>OW240913.1:374295155-374450082 GCA_933207985.1 Pelobates cultripes | reverse complement strand
AAATCAACAAACCAATTATCATCTCTCCCTGCTGCACCTCCCCTTTCTCATCACTAATCCCTGCGGCTCCTTCTACGCTCGCTGTAATCTATAGCTTTTACAGATTAGAGCCTCAATCACAATCTATCGTTGGATAATGGTTGACACGTTTACAGCTGTCAATGACGTAACGGTATTGACACAATAACAGTCACACAGTTCCAATGTTTCTCGGGAACGTTGTTTGGGCATTCATAGTTCAGCAATGAGGACCTTGTACCTTATCACAATGATTCCTGATTATCGACACATTCCCTTCTGGAATTCAACAAGCAAATAGACTTGATCAAGTTTGATTAATGAAAATGAAAAATGTGCAAGTAAGCACAGTTACAGCAATATCCGTGAAATTAATAACAGCACTTACACTTGTTCATTTTGCCAAACATATCTGTTTAAAGTGAGGAAATAGGAGGCAGCAGCGTAATGTATAACTGATCAGACTGCACCACTGCCCTGCAGGTGCTACAGGTACATACTGGGATTTACAAAATCCATTGCTATTAGTCTTTTGTTGTTACCAACAACCGCTGTCTGTATAATGTTTGGAAAGGGGCCTCGAATGAATATTTAATGACCCCGTGGCCCATCATCCGTGACTAATGGAAACTGTCACATCACAGGATGAATTTGCAGCGTTTTTAGAATGTTTTCCTGAAAATAAAAACCCAAAACATATTCTGAATACAGTGCAACCTCCGAGACAGAATCCCAGCCGACTGCCCACGTCACGGCCGCGTTGCTGCCAGGAGAATGCTGAATGGAGCTTGGGGGATTTCAGACATAGCTAAGGTGGATGGAATGTTCCTGTCCCTCGGACGGATTGCAGGTGGAAGATTCCTGCATTTATATCTAGTAGCCATTTCTTTTACTATCAGGTACGTTCTGCTTTAGCTAAAAAGTAAATTCCCACTTCTCCAAATACTTCTGGGAGGAAACAGGACAATGATTGTAAATGACGGATAAAGTCTAACTATAACACGTTGACTGTAGAAATATAAAAATGTTCTGCTAGTCACGTGGAAACTATTCATATTCCCCGCTTTCTTAACGTCACATCAATCATATTAAATGGATGATTTACTCTGATTTCAAACAGTAAAAACCAATTGTGCCACCTGTGCAGAGCATGATGATATGCAACGTGTCTGCGATACCAGCCCCGCATGATTACATGATACACAGAGGTACAGGAATCAGAAGGTTTTAAAGTGAGATTGACCATCCGCATGGCATGGTGACCATGGGTGTTTGCGGGGGGTGGAGGGGGGTTTATATGTGGTGCCGTGGGTTTATATGTGGTGCTGTCGGTTTATATTTGCTGACGTGGGTTTATATCTGGTGCCGTGGGTTTATATGTGGTGCCGTGGGTTTATATGTGGTGTTGTTGGTTTATATTTGCTGCTGTGGGTTTATATCTGGTGCCGTGGGTTTATATTTGCTGCCGTGGGTTTATATCTGGTGCCGTGGGTTTATATGTGGTGCCGTGGGTTTATATGTGGTGCCGTGGGTTTATATTTGCTGACGTGGGTTTATATCTGGTGCCGTGGGTTTATATCTGCTGCCGTGGGTGCAATCACTGAGTGTGAGTGTGTGTCTGCAGGGCCGGCGCGACCACTAGGTGAACCACGCAGCCGCCTAGGGCGCACCAGCCAGGGGGGGCGCAGTCTAGGGGTGTTTTCTATGAGGGGACAGCACTGACTGCACAGTTCTCCCCTTTCTCCCAGACCCGTCTTTACCGCAGGGCAACTGCCCTCTGCCCCTAATTTACAGGGTTAACAGGAAGCATTCCCTTGTGGAGCTGGGAACAAAGAGGTTCTGCGGCATCTGGTAGTCCTGCAGTCATTACATTAACCAGCTGTTCCCAGCGCTGGGAGAATGGGATTACTCTTCACTTCCTCACAGCCTACAGAGCAGCGCATGGGGGAGAGAGAGGAGGCTCAGAGAAGGCATGTGTCACCTTACAGAATATTCGGTAAGTAGGTCTAGTCTTTTTACAGTCTGGGGAAATCAGCTCTGTTTAAATTCCAACAGCTTTTGATTGCTGGGCTTTTTGTTTACCAAACACTGTATTGGTTTTTACGCTTTTTACCATGTATTAATATTGAAGAATGCCTGTACCCATATTATTTCAACCCTTCCCCCCCCCCCATTCCTTTCTCTCTGTTCCAACTCTACTAGACCCCCTTCTCTCTGCCTAATTCTGCTTCTTCCATTTTCACACACTTCTCTCACACTCTAGCCTTTCTCTCATCCAATATATCAGTCCTCTTCTCCTTCACCACATGAGCTAAGTGCAGAAATAAGTGAACCTCTGTTTTTAATCTTTCAAGATTCTTTTCTTTCAGGAAGTGTTCCGGAGGATTGGAGGAAGGCAGATGTGGTTCCTATATTCAAAAAGGGTTCAAAATCCTTGCCTGGAAATTATAGACCTGTGAGCTTAACTTCTGTGGCTGGTAAAATATTTGAAAGGTTATTAATGGATAATATTCAAGAATTCCTTGAGAAGAACATGGTTATCAGCAAAAATCAGCATGGTTTTATGAAGCACAGGTCATGTCAAACTAACTTGATTGCGTTCTACGAAGAAGTAAGTAGAAGTATAGATCAGGGTGTTGCCGTGGATGTGATCTATTTGGATTTTGCCAAGGCATTTGATACAGTTCCACACAATAGATTAGTGTTCAAACTCAAGGAAATCGGTCTAGATGAAAATGCTTGTTCTTGGGTAGAACATTGGCTTAAAAACAGAGTACAAAGAGTTGTCATTAATGGTAAATTTTCAAGCTGGACAGAGGTGGCAAGTGGTGTCCCTCAGGGGTCTGTTCTGGGACCCCTTCTATTTAACATGTTTATAAATGATCTTGAAGACCGCATTGAAAGTCATGTTTCAGTGTTTGCAGATGACACCAAACTTTGTAAAACAATACAATGTGAGCAAGATATTACTTTGCTGCAGAGGGACTTAGATAGACTGGGGGACTGGGCACTCAAATGGCAGATGAAATTTAATGTTGAAAAATGCAAAGTTATGCACTTCGGCGTAAAGAATACACAAGCAACGTATACCCTTAATGGAAGCGAATTAGGGATAACAACACATGAAAAGGACTTGGGAATTGTTATAGACAACAAACTATGCAACAATGTGCAATGTCAATCAGCAGTGGCCAAGGCCAGTAAGGTATTGTCATGCATGAAAAAGGGCATTCATTCTCGGGACAAGAATATAATTTTGCCTCTTTATAAATCACTGGTAAGACCCCTTATTGAATATGCTGTGCAATTTTGGGCACCTGTTCTAAAGAAGGATATTATGGCACTAGAAAAAGTGCAGAGGCGGGCTACAAAATTAATAAAAGGAATGGAACATATCGGCTATGAAGAAAGGTTAACAAATTTAAACCTATTTAGTTTAGAAAAACGTCGCCTGAGAGGGGATATGATAACATTATACAAATATATTCGGGGCCAATACAAACCATTGTGTGGAAATCTATTCACAAACCGGACTTTACATAGGACACGAGGCCATGAGTTTAGACTGGAAGAAAGAAGATTTCGTCTAAGGCAAAGGAAAGGTTTTTTTACTGTAAGATCAATCAGGATGTGGAATTCTCTGCCTGAGGAAGTGGTTTTATCAGAGTCCATACAGATGTTCAAACGGCTACTAGATGCATACTTGCAAGAACAGAATATTCAAGGATATAATCTTTCAATGTAGGGTAATAACTGCTTGATCCAAGGATAAATCTGACTGCCATTCTGGGGTCAAGAAGGAATTTTTTTCCTAGCTTGTTGCAAAATTGTGCTTCAAACTGGGTTTTTTTGCCTTCTTTTGGATCAACAGCAAAAAACAAATGTGAGGTAGGCTGAACTTGATGGACGCAAGTCTCTTTTCAGCTATGTAACTATGTAACTATGTAACTATGACTCTTATTCACCCGGCTGATTATATTAGTATAAAATGTCCACATCAGTCTCATCTGCCCCATCTCATCCTAATGTGGAGAGAAAAATATTTGCTCAGACATCCTTTTAACATGAAAATGGCTTAAAGGAATAGGGACAGCAATTCCGTGTTTGTGGAGGCTGGCTGCATAACCAGTTGGTTAATGATGGCTGGGTTCTGGGCAATGTGGGAAAGGTTCCCCATTGGCACAGCAGACAGGGATGCCATGTGTTCAGAAAACGAGAATCACAGAGGTTTATTATATACAGATTTTCTTTCAGTGCAACTCCAATCACCCTCAGTTTGTTGTGAATGCTTGAGGGTGGTAAATCAGCAGGCAAGGATAATATCCTCCTGACTGCTACTGCCATGAACTTATCTCAGTGAAAGTGGTTCAAGGCCCGGAGGAGGCGGGCTGAAAGCTAGCCGGATAGGAGGCATGTGTGGGTGTGGTGGGTGTGGTGGAAGTATGGGGGTGTGATTTAGCTAAGGAGTAGGGTGGGGTTATATAAATAGGTGACATTTTGTCTGTTACCTCAGCCATCTTAAATTTAACGGCAAGGTAACTAGTCCTATTCCTCACTGTGCTAGCCTTTAGTTACTTTGCTTACCTCACGGCCAGGAGCATGGACATTGATGGCATCCTTGCTGCCCTTAGGGCTGAGGCCCTCCAGGACGGTGGGAGGCACCTGCAGGCCCAGCTGGTAAGGCTGCAGGGTGCCTCCATGGTAGCTGCTCCCCCTCCCGGCAGCCATGGAATTCCGCGCCGCCGGGTGCGTCCCCCCACCCGTTATAGCCCCTCGCGAGAGGGCCGGGTGGGGGACGGGAGTGGGAGTCCCAGTGCCGGCCCGCGCGCCAGGTCCCACGCGGCCGCGGCCGGCACTTCATCACTGCAACCCCTCGCCTCCTCCCCGAGGCGGTCGTGCATTGCCCGTCTGGCGGCCGCTGCTCGGGGAGGTGATGGCCGTCCGGTCCCTCCTTCAAACATCTCGCGCGCCCTCAGAAGGGCGGCCGCGAGATCAAGGTCGTCTAATCCGTCCCGGCCGGCGCGACGGGCGCCTGATGTGCGCTCTGCCCCCAGTGGATCTCGGGCAGAGCGCGCACAGGTTGGGCCTGCAGTCGGCCCTTCTTCAAAGTCGGTGAGTAGGCCGCAGGCCGCCAGGGTTTTCAGTCGGGGGTTCGGGGGGTCGGGGCTCAGAGCCAGGCCCGTCTTCCATTTCACACAGCCCCCCCCTTCTCCTCCTCCCCTCTCTGTCTCCCCTGGGCTTGCCTCTGCCGCACTCCCACCACCCTCATCCGCCCATCCTACCCCCCTGCATCCTCTTTCACCCCCTCTACCTTTACCTAGGGCCCATGCTGCCCCCTCTGGGGCTACTTCTGTCATGGCTGTCCCACTCTCTGGTTCCCCTGTCCCATCTACTAATCTGGCAGGGTTGCTCCCCCCTACTGTGTGTCCTCCAGCACCTGGGATGGGTGGGCAGGGTTTTTCTCACCTGTCCTGTCTTCACAGATTCTTCCTGGTCAGCTCGCGAACCGGTTCCCTGACGCTGTGTCTGGTGCGGTGCTTCCTGCGGTCGCAGTTCCCTCGGGGCCATCGCAGGCTAGTGCGCAAGTTGCGGTTCCGCTGCTACCCTCGAATTCGGCTCCTGCCGGTGAGTATTCCGCTTTCGCCGGATTAGATCCGGGGGGCGCTGGCGCACGCGAGTCGCAAGAGTGGGGTTCGGTGCTCCAAGCTATAAAGAATGTTCTTGTAACTCTTGAGCGGGGATCTCGCCCTGGGGCCCCTCCCCCAGTGGCCGTGGATAGCCAACTTCGGGCGGGCTGGGCTAGTTGCGCAGGGTGTGATTTTGCGGGGGTTGCAGCGTCAGTACCCGACACTTCTATACAGGTCACCACCCCCCTGGCTTCGGCGCCACCGCTAGTGACATCTGAGTCCTCTGTGAGTGCTACTGGGGACGCCGCGGTTGTCTCGGGTTTAGGGGTAGCACCCGCTGCGCATGGGGCAACGTACATGTGCTGGTCAGGCCCCCTGGGCCTCCACCTGACGCCTGATTTGAGGGCTAAAATAGAAAAAGGGGAATTCGTAGAAATTTTTTCCCTCCTCCCTTTGGAAGATCTTCCTCGGGTGGATACGGATGCTAAAGAGTCTGAAAAAGACAAAGAGAAGTTTCGGTATCGGAAGATTCCGAAAACTTTTGGTAACTGGATTAGGGCCTTTTCTATCCTGGCTGGCGTGATAGGTGAAAAGACTCCCAGTAAATGCTCTTCCCTGTTTTGCTACCAGGACATGATATGGAACGCTTGTCGGGTTTATGGCGGGTTAGGGTGGTGGCGGTATGATGAACAGTTCCGCCAACGTTTGGCGGTTCGCCCTTCCACGAGTTGGGATCAAATGGACATCGGCTTGTGGTTGGCCATCATGACCCGCCCGGCTTCGCATCAAGGGGGCCTTTCGTCCTTTCTTGGGGGGGCTGGGTCCTCATCTTCAGGATCGGCCAGTCAGCGGAAGACTGGGTACTGTTGGCAATATAATGACGGCCAATGTAAGTTCGGTCCCACCCAGCATCAAAATGCTTTAAACGTGGCAAGACCGGCGACAAATGAGATGCCATGGGCGCTAAGGGCGAGGACGCCAGTGGACGTCGACGCGATGCGCCCTTGGCTAAAGCGTTATAGCAATAAGAAGGCGGCTGCCTTGTTATTGCAGGGTTTTGGCCAAGGGTTTTGGATCCCTCACCGGGCCCGGCAGGTCTCCGGTTTCTGCCGGAACCTGAGATCAGTTGCCGATCACCCGGGGGTGGTCAGGGAAAAATTGGCTAAGGAAGTAGCGTTGGGTCGCAAGGCAGACCCCTTTCGGGAACCTCCACTCCCCGATTTGAGGGTTTCACCACTAGGTGTGGTGCCTAAAAGGGAACCAGGCAAGTTTAGGCTGATTCAACATTTATCGCACCCACAGGGGGGCTCGGTGAATGATGACATTGCCGCTGAATTGTGCCGTGTTTCCTACGCGTCCTTTGACGCGGCGGTGGATATGGTCAGGGCTGCTGGCCCCGGGGCACTTATGGCAAAAACTGACATTGAGTCGGCTTTTCGCCTCCTACCGGTTCACCCGGAGTGCCACCACCTCCTGGGTTGTATATTCGAAGGTCATTATTACGTGGATATGTGCCTCCCGATGGGTTGTGCGATATCCTGTTTTTATTTCGAATGTTTCAGCTCCTTCATGGAATGGGTAGTTAGAGCAGAATCCGGTTACGATTCCTTGCTTCACTACCTAGACAATTTTTTATGCGTTGGCCCTGCGCGCTCCCCAACATGCGCGCAACTTCTGCAAGCAGTGGCGGATGTTGCTTGCGAGTTTGGAGTGCCGCTGGCACCGGACAAAACAATTGGCCCTTCTACGTGCCTGTGCTTTCTCGAGATCGAGATTGATTCCGTTGTTGGGGAATGTCGGCTTCCTTTGGATAAATTGTCTGATCTTCGGGAGGTGGTGCGAGTGGCGAGCGCTTTGCGGAAGATTACGTTGCAACGACTTCAGTCCCTATTGGGCAAATTGAACTTTGCCTGTCGGATTATGCCAATGGGCAGAGTGTTCAACCGGCGCCTGGCGGCCGCTACGGCTGGGATTTTGAGGCCGTCTCACTTCGTCCGCTTGACCAAGGTGCTCAGGGAGGACTTGGCAGTATGGGCAGTCTTTCTGGATGGGTACAACGGCAGGTCCTACTGGCAGCAGCCCGAGGTGACGAACTCGGTGCTGCACCTGTTTACGGATGCCACGGGGTCTTCGGGCTTTGGGGCTATTATGGGAAAGCAATGGTGTGCAGAGCCTTGGCCCGAATCGTGGTTCACCTCTGGCCTGACCAAGAACATGGCTTTCTTGGAACTCTTCCCCATTGTGGTGGCTATCCATCTTTGGGGGCCAGAGATCAAGAACAGGCGTGTCGTGTTCCACTGTGACAACCTGGGCGTTGTCCAGGCCATCAATAGGTTAACGGCCTCCTCCCCTCCGGTGGTTCGGCTCTTGCGGCGCTTGGTTTTACAATGCCTGTCTTTTAACGTGACTTGCCGCGCTGTGCATATCCCTGGTGTGGAGAATACCACGGCTGATGCTCTTTCTCGTTTCCACTGGCAGGTGTTTCGTTTGGCCGCGCCGGAAGCAGATACGGAAGGCCTCCCCTGTCCCAGAGAGTTATGTCTTAGGCAACTTGGGTTCGGTACGGTAAGGCATGGGGGGACTGGGTCGCTTTAGAACAGGACCTAGGTGGGTTCGCTTCAACTTCTGCAAGGGTTCAGGGGATGTTGCGGTTGCTCTGGTTCTGGGAGGCTAGCGGGTGTTCTCCGGCTACGGTCTCAGGGAAGCTATCGGGTCTTAGTTTCTGGTTCAACTTGACTAAGGTGCCCGACGTTACCAAGGACTGCATGGTTCGGCTTGCGATGTGCGGCTGGCGTAAGGGCCCACACCTGCGGGATTCTCGGAGGCCGGTTTCTGGTGCTCTGCTGGTAGGTATTGCGTCGGTCTTAGCCAGGGTTTGTTTTTCTGATTTGGAGGCACGTTTGTTCCAGGTGGCTTTTACGTTCGCCTTTTTTGGCGCTCTTTGGATCGGCGAGCTTGTGAGCCCTAGCAAACGGATCCTGGGGGGCTTGTTGTTCAACGATGTGTCTGTTGTGTCGGATTTGGTGCGGAGGTCCGAAACCGACATCTTCGGCAAGGGGACATGGGTTACCCTCCGCGCCATTCCTGGTTCGGCTGTCTGCCCTGTTGCATCCTTTCAGTCTTATTGTCTTGGTCGCCCGGGTGTGGAGGGTCCTCTATTAATTCATGGGGATGGTTCCTTCCTTTCTCGCTTCCAATTTCTCCGGGTCTTTCGGCTGGCACTCGACCAACTGGGTATTTCGAGTGCAGACTTTGGGGGGCATTCTTTTCGGATTGGGGCTGCAACTGAAGCCTTCCGTTTAGGTTTTTCGGACCAGGCCAATCAGAGGATTGGCAGATGGGAATCGGGGAGGTTTCGGTCCTATGTACGGCCCACACGTCTGATCGGTTTCCCCCTTGTGTTTTCTCCACAGGGCCCGGCCAACGGATCTGGCTGATCGGTCATTCTTACATCTACTGGGCTCACCTGCGGGCAGGGGTACGCCCAGGTGGGACACGGCTCGGAATACCTCGGGAGCTGGCGGAGGTCCGGTGGTTCGGGTTCCGGGGCATGAGATGGGGTCAGCTATTGCCGGAGGTCGTGCAGTTATCCACTTTATTAGGAGCCCCGGATGTCTTGGTGGCAGAGTAGTTAATGATCCCCATTTCTTTTTAGATCTAGAATCTGATAAGGAAGAGCAGAACCTGGACATGGTGAAGAGGAAGCGGAACCAACACAAGCAGTTCTGGAGCTCCAGCTTGAGCTCCAACAAAATGTCGCCACCTTGATGCTTCCGTAACTGATATTGGATTGGATTTTAATTAATCAAAAAAAGGTAAAATAAAATCTTAAATACAATCTGCTAATAAATACTGAAAAACCGCCAGAAAATTCTGACATCAAGAAGGATTTGAGTGGACCACGCTATTTCCATTGGCTGTGGATTAGTCTTTATTCACCATGCTTGGCTAAAGGGGCAGTTTGCAAGTATTGCACAGTTTGTCCACAGCCAGTTCATCGAGGGACACTAACCCTTTCACTAAGTATAAACATTTCATGTGCACGCAACCATATTTCATCACGTTGGCATAAAAATGCTCGAGTGGATGCAACTCACTTTTTAGATATCAGGAAGAAATCAGAAACAATTATTGTTTGCCAAAAAGTCAGAGCTGTAAAGTGGCAAGTTGAAAATTGAAGAAAGTTATTTCCAATTCTGTCCATGATCTTATTTTGTAGCACTCATGACACAGGTCAGCGTGGGAAAATAAACACTACTGGGAATGTTCAAAGTGGGTATAAATTTCACATTGAAGCAGAACATGTGGTCCTCCTGATGAACCATCTGGAAAATGCGCCAGTTAACGCACGGTATACATCGGTTCAAGCTGAAAATGAATTGATCTCATTGTGGGAAGAAACATTAAGTGAAGATCTAGTTTCCGTAATCAACATGTCAAATGTTTTTCAGTCGTTGCTGATGAAAGTGCTTTACATATCTGGAAAATAATATGACTATAGCTGCCATCAAAGAAAAAGTCTTTGGATTGGAGGTGCAAGAGAATACTGAGAAAGGACAAGATGAAATAGCTTGTCCTTCGGTCGGTCCCACTTAGCTCTCAAGATGGTTTTAGCTCATCTTATGCCATTACAAAAAGAACCAGTCAATTTGCATGTCAGACTGATCCCACCCAAATGGGCAGAACAGATTATGGGAAAATGTTCTAGATTTGGATTAAATGGCCAAGGATGTGATGGATATTCTACAATGGCAGGAATGAAAGGTGGCCTTCCAGTCATTATAAATATCCTAAAGCTACGTTTGCTGACTGAGCTTCACATAAATTGAATTTGGCTGTGAATGACCCGGATGCACAGAATTCTATTGGCTCAGTGAAGGCCATCATCAAGTTTTTCTGTGAGAGTCCAAAACCAAAATCTCTTATTCCCAATGTGCCATTGCTAAGTGAAACACAGCGGAAAGTGAAATATAAGGGCAATAGAATTTTTTGTAAATTTTTTTCAAAAATTAAACTTGCTGGTAATGCAGGATCTAGTAAAACACATCAGCACATACATTGCAATGTTCCTCAAGCATAGTGAGCTCTTTTGCTTGGACATGACTGCAAGCTACTCCTCAACATTGAATCTGTAAGCCAGGCTCCCCAAGCTGTTCAACTCGATATTCTCAAGGTCTGTACCAACAAGTTCCATAGCACTGTACAATGGATGGACTAACAGACACGTATTTGTAACCAGACGAGCTAGACACACAGGAACAGAGGGATTGAGGGCCTGCTCAGTGAGCTTACATGTTAGAGGAAGTGGGGTATAGTGACACAGTAACAGAGGGATTGAGGGCCCCGCTCAGTGAGTTTACATGTTAGAGGGAGTGGGGTCTAGTGACACAGTAACAGAGGGATTGAGGGTCCCGCTCAGTGAGTTTACATGTTAGAGGGAGTGGGGTATAGTGACACAGTAACAGAGGGATTGAGGCCCTGCTCAGTGAGTTTACATGTTAGAGGGAGTGGGGTATAGTGACACAGTAACAGAGGGATTGAGGGCCCTGCTCAGTGAGTTTACATGTTAGAGGGAGTGGGGTATAGTGACACAGTAACAGAGGGATTGAGGGCCTGCTCAGTGAGTTTACATGTTAGAGGGAGTGGGGTATAGTGACACAGTAACAGAGGGATTGAGTGCCTGCTCAGTGAGTTTACATGTTAGAGGGAGTGGGGTATAGTGACACAGTAACAGAGGGATTGAGGGCCTGCTCAGTGAGTTTACATGTTAGAGGGAGTGGGGTATAGTGACACAGTAACAGAGGGATTGGGGGCCCTGCTCAGTGAGTTTACATGTTAGAGGGAGTGGGGTATAGTGACACAGTAACAGAGGGATTGAGGCCTGCTCAGTGAGTTTACATGTTAGAGGGAGTGGGGTATAGTGACAGTTGAGGGCCCTGCTCAGTGAGTTTAACAGAGGAGTGGGGTATAGTGACAGTAACAGAGGGATTGAGGGCCCTGCTCAGTGAGTTTACATGTTAGAGGGAGTGGGGTATAGTGACACAGTAACAGAGGGATTGAGGGCCCTGCTCAGTGAGTTTACATGTTAGAGGGAGTGGGGTATAGTGACACAGTAACAGAGGGATTGAGGGCCTGCTCAGTGAGTTTACATGTTAGAGGGAGTGGGGTATAGTGACACAGTAACAGAGGGATTGAGGGCCCTGCTCAGTGAGTTTACATGTTAGAGGGAGTGGGGTATAGTGACACAGTAACAGAGGGATTGAGGGCCCTGCTCAGTCAGTGAGTTTACATGTTAGAGGGAGTGGGGTATAGTGACACAGTAACAGAGGGATTGAGGCCTGCTCAGTGAGTTTACATGTTAGAGGGAGTGGGGTATAGTGACACAGTAACAGAGGGATTGAGGGCCTGCTCAGTGAGTTTACATGTTAGAGGGAGTGGGGTATAGTGACACAGTAACAGAGGGATTGAGGGCCTGCTCAGTGAGTTTACATGTTAGAGGGAGTGGGGTATAGTGACACAGTAACAGAGGGATTGAGGGCCCTGCTCAGTGAGTTTACATGTTAGAGGGAGTGGGGGGTAGTGACACAGTAACAGAGGGATTGAGGGCCCTGCTCAGTGAGTTTACATGTTAGAGGGAGTAGTGACAGTAACAGAGGATTGAGGGCCCTGCTCAGTGAGTTAACATGTTAGAGGGAGTGTGGTATAGTGACACAGTAACAGAGGGATTGAGGGCCCTGCTCAGTGAGTTTACATGTTAGAGGGAGTGGGGTATAGTGACACAGTAACAGAGGGATTGAGGGACCTGCTCAGTGAGTTTACATGTTAGAGGGAGTGGGGTATAGTGACACAGTAACAGAGGGATTGAGGGCCTGCTCAGTGAGTTTACATGTTAGAGGGAGTGGGGTATAGTGACACAGTAACAGAGGGATTGATGGCCTGCTCAGTGAGTTTACATGCTAGAGGGAGTGGGTTATAGTGACACAGTAACAGGGGGATTGAGGGCCTGCTCAGTGAGTTTACATGTTAGAGGGAGTGGGGTATAGTGACACAGTAACAGATGGATTGAGGGCCTGCTCAGTGAGTTTACATGTTAGAGGGAGTGGGGTATAGTGACACAGTAACAGAGGGATTGAGGGCCTGCTCAGTGAGTTTACATGTTAGAGTGAGGTAAAAGTGACAGTAACAGAGGATTGAGGACCTGCTCAGTGAGTTTACATGTTAGAGGGAGTTGGGTATAGTGACACAGTAACAGAGGGATTGAGGGCCTGCTCAGTGAGTTTACATGTTAGAGGGAGTGGGGTATAGTGACACAGTAACAGAGGGATTGAGGGCCCTGCTCAGTGAGTTTACATGGTAGAGGGAGTGGGGTATAGTGACACAGTAACAGAGGGATTGAGGGCCCTGCTCAGTGAGTTTACATGTTAGAGGGAGTGGGGTATAGTGACACAGTAACAGAGGGATTGAGGGCCTGCTCAGTGAGTTTACATGTTAGAGGGAGTGGGGTATAGTGACACAGTAACAGAGGATTGAGGGCCTGCTCAGTGAGCTTACATGCTAGAGGGAGTGGGGTATAGTGACACAGTAACAGAGGGATTGAGGGCCCTGCTCAGTGAGTTTACATGTTAGAGGAGGGAGTGAGGTATAGTGACACAGTAACAGAGGGATTGAGGGCCTGCTCAGTGAGTTTACATGTTAGAGGGAGTGGGGTATAGTGACACAGTAACAGAGGGATTGAGGCCTGCTCAGTGAGTTTACATGTTAGAGGGAGTGGGGTATAGTGACACAGTAACAGAGGGATTGAGGGCCTGCTCAGTGAGTTTACATGGTAGAGGGAGTGGGGTATAGTGACACAGTAACAGAGGGATTGAGGGCCCTGCTCAGTGAGTTTACATGTTAGAGGGAGTGGGGTATAGTGACACAGTAACAGAGGGATTGAGGGCCTGCTCAGTGAGTTTACATGTTAGAGGGAGTGGGTATAGTGACAGTAACAGAGGGATTGAGGGCCTGCTCAGTGAGTTTACATGTTAGAGGGAGTGGGGTATAGTGACACAGTAACAGAGGGATTGAGGGTCCTGCTCAGTGAGTTTACATGTTAGAGGGAGTGGGGTATAGTGACACAGTAACAGAGGGATTGAGGGCCTGCTCAGTGAGTTTACATGTTAGAGGGAGTGGGGTATAGTGACACAGTAACAGAGGGATTGAGGGCCCTGCTCAGTGAGTTTACATGTTAGAGGAGTGGGGTATAGTGACAGTAACAGAGGGATTGAGGGCCTGCTCAGTGAGTTTACATGTTAGAGGGAGTGGAGTATAGTGACACAGTAACAGAGGGATTGAGGGCCCGGCTCAGTGAGTTTACATGTTAGAGGGAGTGGGGTATAGTGACACAGTAACAGAGGGATTGAGGGCCCTGCTCAGTGAGTTTACATGTTAGAGGGAGTGGGGTATAGTGACACAGTAACAGAGGGATTGAGGGCCCTGCTCAGTGAGTTTACATGTTAGAGGGAGGGGGGTATAGTGACACAGTAACAGAGGGATTGAGGGCCTGCTCAGTGAGTTTACATGTTAGAGGGAGTGGGGTATAGTGACACAGTAACAGAGGGATTGAGGGCCTGCTCAGTGAGTTTACATGTTAGAGGGAGTGGGGTATAGTGACACAGTAACAGAGGGATTGAGGGCCCTGCTCAGTGAGTTTACATGTTAGAGGGAGTGGGGTATAGTGACACAGTAACAGAGGGATTGAGGGCCCTGCTCAGTGAGTTTACATGTTAGAGGGAGTGGGGTATAGTGACACAGTAACAGAGGGATTGAGGGCCTGCTCAGTGAGTTTACATGTTAGAGGGAGTGGGGTATAGTGACACAGTAACAGAGGGATTGAGGGCCCTGCTCAGTGAGTTTACATGTTAGAGGGAGTGGGGTATAGTGACACAGTAACAGAGGGATTGAGGGCCCTGCTCAGTGAGTTTACATGTTAGAGGGAGTGGGGTATAGTGACACCGGAACAGAGGGATTGAGGGTCCTGCTCAGTGAGTTTACATGTAAGAGGGAGTGAGGTATAGTGACACAAAATGTAAGGGTAGGGTAGAAAAGTAGGTTGCTAGGATAGTAATAGAGGGCATAGAGCTTTTATTTTTTGTTGACTGTTGTAGGGAAGGAATCAGGGTGCAGGGTGGGAAAGCTGTTAACAGTTTAAAGGACCACTATAGTGCCAGGAAACCATACTCATTTTCCTGGCACTATAGTGCCCTGAGGGTGCCCCCACCCTCAGTGTCCCACTCCCGCCAGACTCTAGGGGGTGGAAGGGGTTAAACTTACCTCTTTCTCCAGCGCCGGGCGGGGGACTCTCCCCCTCCTCGACTGAATGCGCATGCGCGGCAGGAGCCGCGCGCATTCAGCCAGTCCATAGGATAGCATTCTCAATGCTTTCCTATGGACGCTGGCGTCTTCTCACTGCGAAAATCACAGTGAGAAGCGCCTCTAGCGGCTGTCAATGAGACAGCCACTAGAGGCTGGATTAACCCTAATATAAACATAGCAGTTTCTTTGAAACTGCTATGTTTATACAAAAAAGGGTTAATCCTAGATGGACCTGGCACCCAGACCACTTTATTAAGCTGAAGTGGTCTGGGTGCCTATAGTGGTCCTTTAATTGATACTGCCTAGACGGGACATGCTTGTGTACTAGGGAGGATAGGTAGGTTGGAGCAGCATTATGTAGATACTTGTAATCATGTGTGAGTATGTGTAAGCCACCCACGCTTGACTAAAAGAGCTTTTGTCCTTAGCATCCGCCCTCCATGTGTTAATGAATGATTGTAAAGACTCTATGAAATCCCTTGAATGTGGTGCAGACTGTGACTCACAGACCGAATCCCGTAATATATCCGATCCTGGGGCTGTTCTCTGGCTTCCGCCGTGCGCTCTTCCTGGTGAAGATGTTCTCAAATGTGAACTAATGTCCCATCGCCTTTGCAGGTCTACAGCCTCATGTTCCTTGAAGAATAATATGACAGTTTGGGTAGACCGTCCTCCATATCTAGTACCCTTCTGGCCTCTACCTGCTTCCCTGGTCGCGAGCCCCCTCTGCTGGACCTGCTGTCTGTAGAAGAGTCCCTGTCGCAGCTACCTGGGGAGCACCCCTAATGGTCATTGAAGTGCTCCGCCTGTGTCTAGTAGCCCTAACCGGTGAGCCTTGGAGACCTAAGTCCCGGCCATAATAAGGGGAGCTCCTGACGTTGCAGTATTCCTTGGTCCTATAGCAGCTCCTGGAGCGAGCCAGAGATTAATGCCCATCACTCCCGCTAAATACTGAGGAATCCGGGAAGCTGATAAGGTGTATCAGAGTGCGGCTATTTTAGTCCACCTGTTAACTTGTGGACCTAGGGTCATCCCCATTGTCCATCTCTGGAGGGGGTACCCTGCTGTGTCTTAAAGGGGATGAAGTAGCATCTGTGCTGTGACTTATTAGCTGCAAGCACTGGGCAGAATGGAGGGGTTGACTGCAAGCAAGGGGGGCATGTCATGCAAACTGAGACATTCCTGCCTGACCATTGGATTCCCTGTGCCTTACATTCCCCCGTAGTTTATTTCCCTGCTTTTTGCCCTGGGGGACGACTCACCAGATATAGTAGGTGCTGGTTCCTGGTGCTTGCTGCTCCTTTTGCCCACTGTCTGTTTTCTTGCTCTTTGTTGCCTACCAGGAGTGCCCCCCGATGGCTGGGGGCCTCTGTCAGCCTTCTCCTGCTTTTCACCCATTTTTTTGGGGCTCCTGGAGTGCCCCCTGATGGCTGTGGAACTCCGTTAGCCAGATTCCGCAGCTGGATTGCGACCGCCAGAAATCGCGGCGTCACGTGTTTCTGGCTGCACGCCTCACTTTGCGGCAGTTCTCCGGGACATGCAGCCGCCCTTATATTTCGTCCACGACCTCGGAGATGTACATGGGAGCCTTCACTCTCCATCCTAGCTGTGGGGGTCACTCGGAAAGGGGCTCTCCTCCGGTATGGAAGTCGGTCCTCTCCAGGGCTAGTCTGCCGCTCCGTCCATTGGGCCTGGATCCCCGCTGGTCCCGCTGCTCCCATTGTGGGCCTCCAACGATCTTGCATCCATGCCACACTGTGGTCCGCTACGGCCGCCCGGACACCCGCAATGAAGGCCTCAACATCGTATTCCGCATCCATGGAGGCTGCAAAACAATAGAGAGAATTCCACACAACAGGTAAGTGCGGATTAAATTATAAAGGGGGCTTTACCTAAAATGATCACTATTTATATGGCTATAGGCCACCCCTACCATACTTCCCTAAACCACTCCCCCAGATCCATCTGCCTGTCTCCTAGCTAGGTCAAGGCCCACTCGTCTTACCTTGCTGATCCCTGGGCTCCATTCTGACCGTATCCTGTGATCATACAGAAAGAGCAGAGGAGCAATTTAAGGAAATATGTTCAAACAATGAAATATGAAACAATGGCAGAAAAACTGAACGTGGAACTTTCTGTTCCTAGACGGTGTGGTAAGCAAGTGTTTTGCTCTAATGTTGGTTGCTCTTCCTTAGAGGAATTCTATCGACAATCCATCTATGTGCCCTACATTAAATCTATAATCTCATCATTAGAAAGTCAATTCGGCAATGAAGATAAAAAAACATTCCGCCTGTTTTCGCTTTACCCAAAACAAATGGTAAAACAAACGCCAGATCTCAAACATCAGAGAAATTTACAACCTCGAAAATCTGGAAGCTGAAGCAATCACGTGGTATGAGATCTGGCCAACTGAGGAACTGTGGATTTTTAGATTTATTTTGATCAGTCCCGCAAGCGATTCTCATTGCTCTCTCGTTACCAGTGACCACAGGTGTCCCCTGGAAAGACCGTTCAGCACTATGAGAAAGGTGAAAGCCTGGTTGAGGTCAACAATGGGAGATGATTATAATAGTAAAAATATAGGTACTAGCGCTTTAAATTTTGTAGGATTAGTTAAAGGAATATTCAGAAAAGGTATATTGGTATATAGCAGCTAAACACTATGGTGTATAACTTTTCCAGTAGAACCACCAACAGATAGTGTAGCGCTTGTCAAAATAGTGACTTATCTTAAAAACACAATCCGGGTATAGAAATGTATGGGGACACTCTGGATACCCAGAGATATTAATGGTACAACAAAGTGCAGATAACTAAAAGCAAACAGTAGATGAAAGAATATATATAAAGAAAACACTCACAAACGAGGAGCTAATAGACCTAGCTCCGGTTTGAATCGCCTCGGGGTCCATCAGGCGACCCACCCCTCTTAGATGTATGTGTCTTGAAACAATTTAAAATCCTTAAAGTGCTTTAAGTGGTAAATACGCAGAAAGATAAAAAACGTTAGATCCATCTATAATAAAAGAATTATTCTATTCATATCTATTCATATATATGGAAATAAAATGTTAAAAGTACAAATAAAAAGTAGAATGTAGGTGATAGTGGATAATTCATTGGTTAATCTATTTTAAAAAGGGTAAATCATTTTTAAGAAAACGGCATCATTCGAAATCGGACTTCAGGCCATATGGGATGAGTGTATTCATTTAAAAAAAATCCACTCCATCTCCAGTTTCCCCATTTTTTTGAATAAAATCACCCCTTCTCCAATTATTTTCAGGCCCATAAATAAAAGACCTTTAAGATCTTGGTTGGGTGTTTTTAAAAAATTATTAGAGACAGGAGGCGTGATGACATGAGGTACACGTGTACGCAACACGTGGCGTGGCGCGAGGTGGACAACCCAGGAGTGGGCGGTGAGATCAACTTATTTTCTTTATTGTCATAGTGCATAGTTAAGTAGTAATTTTTTTATTTATTTTTTTAAAGAAAAAAAAAAGGGAAGGGGAAAAAATAAAATCAATATGTCCACCAGACGTCCCCCAGATAGCAAACAACATAAAAAGACAAAGAAAAAAAGAATCTCTAATTTTTTTCACTCCACAAATCACCAGGGGGTGGGACACAAATCCCCGGTTGCTGAAGGGGTGAAAACCCTTTTAGTGACTTACCTGAGACCCCGCCGATGTCCCTCGGCGGTTGTTTCGGGTCGATGCTCCTCCTCCCAGTCATTACGTCGGCTGGTGGGCAAGACTGATCCCGTCCGCCGGCAGCGGAGACCTAATGCGCATGCGCATCAATGCCGCGCATGCGCATTAGAGCTCCCCATAGGAAAGCATTGAAAATGCTTTTCAATGCTTTCCTATGGGGAATTGCGCGACGCTGGAGGTCCTCACACAGCGTGAGGACGTCCAGCGACGCTCTAGCACAGGTTTTCTGTGCTATGGACCAGGAAGTGCCCTCTAGTGGCTGTCTAGTAGACAGCCACTAGAGGTGGAGTTATCCCTGCAAGCAGGGCCGCCACCAGAAATTTTGGGGCCCCTAACTCAGCTCAGGGTCTGGGCCCCCTGGGCCCTCCTCCAAATACCGCCCACTGGGTCCGCCTCCAAATACAGCCCACAGGAATACACATACAGACACAAACACACACACTGATACAAAAAGACAGAGATACATACTAACAAACACACATACTGAAACAGACACGCATACAGGCATACATACTGAGACATACACACAGGCATACATAGTGACAGACAGACACATACTAACATACATGCAGACACACATACATGCAGACACACATGCATGAGGACATAAAGACACATACATACATACATACACACACACACACAGACATACTGACAGACATACAGACACTGTCATCCATACACACATACATTCATAATGGCATATAGACATAAACAGACATACATTCATAATGGCATACAGACATACATACATACATTCAGACTGACATATATGCATATATACAGACATACTGACAGACATACATGCATACAGACATCCATACACACATACACACAGACATATGTTCATAATGATATGCAGGCATACATTCATACTGACATACAGACATACATATATAATGACATACAGACATACATATATATACATAGACATACATACAGACATCCATAGACATACATGCATGCATACAGACATACACATACATGCATACAGTCAGACAGACAAACATAGACATACATACAGACATACAGACATAAATACATAGACATACATACATACATACATAGACATACATGCATACAGACCGACATACATATACATACATACAGACAGACATACATGCATACAGACAGACATACATGCATACAGACAGACATACATATACAGACATGCATACAGACAGACAGACATGCATACAGACATACATACATACAGACATACATATACATACATACATACAGACAGACATACATGCATACAGACAGACATACATGCATACAGACAGACATACATATACATACAGACAGACATACATATACAGACAGACAGACAGACAGACATACACAGACATACATACAGACAGACAGACATACATACATACATACATACACAGACATACAGACAGACATACATGCATACAGACAGACTGACAAACAGACATACATACAGACAGACATACACAGACATAGATACAGACAGACATACATACATACAGACAGACATTCACAGACATACATACAGACAGACAGACAGACATACAGACAGACAGACATACATACAGACATACATACAGAGAGACAGACATACATGCATACAGACAGACATACATATACATACAGACATACATACAGACAGACAGACATACAGACAGACATACAGACAGACATACAGACATACAGACAGACAGACATACATATACATACATACATACAGACATACATGCATACAGACAGACATACATATACATACATACATACAGACATACATACAGACAGACAGACATACATACATACATACAGACATACATACATACAGACATACATGCATACAGACAGACATACAGACATACATGCATACAGACAGACATACAGACAGACATACATACAGACATACATATACAGACATACAGACATACAGACAGACAGACATACATGCATACAGACAGACATACATATACAGACAGACATACATACATACATATACAGACAGACATACATACAGACAGACATACATACAGACATACATGCATACAGACAGACATACATACAGACATACATGCATACAGACATACATATACATACATACATACAGACATACATACAGACAGACATACATGCATACAGACAGACATACATACAGACATACATACACAGACATACATACATACAGACAGACATACATGCATACAGACATACATACAGACAGACATACATGCATACAGACAGACATACATACAGACATACATGCATACAGACAGACAGACATATACATACATACATACAGACAGACAGACATACATACATGCATACAGACATACATGCATACAGACAGACATACATATACATACATACAGACAGACACATACAGACAGACAGACAGACATGCATACAGACAGACAGACATGCATACAGACAGACAGACAGACAGACATGCATACAGACAGACATACATATACATACATACAGACAGACAGACATACAGACATGCATACAGACAGACAGACATACAGACAGACAGACAGACATACAGACAGACAGACATACATACAGACACACACACACAGCTCATTTTCCAGCCACCCTCCTGTCTCTTACCTTTTCTTTGCAGGAGGGTGGCTGGGGATGATGGGAGTCGGCGCGGCTCCCTCTTCACCGGTGCACGCGCTCCTCCCGCGCGGAGTGGGCTGGGAAGAAGTGACCACTTTCTCCCAGCAGCACTTGCGGCTTTTTTTTTTTTTTTTTAAAGGGGCCCGGTCGCGGCCACAGCGCTGACCGGGCCACTGAAGATTTAGGGCCCATCGGGTGGCCCTAAGTGTGTGGGCCACCCGATGGGCCCCACATGTGGGGCCCGGGCGGCCGGGCCCCCCAGGGCCGCCGGGCCCGTGACAACCGTTATGGTTGTCACCCCCTGATGGCGGCCCTGCCTGCAAGGTAATTATTGCAGTTTATAAAAAACTGCAATAATTACAGTTGCAAGGTTAGGGGTAGTGGGAGTTGGCACCCAGACCACTCCAATGGGCAGAAGTGGTCTGGGTGCCTGGAGTGTCCCTTTAACTATGGAGTCAAGCAGAGGGTGATGAATCCCCAAGTAAAGAACAATTTGAATTTACCCCTGAAATATGGGCAAGAACCTTACAACAAGCCACTGAGAAAATTACATCTGAAATCCAGAGAAATACTAATGAGTTTAAAAAGAAATCTCACAATCAACACAAAAAGTGCAGAATATTGACGATAGGACATCTGGACTGGATTTCCAACAAGTAGAGCTTAAAGAGCAATTAAAAATACATGAGATTTTCAAAAATAAAGTCTCCGATTTGGAAGATAGACACCATAGGAACAACGTACGAATTTGGGGGATACCGGAAATATACTCAGCTGATAAATTAGAAGATAAGAATAAAGTCTCCGATTTAGAGTTTGCACAAAGTCTTCTTCTTTAGGTAACCGAGATCTGCAGGTACTTTGAGCAGGTTTGGGAGTATCCTTCCTTGAAGCAAAGTCCTGTGAATCTATCGCGGACGTAAACAACTCCCAGGTGCCCAAGATATTACTTTTCTCCAACAGCTTCTGGTAAGCCCACACCTTAATCAGTCTGGATAGTATGTTAATAGTGGTGTGGACTTTGATAAAGTCAGTGGCGTAGGTTCTAGGTTTCAAGGCAAACAATCCATCTTGAACATTGAGAAAGTGGAACGGGAACCGTCAAACCTGTCAGGCATTACAACAAACGGTTCTGGATAAGCTGGTTCCGGGGCTGGGCATACTGTGCCTTTAAGAAATAGGACTTCTCGCTGCAGCTCCGAAACAGTCTGGACCAGGCTGGATACTTGCTGATAGTAGTGTGCACATCTCTGCGGACTCCATGATGGTCAGTTCATTATGTCACGGCTTACCTTAGTTGGAGTCCGGTATGCAGAGATATGCTCACCCTTGCATTTAAACACAGGCCAAGGTGGTCAGGGAAGAACTCACCTGGCCTGTGAGTCTTTGCACGGGGGCTGTGCAAGATAATGCTCCAAGTTGCAGTACAGGTACGGACATAAGCTGGAGAATCGTTGTGGATAAGCCAAAGGTCAGAGGGTGCCAGAGGTCAGGATACACGAATAACAAGCCAAGGTCAGAAGCCAACTGGAACACAAATACCAATACAGGAACCAGAGTCAATGAACTGACAATGCCCTCTGGGAGAGGCAGTGTCTTATACCTGGTTAATGAGACCATCAGCTTCAGGTGTACCATGAGTGACAGGAGTAATCTCAAATAACGTCCAGCCCCCAGTGCTGGATACAACACAGGATTTAGAGGACAGACACCATAGGAACAACATACGGATCTGGGGGATACCGGAAATCTACTCAGCTGATAAATTAGAAGAATTTCTTCACACATTCTTTCATGGAGCTTAAAATTGATCAAGATGGCAAAACAATGGACAGATTTCATCGCCTACCAAAGACAAGAGGAATCCCTGAGAGCGCTCCTAGGGATGTAATCACTTGTTTTCACCAGTATAATTTTAAGGAGCAAGTTATTCAAAGAAACAGACAAAAACAATGGACAAAACTGGAATTTAAAGATTTCAAAAATGTTCCTGACCTATCCTGGAACACTAAAAAAAAGAGAAAATCCTTTGCTGCTGAAGTCACTGAGACACTAAAAAAAAATATGATCAAATATAAATGGCGTTACCCTACTAAACTGATCATAATACAATAAAATAGAGCTGAAAGGTTTGCTGATGCTGGGAATGTGGTAAACTGGTTAAAGGCACAAGACATAAAATAACATTTCTGTAGCTATGCAGATGATGTGAGGGAAGGGATTTTATTTTATTTTATTTATTTTCTCTCCCTTCCCCTCTCTTCACAATGTAGCTGGTTTATTGCTTAACCTAGACCAATAAGATAAATGTGGCTGCACGTTCACATCTAATATATTAGCAAAGAATACATTTTTTGGTGTCAAGTAGAGTGATGAGGAGTACTGATAGATCTTAAAGGACCACTATAGTGCCAGGAAAACATACTCGTTTTCCTGGCACTATAGTGCCCTGAGAGTGCCCCCACCCTCAGGGACCCTCCCGCCCGGCTCTGGAAAGGGGAAAGGGGTTAAAACTTTCCTTTTTCCAGCGCTGGGCGGGGAGCTCTCCTCCTCCGATCCTCCTCTTCTCCTCCCATGCGGCTGAATGCGCACGCGCGGCAAGAGCTGCGCGTGCATTCAGCCGGTCACATAGGAAAGCATTCATAATGCTTTCCTATGGACGCTGGTGTGCTCTCACTGTGAAAATCACAGTGAGAAGCACGCAAGCGCCTCTAGTGGCTGTCAATGAGACAGCCACTAGAGGAAATAGGGGAAGGCTTAGCCCATTCATAAACATTGCAGTTTCTCTGAATGTTTCTCTGAAACTGCTATGTTTATAAAAAAATGGGTTAACCCTAGAAGGACCTGGCACCCAGACCACTTCATTAAGCTGAAGTGGTCTGGGTGCCTAGAGTGGTCCTTTAAGGAAGGATGAAAGAGATAGGGAGGGGTAAAAGAGATGGAGAGAATTAGAAAGTAATTAAAAAAATAATTTGGGTTAGTTGATTTATGGTTTGCAATAAGTCTAAACTAAATAGTATTATGGGATGATTTTCTGCGTAACTACACACATATAATATGGTAATAACTATATAAATATATTGATTGATTAATAAATTAGAAGAATATAACTGAATAAGTGTGAATTACAGAAACAAGTACACATTGGAAAATGTAGCATGTCTGTTGTTGATTAGCAGAATGTTTTTTGTTTTTTTAAGTAATACACAGACAATTATAAGGATTTAACACTAAAGTATAATAAATACACAAAATTGAGCAATATTAAGTTAATTAAAAATATGAAAGGAGTAACAATACGCATTATATTAATAACAAAATAATTTAAACCAAGACTGATAGAGTTATAGGATATCATATGAATTAAGATGATTCAATACACAATCACTCATTGGTGAAAGTACATGTTACGGTACACCCAGGTATAAAAGGGGTTAATACCACTGAAGATGTTCACCTTCTGAATGGAGAGACAGCTAACGAAAGCTCCAATCAGCCGAACAGGAACCATCCGAAAACGTTCATGTATCAAACAGCCGAACGAGTAAACCATACGAATCCAATACCCCCAAGTTCGAGACCAAGCTCCGTATTAAGGGTTAAGCAGAGATCTGATTTATTGAGGGCTACCTGCCTGGTATTTATGCAGGTCTCCCACCTGGTGGACACACCCCTAGAGGACCAGATGGAAGACTGGGACAATATGCATATAGTAGCCAATCGCAGTGGCACAAGCATAAACACTCTCCTTTAGCTGAGAACAACCCTCCTCTCTATCCTGGAGATAATTGGGAAGTAATCCAATTATCTCCACGGATAGAGGCCAAGCTCCATTTTGTACATAATAATAAAAATACATAAAAATCAATAACCCCAAATTACACGAATAGAATAACCACATTTAACGTATCCCCAGATAACTTAGATCTGAGCGCACATTATTACCGAATGGCGCTCAGATCCTATACAAACAGTTCAATCGCCATGGAGCCAAAGTATTTCACATTGTCTTTCGGTATACGAACGGGCTCCATGGGATGGCTATCTGGGGTAAGTCATTTTGTGCAGAAAAGTACAGAAGGACCGGCGTTCGTATGCTGGAAGGCAGAGAAGGGAGGTCGGCGGTTTCAGCGGTGTTCGGGAGAAATAGTGTCCATTTTCAGTTCCAGGAAATCATCGACGAACACCGCTGATCATTCGTGCGTCCAAGATGGCCGCCGTCTCGTGGTCGGCATACGAACGACGACCACCCAGCATACCATTGATAATTAGGAGGTGTCTGCGGTTAACCACAACGTTTTAATGAGGCCAAGAGTTTAACCAGCAGCACACTTCCAGGCTGTGTGGCCAGTCATTCAGCAGTTTGTTCGTGAGTTTAGGAAATAAATGAATGGGGGGTACGGACAGGCAATTAACCGAAAAACAGACGAACCCAGTGGGTTATAGGCACAGTTCCAAGACAGAGGGATCTGTCACAGTACACAAAATTTATTATTATTATTATTGCCATTTATATAGCGCCAACAGATTCCATAGCACTTTACAATATTATGAGAGGGGTGATTTAACTATAAATAGGACAATTACAAGAAAACTTACAGGAACGATAGGTTGAAGAGGACCCTGCTCAAACGAGCTTACAGTCTATAGGAGATGGGATATAAAACACATTAGGACAGGAAATAGCAATCAAATACGGTGGGAGTGAAGCAGAGCTGGAGGAGAGAGTAGAGTGCTGCCCTTTAGGAGAGAGCGAGAGAGGTATGTGAGGTAGAGGTTACTCTGGGAGGCCATGAACTTTCCTAAAGAAATGGCTTTTAAGGCACTTCTTAAAGGATTGAAGACTAGGGGAGAGTCTGATGGCAGTAGGCAGGCTATTCCATAGGAAGGGAGCCACCCGCGAGAAGTCCTGCAAGCGTGAGTTGGCCGTACGAGTGCGAGCAGCAGACAGGAGCAGGCAGAGTGGAGAGATCTGGGGCATACCTATGGATCTGTGAAAAGATATAAGAGGGCTAGAATTGTTCAGTGCTTTATATGTATGGATTAGCACTTTGAATTGACTCCTATGGGATACAGGGAGCCAATGTAAGGACTGGCAGAGGGGTGAGGTATTAGAGGACCAACTAGAGAGGAAAATCAGTCTGGCGGTAGCATTCATTACAGACTGTAGCGGGTCAATAGGGCTTTTGGGGAGACCAATTAGGAGAGGGTTACAATAATCCATGCGGGAAATTACTAGAGCATGGACAAGCACCTTGGTAGCATCTTGTGCAAGAAAGGGGCAGAGGCGGGCTATGTTTTTAAGTTGGAATCTACAGGATTTGGCAACAAACTGGATGTGAGGCTCAAAGGTGAGGCCAGAGTCAAATATGACACCAAGACAGCGTGCTTGCAACGATGGACTTATGTGGATACCACTAACGTGAAGTGAGAGTGAGAGAGGAGGATCAGTATTAGGAGGAGGAAAGACAAGGAGCTCAGTTTTAGAGAGATCGAGTTTCAGAAAGCGCAAGGACATTCAGTTAGAAATGGAAGAAAGGCAAGCAGTGACACGTTGCAGGACGGCAGGGAAGAGGTCTAGGGAAGAGAGATATATCTGAGTATCATCAGCGTATAGGTGGTAGTGGAAATTAAAAAACGCTATAAGTTTGCCAGGAGAGGCAGTATAAAGAGAAAATAGAAGGGGACCAAGGACGGAGCCCTGGGGGATTCCAACCGAGACAGGACGAGAGGAGGAGGTATCACTAGAAAAGGAGACACTGAATGAGCGTTGGGAGAGATAAGAGGAAAACCATGAGAGGACAGAGTCACAGAGACCAAGTGATTGAAGAGTTTGAAGGAGGAGAGCATAATCAACTGTGTCAAATGCAGCAGAGAGGTCAAGAAGAATTAGTATAGAGTAGTGGCCTTTGGATTTAGCTGCGATTAGGTCATTAGTAACTTTGATAAGCGCAGTCTCAGTAGAGTGGAGAGGGCGGAAGCCAGATTGAAGAGGGTCAAGGAGAGAGTTGGAATTGAGGAAGTGAGACACGCGGGTAAAGACAAGTCTTTCCAGAAGCTTTAAGGAAAAAGGGAGCAGGGATATGGGACGATAGAGGGGCAGGATGGGTTAAGAGATGTTTTTTTCAGGATAGGTAATACAGTGGCATGTTGTGATGGGATTGTGTAATATCCCTTTAATTGGAACTCAACTGCAGAAACAATAATTACACCTCCTTTATATTGAAGTAAACAAGCTTGACTGTATCTTTAAATACACATGCAGGAAGGAAAGCAATGCTAGTTCCAACTTAATTAAGATGGAATGATTTATTAGTATAATGATAAATAAGCTGGACAGGTTGCAATTAATAATAAATGATATTTGCAGGAGAAATAAGACTTAGTAGTAATCCCTTATTGACAAGAGAGGAATGAAGTGAAAATAATTAATATGAATTGGTTTCCTTGGAGAAAAAGGATTACTTAACTTAGAGGAAGTTCTGGTATTGGAAGGGTTAATTCACCCAATGGAGGAGAGATTATGACTCTCTATGAATAAGCTGAGCGTTAGGAGTGGAAAGTAAGGAAGTCCGTTTTTACAAGCCGAGGTCTGGGAGTGGAGAAGGTAGAAGTCCGTTTTCCAAGCCGAGGTCGAGAAGTGGGGAAGGTTGAAATCTGGTTACAAGCCGAGGTCGAGAGAGGAGTGTAGCCGGTAGCATTCAATAGAGCAGCTGATCTCAATGCCGTACCTGCGTGAATAATCCAGCCCCTTGAATCTGGCGCGGTCTTCCTAAGTATCGTGGAAGGACCGCGTCAGAGAAAAGGGGCGGGGCTAAGCGCCGTGAACCCGGAAGTGGGTTCCGGCGGCAGTATGGATGATAGAGTATACCTGACAGTACCCCCTTCTCATGGGGCATCCTCTGGGTGCACTTACTTTGGTTTAGAGGGACAGCGTTTGTGAAAAGCATCAACTAATCTTTTTGCATGAACATTAGATGAATCTTCCCAAGTATCTTCATCAACTCCATAACCTTTCCATCTAATAAGGTATTGTAAGGTGCCACGGTGGACACGTGAATCCAAAATCTTGTGTATTTCATATTCTTCTTCACCTTGGACGATGATAGGTTCAGGAGTTGTAACTATTTCTCTATGAAAAGGATCAGGGATGTGTGGTTTAAGAAGAGAGACATGGAATACTGGATGAAGTTTAAAACTTGGAGGAAGTTTTAATTTAACAACGTTATCATTGATAATTGTAATTATTTGAAAAGGACCAAGAAAAAGAGAGCTCAATTTCTTTGAAGGACGGTTTGTGGTAATATTTTTTGAAGAGAGCCAGACAAGATCCCCTACTTTGTAAGGAGGGGGAATTCTTCTTCTATTGTCAAAAAACTTTTTCTGGTAGTTTTGAGCAAGTTGAAGATTCTCCCGTAATTTGAGAAATAGAGAAGACATAAATTCGTTTTTTGATGTAACAGTAGGATTGGATGAAGTAATGGTTTGGATGGGGAATGAAGACGGATGCAAACCATAGTTGGAGAAGAAAGGAGTCATTTTCGTACTAGAATGAATGGTATTATTGTAAGAAAATTCGGCCATAGGTAACCATGTGGTCCAGTCATCTTGGAGGTATGAACAATAACATCGAAGATATTGTTCCAAACATTGATTAACCTTTCTGTTTGCCCATTAGTTTGGGGATGATAAGCGGAAGAGAGTTTGCGTTGAATTTGAAGGGAGAGACACATCTCTTTCCAGAATTTGGAGGTAAATTGTGTCCCCCTATCAGAAATAATTTCTTCAGGAAGACCATGAAGTTTCACAATATTGTCAATAAAGACTTTGGACAATTCTACAGAGGAGGGTAATTTTTTTAAAGAAATGAAATGGGACATTTTTGTAAAGCGATCCACAACGACAAGAATAGTGGTGAAATGTTGAGAAGGTGGAAGATCAACGATAAAATCCATGGAAATGGATTGCCAAGGTTTTTCTGGAATAGGTAAGTTAAGTAGTAATCCAAAAGGTTGATTATGTTCTGGTTTAGACCTTTGACAAATAGGACATGTTTTGACATATAATTCAATGGTTCTATCCTGGCGAGGCCACCAATAATATCGTGAAGTTAGTTCAAGTGTTTTCTTTATTCCAGGATGTCCAGCTAGAGGGGAATCATGAACCATCTTAAGTAATTTATTCCTAAGAATGGGAGGAATATAAATTCTATTTTTAAAATAAAATATACCATCCTTTTTTGTTAGTATAG
Source organism: Pelobates cultripes (assembly GCA_933207985.1). Taxonomy (NCBI): domain Eukaryota; kingdom Metazoa; phylum Chordata; class Amphibia; order Anura; family Pelobatidae; genus Pelobates; species Pelobates cultripes. The sequence goes on along the minus strand of OW240913.1, from coordinate 374,420,506 downwards.
CTGTTTTGGGAAGTTCAAGATCCTTCTGATTCAAATTCTTTATGTCATCATGAAGAGAAGAGAGGATCCCTATTATTTTGGTAGGAGGATAATCATCAGTAGTAGTTTTAGAAGGAATTCGAGAAAGAGCATCAGCCTTTTTATTCCTATTTCCAGGTCTGTATATTAATTGGAAGTTAAATCGGTTAAAAAATAGGTTCCATCTAACTTGTCTAGCTGTAAGGGTTTTGTTAGTATAGAGATATTCAAGATTTTTATGGTCAGTATAAACGATTATAGGTTGTTTTGTATCTTCCAGAAGATGACGCCAATTTTCGAAGGCAGCTTTAACACTTAATAATTCTTTTTCACCAATAGGATAATTTTTTCAGCAGAGCTCAGGGATTTTGAAAAAAAGGCAACTGGATGAAGTGGATCTTGTGGAGTCTTTTGTTGAGAAAGAACTGCTCCGATGGCTGCATCTGATGCATCAACCTCAAGAACATATAGGAATGTTGGATTAGGTAGTTGTAGAATAGGTGCAGTTGTAAATCTTTTTTTTAATTCTTAGAAGGCTGTTTGTGCATCTTTATTCCAATTAAAAGGACGTTTACTACTGTTGAGGAGGTTAAGAGGATGTGATACATCCGAATAGTTTCTAATAAATTTTCTATAGAAGTTTGCAAATCCAAGAAAGCGTTGTAATTCTTTTGTAGTAGTAGGAGCAGGCCAATCAATAATACATTTGATTTTGGAATTATCCATCTTCAAAGAATGAGGTGAAATAATGTATCCTAGAAAGGAGAATTCAGTAACCTCAAAAAGGCATTTTTCTGGTTTAGCGTATAATTTATGAGTTCTCAGTCTAGATAGAACCCATCTAACATGCTTCCTATGTTCATCCAAATTGTTAGAATATATTAAGATATCATCTAAATAGATAATAACACATACATCCAGAAGATCTCTAAAGATATCATTTATAAAATGTTGAAATGTTGCAGGGGCATTACAGAGCCCGAAAGGCATCACTAGATATTCGTAGAGACCATATCTTGTCCGGAAGGCGGTTTTCCATTCATCATCCTGTTTTATTCTAATGAGGTTATATGCGCCTCGAAGGTCGAGTTTAGTGAATATAGTTGCAGTTCTTAACCTTTCAATTAATTCATTTATTAGTGGAAGAGGATAACGATTTTTAATAGTTATTTTATTTAGGGCTCTGTAATCTATAATAGGACGGATGGTTTGGTCTTTATTCTTCACAAAGAAAATACTAGAAGCAGCAGGAGAGGTCGAGGGTCTGATGAACCCTTTGCGTAAATTTTCATTAAGATATTCTTTTAAAATTTCTAACTCCTTTTCAGAGAGTGGATAAATATGACCATAAGGAATAGGAGCTCCGGGTATGAGATCTATTGGGCAATCATATACCCGATGAGGAGGAAGTGTTTCTGCTTCTTTTTTACAAAAGACATCTGCAAAGTCGGAGTAGAATGGAGGTATAACTGGTTCTACAGTAGTATGGAGAATAGGAATGTGTTGTAAGCACGTTTTTTTACAGAAATCAGAAGCAAAGGAGATGGAGAAAGGAGACCACTTAATTAAAGGATCATGGTTTTTTAACCAATTAATTCCTAGAATGACGGGATAAAGTGGAGATTTAATAATATCAAATGTAATGAATTCGAAATGTACGTTGTTGGTAATCATTCTTAGAGGGATTGTTTCATTTTTGATGGGTCCTGAGGATATAAATGAACCGTCAATAACCCTGATTGGAATAAAGTTGGTTTTTTGAACATAAGGAATTTTATTTTTTGAAACAAAAGAAAAATCAAGAAAAGTTCCATTAGCACCAGAATCAATGATGGCCTCAGTCACGATTCTTTTTGTATCCCACTGTAATATGAGAGATATAGAAAAATAAGTAGATGTTTTTCTTTTTTGAAAAACGTTCAATATAGAGGTAGATGAATGAAGCTTACCACCTTTTGAATGTTTCAGTAGAGGACATTCGGAAATTAGATGTTCGTACGAGGCGCAATACATACATAAGTTTAGTTGTCTCCTTCTTATTCTTTCTTCAGAAGTAAGAGGACTTTTTATTATACCTACTTCCATAGGTTCAGTTTGTGGAGGAATTTTTTCAGGTAATTTTAGAGTAGTGAAAGGTTTTCTCCAGGTATAATTAGTAAGAACCTTTTCAGCTTTTCTTTCCCTTAGACGTCTATCAATACTGATGGACAGTTGAATCAATGCATTTAAGGTAGGAGGAAGTTCTGTACGAGAGAGTTCATCTTTCACAGCTTCAGATAATCCGAGACGGAATTGATTGCGTAAGGTAATGTCATTCCATTGGGTTTCTGTAGCCCATCTTTTGAATTCTGCAATATAATCTTCAACAGGTCTATTCTTTTGGTGTAATGTTCTGATGGTTAAATCAGCAGTAGTTTGTTTAAAAGGATCTTCATATAATATCTTCATATAATAAAGACATAGCTTCAAAGAACTCATCCAATGAATCTAATATGGGATCATCATTTTCCAAAAAGGAATGGGCCCAGGCCATAGGTTCACCTCTTAAAAAAGATATTACTGAACAGACTTTGGATCTTTCGGTGGGATAAGATCTAGGTTTTAAAGCTATTAGTAATTTGCAAGAATTCAAAAACTCTCTGTACTTTGTTCTATCTCCATAAAATTTTTCTGGATTACAGACAGCAGGATCACCAGCCGATTGAAGAGCGGCATGAGGGAGATGGTTTTGCATGTCTCTGACATAGGTTAATATTCTCTCATTCGTGATTTGCAGTTCTTGTAACCCTTGAGCAATCGTATCCACTCTATTGGTTAGAGCAGTAACTTGTGAGTTAATATCTGCTGGTTCCATTGAAAAGGCTGGATTATTCTGTGATGGGATTGTGTAATATCCCTTTAATTGGAACTCAACTGCAGAAACAATAATTACACCTCCTTTATATTGAAGTAAACAAGCTTGACTGTATCTTTAAATACACATGCAGGAAGGAAAGCAATGCTAGTTCCAACTTCATTAAGATGGAATGATTTATTAGTATAATGATAAATAAGCTGGACAGGTTGCAATTAATAATAAATGATATTTGCAGGAGAAATAAGACTTAGTAGTAATCCCTTATTGACAAGAGAGGAATGAAGTGAAAATAATTAATATGAATTGGTTTCCTTGGAGAAAAAGGATTACTTAACTTAGAGGAAGTTCTGGTATTGGAAGGGTTAATTCACCCAATGGAGGAGAGATTATGACTCTCTATGAATAAGCTGAGCGTTAGGAGTGGAAAGTAAGGAAGTCCGTTTTTACAAGCCGAGGTCTGGGAGTGGAGAAGGTAGAAGTCCGTTTTCCAAGCTGAGGTCGAGAAGTGGGGAAGGTTGAAATCTGGTTACAAGCCGAGGTCGAGAGAGGAGAGTAGCCGGTAGCATTCAATAGAGCAGCTGATCTCAATGCCGTACCTGCGTGAATAATCCAGCCCCTTGAATCTGGCGCGGTCTTCCTAAGTATCGTGGAAGGACCGCGTCAGAGAAAAGGGGCGGGGCTAAGCGCCGTGAACCCGGAAGTGGGTTCCGGCGGCAGTATGGATGATAGAGTATACCTGACACATGTTTAAGGCCAGCAGGGCCAATGCCAGAAGAGAGAGATCAGTTGAAGATGTGCGTTAAGGAAGGCGCAAGACAAGTGGAGAGAGATCTGATTAATTTGTATATAATCACAGTTTTAACTAACTAAGACTAAGGCATAATATATACACAATACTGAGCAATATTAAAATAACTAAAATGGAAACGGAGTCTCTGTACACGTTTTTTTTAATAAAAGATCATTTAAACTAAGATTGATATAGTCTTAGGATATAATATGATGTGGAGTATATTACACTAAGATGATTCAATACATAATTACTTATTGAAACTATATAACATAATCGATGCTATGAGGTGTAATTTAATTATTTCAGATTAACATTGAATTTAAAATGTATTTTTTTTTTTTTTTTTTTTTGCCTCTCACTTGCTCTTTATCTGGAAAATGTAAGATAAGATTGGAGAAAAGCTGGTATAATTAACGTCAAATAATCGTATATAGGTAAACTAATTAAAGGACCACTATAGTGCCAGGAAAACATACTCGTTTTCCTGGCACTATAGTGCCCTGAGGGTGCCCCCACCCTCAGGGTCCCCCTCCCGCCCGGCTCAGGAAGGGGGAAAAGGGTAAAAACTTACCTTTTTCCAGCGCTGGGCGGGGAGCTCTCCTCCTCCGATCCTCCTCTTCTCCTCCCCGTCGGCTGAATGCGCACGCGCGGCAAGAGCTGCGCGCGCATTCAGCCGGTCTCATAGGAAAGCATTTACAATGCTTTCCTATAGACGCTTGCGTGTTCTCACTGTGATTTTCACAGTGAGAATCACGCAAGCGCCTCTAGCGGCTGTCAATGAGACAGCCGCTAGAGGCTTTGGGGGAAGGCTTATCCCATTCTCTGAAACTGCTATGTTTATAAAAGAATGGGTTAACCTTAGCTGGACCAGGCACCCAGACCACTTCATTAAGCTGAAGTGGTCTGGGTGCCTAGAGTGGTCCTTTAAGAATTTCCCACAGTTATTACAAGAATATGAATTGAATAACAGAGACACTTTCCCTTACTTAAGTGTTAAACATGTTTTGGATGCCTCTATAGCTAAAGGAAATAATACTGTGATGGAAAAATTAGAAGAAATATTTGGAGGACATAAAATAACAAAAGTTATGTCTACAGTTTATATGTGTTTAAGTTTAAAATATGATAATAATCATCAGGAAATCAGGAGAAAATGGGGCAAAACGCTGCATGTGGAAATTAGTCCAGATGGTTTGAGGCATTAAAAAGATATAATGAATCTATTCAGTGTATTAATATTCTGGAAAACCAATTTAAACTTACACAATTTTGGTATTACGTTCCTTTCATGTTAGCAATATTTTCGCATGTCCTGAAAATGGGGGTAAAATAGATGATATTCAGTGGCCACAACAGATACTTTTTCAATGTAGCATGGAACAGGGTCTTTTTTGGATAAGTACTAAGGCAAGACAACAAAGCAGTATTCTCAAAAATTGGCAATATATTATTGAAAGTAATTTTTAATAAAAATAGTTTTGGTCTTTTATTTTTTCCATTCTTACAATATGGAATTTCGCGCTCCCATTCAGGTATAAATGGTGTATGAATGAAGTTATGTAATGCCATTTATGTATATAAGTTAACTAAATGTCCAATTTAATATTTAACCATGATTCGTCATCAAATGTTATTCGGAACTCATATTGTTTGTTATATTTGTCAAATTGTGTGTTTGTTATTTAATATGGAAAATAATAACAAAAATGATTGAAACAACAAAAAATGAGTAGAGACACTGTGTTTTTGAAAATCTTTTTGTATATTACGAATATGTTCAATAATCCTGACGTGTAATGGTCTTGTGGTACGCCCTATATATTTCAAACCACAGGGGCTTATTAGGAGATAAATCATGTTCTTGGAGTAGCACGTGATAAAATCTTTAATACATATTGATTGATTTACTCTTTTTAAAATAGATTAACCAATTAATTATTTATTATCACCTACATTCTACGTTTTATTATTTATGCTTTAAACATTTTATTTCTATATATATGAATAGACATTTCTATCCTTTACATTTCAGGGGCATTCCCTGCTGGACCTGAGAGGAGACTAGTTACACGCAAACATCTAACATACTCCTCCCCTGTGCCTGAGAGATAATTACCTGAGCACACAAACATATCATTTAATTATCTCCCAGTACAGAAACAGGAAATATAACAAAACCCCCAAAATACCCCACAAAATCACATCCCCTGATAGCCCCGATCTGGGTGACCAACCTATCTATAAATCACAAAGATCGGTTCAGGGGTTCGGGATTTTCATGGAAGTCAATGTAATTTAGGAAACTCCTTGCATGGAGAGTTACATAAAAGGCCGTGTGTGGCTCCCACTCAACCAGTTCTTCTTCACCCTCAACATAGAGCCTTGTCTCATGTGTGGAGGGAACAGCTATATTCACTCTGGGGATTGCTATACCACTATACTCCCTTGGATTATAACAGGGCTCTACCTGCTATATTCTCTGGATTAGGAGAGGTCTACCCACTGGAAGCTGGATCCCTGACTTGGGTGCAGGGTGGGTGGAGGACATCGAGACCCCAACCAAGCTGTAACGCTGGTTACTGGGACTACAGTGGTTATGGTGTCAGGTGGAGTGCTTGGAAGTACTCGGTGTTACTAGGAAGCAGCGATTGGCGGAGGCACCAAGTCGGGGGGCCAGGTGGTCTGTCACAATAAATTTGCACAAAATCACAGACGTTTGCAGTTCCTTTTTCGGCATCACTAATCAGTGAACAAAAACTGTTCAGAACTATGCATTGAAAAACGTGATTGTTAAATTGAACAAGAGTATAGGTATTCACAGTTCCTAAACTACAACAATTTTTCAGTTAAAGTTTAAATATTTTATTTTCCGATTTGGACTAGAACAGTTGATTTATATATATGAATACCAATCAAAGGTTGCCTCTTTTTACAGAGGAGTGTGTATAACAAAAGTGCTCAAAAGAGTAAAAAAGTGATTTATAAACAAAAAGGTAGTAAGTAGTAGTCTGCACTCACTGTCTCTCTTTAAAACTTAGCTTTTATTTCTTAATTTCATAAAAGGTGCACTAGATAAAGTGCTTGTAGTGATGCAAAGTGTCGACGTTTCAGTCCCAGCACGGGACTTTCTCCAGGACAGCATAATATTGAATACTATTTCTGCCAAATATATAGGTACAGCCTAAATTAATGAACTTACCCCAGGTGTGCTGACAAGTCGATCTTGGCGTTCCCAAGTGAAAAGTGCGCATGTGCAACCTTGGTCCGGCCCCTTCTGGGAGTCCGGATTGTTTAGGTTGCCATGGAACCATCAAATGCTCAGCGCTGATTGGTGGGAGGCAAACCTTCCCACTATTGCCGAGATCTTCTGCATCAGGTTTCTCAACACTTTGCATTACTGCGCTTTACGTGATAATGACTATACCCCTCCCCTTCATGATTTGTCAAAAAGGGGCAGTCATTAAAATTATGCCCCCAAAAAAAGTCTATGGACCCCTATCATGGTGCCCACCATCCTAAGGCCTTCTGTACTGGTACAAGGTGAGTAGGGATTTGTGTTTCTGTGGACCTTATAACAATATACACAAACTTTGTCTAAACATCACAATCATGCTGGTCACCTTGTCCAAAACATTCAATTTTTCATGTAACACAGACTCCCCCGCAGAGATCTACAATGTACCCGTGAATCACTAATACACTAATAAACATTTATAATATAATAAGAAGAGAAATAAACCATTATGTACGATGTAATAATATGATAAAATAATAATCCTTTAGATATAATAATTATAAAATAATAGATAAACAAGCAGCACATGTCATATTATATAGATAATGGACATACATTAAGAAATATAACAAGCTCTAATAACCGGCGTGGTTTGATAAAATGGCAATAAAAGCAGACAATCATGGCATGAATTTAACTCTGGCAGAAATGACAGAACTAATAAAATCCTATAATAAAAATGGTTCGAATCTCTCTGGATCATGACAAGCAAAGTCAGTAAATCGTCAATGAAACCTTTTCTCCAGAATAGAGATATTGGTTTGGGTCCGGGACGCCTTAAACACAGAGAATTAGGAAAGGAATTCAGTTACGCAATCAGCTCATTAAAACCAAACACAAGGGAAGATGGATTTACAAATATTTATTTTAAGTGGTTCAGACTGTAATTAGCGCTGATATTCATTTACTGGGAGTATTACTGATGGGGCTCTGTTATACACTCAGACACATTACTGGGAGTATTATTGCTGTGGAGCTCTGTTATACACTCAGACACATTACTGGGAGTATTATTGCTGTGGAGCTCTGTTATACACTCGACACATTACTGGGAGTATTATTGCTGTGGAGCTCTGTTATACACTCAGACACATTACTGGGAGTATTATTACTGTGGAGCTCTGTTATACACTCAGACACATTACTGGGAGTATTATTGCTGTGGAGCTCTTATACACTCAGACACATTACTGGGAGTATTATTACTGTGGAGCTCTGTTATACACTCAGACATTACTGGGAGTATTATTGCTGTGGAGCTCTGTTATACACTCAGACACATTACTGGGAGTATTATTGCTGTGGAGCTCTGTTATACACTCAGACACATTACTGGGAGTATTATTGCTGTGGAGCTCTGTTATACACTCAGACACATTACTGGGAGTATTACTGATGGGGCTCTGTTATACACTCAGACACATTACTGGGAGTATTATTGCTGTGGGACTCTGTTATACACTCAGACACATTACTGGGAGTATTATTGCTGTGGAGCTCTGTTATACACTCAGACACATTACTGGGAGTATTATTGCTGTGGAGCTCTGTTATACACTCAGACACATTACTGGGAGTATTATTACTGTGGAGCTCTGTTATACGCTCAGACACATTACTGGGAGTATTATTACTGTGGAGCTCTGTTATACGCTCAGACACATTACTGGGAGTATTATTACTGATGGGGCTCTGTTATACACTCAGACACATTACTGGGAGTATTATTACTGTGGGGCTCTGTTATACACTCAGATACATTACTGGGAGTATTATTACTGTGGAGCTCTGTTATACTCTCAGACACATTATTGGGAGTATTATTGCTGTGGAGCTGTGTTATACACACAGACACATTACTGGGAGTATTATTGCTGTGGAGCTCTGGTATACACTCAGACACATTACTGGGAGTATTATTGCTGTGGAGCTCTGTTATACACTCAGACACATTACTGGGAGTAATATTGCTGTGGAGCTCTGTTGTACACTCAGACACATTACTGGGAGTATTATTGCTGTGGAGCTCTGTTATACACTCAGACACATTACTGGGAGTATTATTGCTGTGGGCTCTGTTATACACTCAGACACATTACTGGGAGTATTATTGCTGTGGAGCTCTGTTATACACTCAGACACATTACTGGGAGTATTATTGCTGTGGAACTCTGTTATACACTCAGACACATTACTGGGAGTATTATTGCTGTGGAACTCTGTTATACACTCAGACACATTACTGGGAGTATTATTGCTGTGGAGCTCTGTTATACACTCAGACACATTACTGGGAGTATTATTGCTGTGGAGCTCTGTTATACACTGAGACGCATTACTGGGAGTATTATTGCTGTGGAGCTCTGTTATACACTGAGACGCATTACTGGGAGTATTATTGCTGTGGAGCTCTGTTATACACTCAGACACATTACTGGGAGTATTATTGCTGTGGAGCTCTGTATACACTCAGACACATTACTGGGAGTATTATTGCTGTGGAGCTCTGTTATACACTCAGACACATTACTGGGAGTATTATTGCTGTGGAGCTCTGTTATACACTCAGACACATTACTGGGAGTATTATTGCTGTGGAGCTCTGTTATACAGTCAGACACATTACTGGGAGTATTATTGCTGTGGAGCTCTGTTATACAGTCAGACACATTACTGGGAGTATTATTGCTGTGGAGCTCTGTTATACACTCAGACACATTACTGGGAGTATTATTGCTGTGGAGCTCTGTTATACACTCAGACACATTACTGGGAGTATTATTACTGTGGAGCTCTGTTATACTTAGACACATTGCTGGGAGTATTATTGCTGTGGAGCTCTGTTATACACTCAGACACATTACTGGGAGTATTATTGCTGTGGAGCTCTGTTATACACTCAGACACATTACTGGGAGTATTATTTCTGTGGAGCTCTGTTATACACCCAGACACATTACTGGGAGTATTATTGCTGTGGAGCTCTGTTATACACAGTCACATTACTGGGAGTATTATTGCTGTGAGCTCTGTTATACACTCAGTCAGCTATTTGGAGTATTATTGCTGTGGAGCTCTGTTATACACTCAGTCACATTACTGGGAGTATTATTAAGCTACAAGGAGCTCTGTTATACACTTCAGTCACATTACTGGGAGTATTATTGGGCAAGTGGAGCTCTGTTAAGTACACTCAGACACATTACTGGGAGTACATTATGAGCTCTGTTATACACCTGTATTGGCTACTACGGGGAGTATTATTGCTGTGGAGCTCTGTTATACACTCAGACACATTGGAGTATTATTGCTGTGGGCTCTGGGTTATACACTCGTGACACATTACTGGGAGTATTATTGCTGTGAGCTCTCGCTGGTACCTTGACACACATTGGGAGTATTTGTGAGCTCTGTTATACACACTCAGACACATTACTGGGAGTATATTGTTGTGGAGTCGTTATACACTCAGACACACATTGGGAGTATTATTGCTGTGGGGGCTCTGTTATACACTCAGACACATTACTGGGAGTATTATTGCTGTGGAACTCTGTCATACACTCAGACACATTACTGGGAGTATTATTACTGTGGAGCTCTGTTATACACTCAGACACATTACTGGGAGTATTATTGCTGTGGAGCTCTTTTATACACTCAGACACATTACTGGGAGTATTATTGCTGTGGAGCTCTGCTATACACTCAGACATATTACTGGGAGTATTATTACTGTGGAGCTCTGTTATATACTCAGACACATTACTGGGAGTATTATTGCTGTGGAGCTCTGTTATACACTCAGACATTACTGGGAGTATTATTACTGTGTGGCTCTGTTATACACTCAGACACATTACTGGGAGTATTATTGCTGTGGAGCTCTGTTATACACTAGACACATTACTGGGAGTATTATTGCTGTGGAGCTCTGTTATACACTCAGAAACATTACTGGGAGTATTATTCCTGTGGAGCTCTGTTATACACTCAGACACATTACTGGGAGTATTATTGCTGTGGGACTCTGTTATACACTCAGACACATTACTGGGAGTATTATTGCTGTGGAGCTCTGTTATACACTCAGACACATTACTGGGAGTATTATTGCTGTGGAGCTCTGTTATACACTCAGACACATTACTGGGAGTATTATTACTGTGGAGCTCTGTTATACTTAGACACATTGCTGGGAGTATTATTGCTGTGGAGCTCTGTTATACACTCAGACACATTACTGGGAGTATTATTGTTGTGGGGCTTTGTTATACACTCAGACACATTACTGGGAGTATTATTGTTGTGGGGCTCTGTTATACACTCAGACACATTACTGGGAGTATTATTGCTGTGGGGCTCTGTTATACACTCAGACACATTACTGGGAGTATTATTGCTGTGGAGCTCTGTTATATACACAGACACATTACTGGGAGTATTATTGCTGTGGAGCTCTGTTATACACTCAGACACGTTACTGGGAGTATAATTGCTGTGGAGCTCTGTTATACACTCAGACACATTACTGGGAGTATTATTGCTGTGGAGCTCTGTTATACACTCAGTCACATTACTGGGAGTATTATTGCTGTGGAGCTCTGTTATACACTCAGACACACATTGGGAGTATTATTGCTGTGGAGCTCTGTTATACCTCAGACACATTACTGGGAGTATTATTGCTGTGAGCCTCTGTTATACACCTCAGACACATTATTGGGAGTATTATTGCTGTGGAGCTCTGTTACACACTCAGACACACATTGGGAGTATTATTGCTGTGGGCTCTGTTATACACTCAGACACATTACTGGGAGTATTATTGCTGTGGGAGCTCTGTTATGAAGAATCAGACACATTACTGGGAGTATTATTGCTGTGAGCTCTGTTATACACTCAGACACATTACTGGGAGTATTATTGCTGTGGAGCTCTGTTATACACTCAGACACATTACTGGGAGTATTATTGCTGTGGAGCTGTTATACACTCAGTATTATTACACATTACTGGGAGTATTATTGCTGTGGAGCTCTGTTATACACTCAGACACATTACTGGGAGTATTATTGCTGTGGAGCTCTGTTATACACTCAGACACATTACTGGGAGTATTATTGCTGTGGAGCTCTGTTATACACTCAGACACATTACTGGGAGTGTTATTGCTGTGGAGCTCTGTTATACACTCAGACACATTACTGGGAGTATTATTGCTGTGGAGCTCTGTTATACACTCAGACACATTACTGGGAGTATTATTGCTGTGGAGCTCTGTTATACACTCAGACACATTACTGGGAGTATTATTGCTGTGGAGCTCTGTTATACACTCAGACACATTACTGGGAGTATTATTGCTGTGGAGCTCTGTTATACACTCAGACACATTACTGGGAGTATTATTGCTGTGGAGCTCTGTATACACTCAGACACATTACTGGGAGTATTATTGCTGTGGAGCTCTGTTATACACTCAGACACATTACTGGGAGTATTATTGCTGTGGAGCTCTGTTATACACTCAGACACATTACTGGAGTATTATTGCTGTGGAGCTCTGTTATACACTCAGACACATTACTGGGAGTATTATTGCTGTGGAGCTCTGTTATACACTCAGACACATTACTGGGAGTATTATTAATGTGACAAATATTAAAAAATCACATCATGCAAAAGGCGAGATATGTTTTTATTTATCTCGCGTTGGTGAAAGAATACAACGTAAGTAAAACCAAATCACACAATGGTAAATAAGCACTTCTGTTAATTGCAGCTAAGTGACCTCACCCAGCCACGTGGCCCTGGCAGACATGGGGCGCATCACACCTCTAGTGTTTGGCTTTTGTTATCATGTCAGTCATCTCAACAAGAATATATTATTACTATTATTTTATTATTTATATAGGGCCATCCGATTCCGTAGCGCTGTACAATGGGTGGACTAACAAACATGTAATTGTAACCAGACAACTGGACGTACAGGAACAGAGGGGTTGAGGGCCCTGCTCAATGAGCTTACATTCTAGAGGGAATGGGGTACCGGGTATATTAAAAAAAAGCCCCCCTACCCTTATCACACACACCCACTGCCCCCATACACACACACTGTCCCCCATACACACACACTGCCCCCATACACTCACACTGCCCCCACACACACACTGCCCCCATACACACACACTGCCCCCATACACTCACACTGCCCCCATACACTCACACTGCCCCCACACACACACACTGCCCCCATACACACACACTGCCCCCATACACACCCACTGCCCCATACACACCCACTGCCACCATACACTGCCCCCCCATACACTCACACTGCCCCCATACACTCACACTGCCCCCACACACACACTGCCCCCATACACACACTGCCCCCCATACACACACACACACTACCCCCATACACACACACTGCTCCCCATACACACACTGCCCCCTTACACTGCTGTCCCATACACACACATTGCCCACACTCATACAGCAATACTCACACACACTGTTACACACACATACTGTCCCACACATACACTGCATCCCTGACATACACTGCCGCCCTCACTTACACACTACAACCTTCACACACACACTGCACCCCTTACACATTGCACCACTCACACACACCACTGCTCCTATGCCCTACTACAGCCCCATTTCCCAGCAAATGTTCTTAAACGATTTGACTACTTACTCTGGGAGGGGGTCCCGGCACTATTGACACCATAACCACTACACTGAGCTGTAGTGGTTATTGTGTCTGGATTATTTCTTTAAATAATCCACAAGTGCCCCTCCCGAGATCAGGCTCTGGATCCGCCACTGGCTCAGTGCTAAATACAACTCTGCATACATGGGAAAATGGTAGAGCCCCAGCTGTCAAAGCATTGTTGGAGTTGCACGACAGATGGGGATCTACCTTTTGCCCCCTCTTGATCAAAATAATTCATGCACCAGACCACTCTCTACTTTATGTCTGCCTTTGCGTTGGGGTGGGGGGGCTTGATTGCCGGGGGCCCAAGCAAATGTGTGCCCAGGGTCCAATCAATATTAAAGATGGCCCATGGTGTGGCGACCGTACACCACCGGCGGCTTTAGCCAAGAATCTATTGAACACTGTCCCAACTGGGATCACTCCACAAACAAAATTCAAGTGCCCAATTAACAACTGCAGCATGCGTAATGTCACTTTCTTAGCTCTCCGCACCTCTGCAACGCAATACCTAAGAGCAACCAATTTGTCTTGTGGCAAGCGGCATTCGCATGCCACTGTGTCGATTTCAAGCCCCAAGAAACTCAAACACGTTGATGGCCCCACGGTTTTTGTTCCCCGCCAGTGGCACCCCGCAAACATTAGCCACCCATTCCAACGTTCTTAAACCGATCCTGCAAGCATCGGAATTAGAGGGACTGATGCTTAAGAAGTCTTCCAAATAATGGACCACCAACTTAAGTGCCCGCCTCCATCTTGACAATCCATTTTAGGAAGGTGCTACATTTTTCAAAGTACGCACATGAGATGAAGCAACTGATGGGCAGACAGAGATCAATGTAGTATTTGCCTTCAAAGAAGCAACCTAGTAAATAGTGGCACGCGGGATGAATGGGCAGCAGGCGGAATGCCGACTCCACATCGGCTTTTGCCAACAGCGCACCTGGACCCGCCTTTTTAACCAGTTTCACAGCTTGGTTAAATGATGAATAGGACACGGAACAGTGTGCCCCATCGATATCATCATTCACTGATGACCCTTTAGAGTAAGAAAGGTGGTGAATCAAACAGAACCTACGTGCTTCTTTCTTGGGCACGACACCAACGGTGAAACTCTTAAATCCTGGATCAGCGGTACCAAGAAAGGTCCCGCCATCTGTCCCAATTCTATTTCTTTACACATTTTGTCACTGAATGTAGATTATGTAAACGATGCTCCACCACCCTATTTTTAAATGGAATCACGAAGCCCCATGTGAAACCATCCCGAAGAAGTACCACATCCTCACGGTTACCGTACTTGTTTAACCAACGGAGCATCACGTCAACCCTCATTGGCGAGAACCACAGTAGCAGAGAATGATGCCATGGCACCTCCATTGATTCCGGCAAGTGCATTTTTTCCCTGTTTGAATTATCGATTGAAACCGTGTCCACTGCCACACCCTGAACATTCATGCTTAAGTCTTGTTACAAAATGCCTTTTGTAACTGTCTCTTTAAGTGACAAATTACCCTGCTTCCCTGTATTATGGAGAAGCCTTATTGCCAATCTCCTTCCTCATGACTATGGCCCTGGTGTGTATGGCCCTTTAGGAACAGTCTGTGTGCATATTGGGGCTTATGGACTTTTATGGGACTGGTGCTGGCCCTTTAAGCACATTTTTGGGGCATAGGGAAAATTGGGACAATGCCCCTTTAAGACGGTGTCCCCAGTGTCCCCAGACTTGCTTAAAATCCTTTGTTCATTGCTATTTTCCACTTGGTTCAGTAAATGGGGCTTAGTGAACCAGGTACCACACAGGCGGACCACCCAGAAGTGGAAGTGTGCAGGCAATTTACCTCCCAGGCTGGGAGCCTGCTGTAGGTAAATTGCTGACCGCTGGGGGGCCGCCGTTCGTGCAAACCAACACGTGGCGGCATATTGCATGAAAATGATGCTCTGCTTAATAATGTGGAACACCCTCCTTTAGTAGTTTTTCCTTAAATTGGGCTCACCTGGCAATCTAATTATCACGTGTCCGAGATTGTTTTCAGTGATCAAAGAGCCCTGAGACACAATGCCATCCATGAGTTAAACTGAAAAACAAAATATTTAATCTTTGTGACACTTAAATAGAATTTGCACAATAATTTGGAACATGGTGTACACTATTACTCGGACAATCACTGACAGACTCACTCTCACTGACAGACTCACTGACAGACACATACTCTCACTGACAGACGCATGCACTCACTGACCGACACATACACACTGACTGACCCACACACAGACACTGACTGACCAACACACACACACAAACACATTCACTGACAGACACACTCTCACTGACAGACACACACACTCAAATTCACTGAAACACACACATTCACTCAAGTTCACTGACACACACACTCACTGACTGACACACTCACTCACATTCACTGACACACACACTCACATTCACTGACACACACATTTCCCCCACTCACAATTATTATTATTATTTTATTTTTTTTAAATTGAAATCCACCCAGCCTCCCTACTTTTTTCACCTGGGGTCCAGTAGGGCTGCTGGGCAGGGAGGCGGCCAGATGTGCAGGTGGGCGGTTGTTTCCAGGGTGGGCGGGCGGGCAGCTGCACTAAGCTGTCAGCGAGGGAGCACTTTCCCCTGAGCTCTCTGCTCAGTTCCCTTGCGCGCCGCAGAGTGATGCCGGGAGCCGGAATATGACATCATATAGGGAGGGAGCTGAGCGCTCAGGGGCAAGTGCTCCCTCACCGACAGCTTAGTGCGGCTGCCCGCTCGCCCTGGAAACAACCGCCCGCCTGCCCCGGGGGAGCCCAAAGGTGGTCAGCTCTTGGGCTCCCATAAAAAGAGGCAAACAAGGAATTTGCATGGGCATTTGGGGGCGGCAATTTTTGCTGCCTCTTGGAAATTGCTGCCCAAGGCAAATGCCTTATTTGCTTCACGGTAGACACATCCCTGGAGATGGGAGGGGAGAGCAGTGGGACACTATTCCATTAAGAGTTCCAGCTTTGTAGTTGTTCCTTTAAACAATTTATGTAAAGTCTGATTTTTATTCCTATTTATTTTCTGACTCTTGGTTTTATCACTGTTTTCTGCTGATGCTGACGGTTGTTTTTTGATATTTGGTGTCTCCGTGTTTAATGGATCTGGTTTTCTGTGTGCGGTACGGTGTGATGGTGTGGGCTATTGCTGCTCTAGAGCCCTCCTTCCTTACTTGTTCCAGGATATTTATGAGCCAGATGTTTAGTGCACACGATATCTTTGGCAAACTGTTTTCATTTAGCTGTAGATCTGGTTTGAATTATGAGTCTTAAAATTCTTTCTAAGTTCTTTAAATAGTGAAACACTCAGCGGACCTCAAAAACATTAAAAGCAGATTACAATACGTTCCAATAAATTCAGTTCTTCACAACTCTTTTACTCAAGTTCCTGTTAGGTTACATACAGCTGGTGAGAAAGGTGTGCCCTGTTCTTTGAAATTGTTGTTTAAGTCAAAGTACGTGAAGAGAAACGTGTAGCCCATGGAACAGCATAGTAGGTGGAATGGGTCTTGACAGAGCTAGGGGCAGGCATAGGAAGCAGAAGGGGGTGGTTTGGAAGGATGGGCCTATAGGCGGCATATATGGCGGCCATCTTAGAGATTGCCCCCTTTTCTAATCAGCCTACCTTACCTGCAGTTGTGTTTGGTAGCTGTCTTCCTCTGTTGTCTTCTAGATGGATTCCATGGAGGTCTTCCTAGCGAGTGTTCGAGCGGTGGTGGAGCAGCGCTGTGTTGGAGAGACTCAAGATGCCGGGATCATCATCTGGGACTTTAACTACTACAGCAGGCCGCCCAGTGAGGGGGACCAGGTTGCCGGAACGTCTTAGACCCAGTGACATTCCGGCAAGAAGAAGGAGAAGGAGCCCAGGACCAGTGACTGGAGGTTGGGGAACTGAGACATGTGGAGCGGCTGCTGGAGTTGTGTCTGGACGGCCTCCCATACCGCAAGTGGTCTGCGGCACGGGTGCTTTTTCTTTCAGGGATCCGTTGAATGCAGGAAACGGAACAAGGAACATCACGGGATGCTCCAGGCTCTCTGGGAGTTGACGGAAGGACGCTCCCTGAGGTCTGATACGACCGGGGGTCACGGTAGAGAGTCACCATTTACACCAAACACAGGAGGTTTATTGCAAAGTTTAATAGGCATGTGCATGGGCAAAAAATTTGGTTCGGTACGGCAATTCAGGAGTAGGGTTGGGTTAGGAGTAGGGTTAGGGTTGGGTTAGGGTTAAGAGTAG
This sequence comes from Pelobates cultripes, assembly GCA_933207985.1. Classification (NCBI taxonomy): domain Eukaryota; kingdom Metazoa; phylum Chordata; class Amphibia; order Anura; family Pelobatidae; genus Pelobates; species Pelobates cultripes. The sequence continues at coordinate 374,402,525 of OW240913.1, read as the reverse complement.
TGTTAGGGTTGGGTTAGGAGTAGGGTTAGGGTTAAGAGTAGGGTTAGGGTTGGGTTAGGAGTAGGGTTAGGGTTAAGAGTAGGGTTAGGGTTAGAATAGGGTTATGAGTAGAGTTAGGGTTTGGTTAGGAGTAGGGTTAGGGTTGGGAATAGAGTTAGGAGTAGGTTTAGGGTTGAGTTAGGAGTAGGGTTGGGTTAGGAGTAGGGTTAGGGTTGGGTTAGGGTTATGAGTAGAGTAGGAGTAGCGTTAGGGTAGGGTTAGGGTAGTGTTATGGGTATGGGTAGGTTAGGAGTAGAGGTACCCTACTCTAACCATAACCCTAACCCTACTTCTTACCCTACCCTAACCCAACCCTAACCCTTCCCTAACCCTACTCCTTACCCAACCCTCACCCAAACCCTAGCCCTTACCTAACCCTACTCTTAACCCTACCCTAACCCTACTCCTAACCCTACTCCTAACCCTACCCCTATCCCTAACCCTACCCCAACCTCAATCCTACCCCTACCCATTTTGCCACTTTTCAGAAGTCCGAAGCACTTCGGCAATCCGGTTCGGTTCGGTACTTTGGAAATTTGACACTTTGGAAATTCGCAAATTTGGTTCGGTTCGGCACTTCTGAAATTCTGCAATTCGGCACCTTGGATATTCGTGAGCATCCGTATGTACGAATGTACGAAATTTGGCCAAATTTCCATTCAGACCGAACCGAATTGCACATGTATATATATTAAGATCTTTATTACAAACTTCGGGACGAAGGCGAAATTCAGGGAACACAGTTTAGGAGAGTATGGTATCCTGTGGAGGGCGGGAGCAAGAGAGAGGCAGAGGAAGGAAGCAAAAAAGAGTTAAGGGTTGCAGGGCACCGGTGTTTGTACTGCACAAATGCGGGAATGCTCTGAGACTTTTAGAGGGCAGGGGAAGAACAGAACGACTTGTTGGGGTGAATACTGGATGTGGCACGGCAGAATGTACACATGTCGTTTGCCGGGCCTTTAGGGTGCCACATTAAGCAGGAAATCAAAGACAAGGTTTGGTGGGGGGAATATGAAGACATTTTTTCATTGCTCCCACTGGAGGAGTATATTGATTTAAAAGAGGAGGACCTTAAGGATAGTAAGAAGGAGGAGGAGAAAAGGCACAGGTATCGTAAGATACCTAAGTCTTTCGAAAACTGGTTACGAGCAAGTGTGCTGTGGGAAAAATTCCTTAATCATTACTCCCAGTTTTTTTGCTACTTAGACAGCATTTGGGAGGCTTATCGTACATATGGCAGTTTAGCATGGTGGAAATACAATGAGCAATTTAGACAACGCTTGGCAGCTAATCCAGGGATGCGGTGGGACCAGATGGACCTGCTGCTCCGGCTAAAATTGATGATGGCGCAAATGTCTACGCCCTTTGCAGGAGGGGGGGGCAGCGCAGGAGCTACATCTTCCTCGTCGGCCGTCCAGAAGAAAGGATTCTGTTGGCTTTACAACGAAGGACATTGCAAGTGGGGGGGGAATACTCCGGATGTGCGGGAGCCTACGGCTATCTAAAGTGCTTCACACGAGGTAAGTCTAACAGGGAAGAAGCAGGGGGGCAATTGTGGAACAGCTCTCTTCAGCTGGGGTCAACTCAAGTGAGGCTAGATGCAATGTGGACTTGAGCGGTGATGGGTAACATAGCTTTTCTCGAGTTGTTCCCATTGGTGGTTGCCTTGTCATTATGGGGCAATGAACTGAAAAATAAAAGGGTAGTATTTTTCACGGATAATATTGGCGTAGTTCATGCCATTAACAATTTGTCGGCCTGCTCTGTTCCCGTGGTGCAATTGCCTAGGCATTTGGTGCTGTTGTGCATGTCATGGAACATTGTTTTTAGTGCACGCCACGTGCCTGGTGGCTGATGCGCTGTCTCATTCACAGTGGGGGCGTTTCCGGTTGGAGGCTACAGGTGTACGAAAAAACAGTCAGGAATGTCTGGCTGAGATGTAGCTGCTCGGGGCGTCTTGTATGGAGGACTAATACATCAATCCTTAGCGCCAGGAACATGGGCATCTTATGTCAAAGTATGGAGGGCCTGGGATGAGATTGTAGGGTACACTGGGGGGGGCAGCATTCCAGGGAGTGATGATTAGATTCGCTCGTAGTTTTTGTGTCATCTGTTTGCATAATAGGCATCGCCGTTGGTGGTTGACCAGACCCTGGCGGCACTGACATTTCTTTTCAAATTAAACAGCTGGAAAGACCTGATGAAACTGTTTATTATTAGGCAGGCACTCAAGGGTTTTCGGAAGGGTAAAATTCCAGTAGATAAGAGACGTCTGGTAACTTTTGAGGTCCTGCAGCGATTGGTGGGGGGCGATTGGTGGGGGTGTTACCTTTAGTTTGTTTTTCGTTTTTTAAAGTGGTGTTGTTCACAGTTGCCTTCGTGTGGGCCTTTTTTGGGGCATTTAGGGTTGGAGAGCTGGTTAGTAGGAGTTGTAATATGGCAGGGGGAATTCAGCTAGCGGATGTCTCAGGATAGAGTACGGATTCGTCTGCGACAGTCTAAAACGCACGTGGTCTAAAACGCACGTGCCTGGTCACGCTGTTTTCTCTGAAAGGGTTGGCTTTATGCCCGGTAGCTTGTGCCACTGCATTAATGAAGGATCGCTCTGATGGGGCGGGTTCATTTTTGGTTCACAAGAACGGATCTTCTCTATCGCCTTTCAGTTTATTCCAGTATTTAGATTGGGTTTATGGAGTTTGGGTTTAAACCCCTTAGAATTTAGGACCCACTCCTTCCAGATTGGGACTGCAACAGAAGCATCTCGCCTAGGGCTTGGGGACGAGTTAGTAAAATGTATAGGATGATGGGAATCGCTAAGATTTAGTTTGTACGTTCGTCGTCAGCTGATTTGTTAAAGTGGTTTGGGAAAAAGGTGGGTTTGAATCGCAATGGTCACGTTTTTTTTTCTCTTTACAGGTCAGGTAGCATGGTTGATCGGTCACTCCATCATCTGTTGGGCAAGCAGGAGAGCAGCTGTTCGGAAACAGGGAATGCAGCTGGGTTTCGCCTGTGATGTACTTTCATTGTGTTGGTTAAGTTTTTGGGGTTACAATTGGTCAGGCGTGAACAAAGTCGACCCTCCCACAATATAGTAATACATAGAGGTGGTAGCCTTATTCCCCAACGGGGCTCAGGTGGCTTGAGGTGGTCAAGGCCTGAGCTGTGGCGAGGTTCAGTGAATTTAATAATGTGCAGGCTTAGGTTGAGTGGAAAATACTCACGGGGGTTACAGTGCTTTGGTAGGTTCAAGCTCGTCGGTTGCTCCATACCTGGGGGTGTAAGAGTGTCACGGTATACCCTTATGGTTGGTCATATATTGGAATGCATGCCACTTGGTTGGTGTGTTATGTTTTATGTAATTAAGTACTGTTATATCATGGTTTATATGTTTATGTGTGGGTCATTGCAGGTGGGGGGGAAGGATGTTTAAGTAATGGGTTGGTGGGGGCAATGACCTTATGTTTATAATATAAGTTTTTAATAAAGCTGTGGACAAATATTTCCCAACTTTTAATTGTAGTCTGCGTTTTAATGGGTACGGGTAATAGATTAAGCTGGATATGCCGAGTGAAAAGATGATGAAAAGACGAGGAATCCCAGTGCTTGCAATTTTCACATCAATGAATGATGTTGCACTTTTCACTGCTGTCCTGGCTGCTGGAAAGGATTGCATTGAGTGTCTGTTGTTTCAGATGGGATGGCCTCCTCCTCCTTCGAGGTTTAAGGAAATTCATTCCTCTCCATTGAATCACCTTTTACCAGTTTGCCTAGTTATGGGATATGAGCTTTTCTGTCATTAACGTCATCTGTTGCATTTAACATCATTATAATCAGAATCACTTTGGTCAGCTGTAACGTCACCAACACTGGCTGAACTATTTATTGCTTTAGAAATACAGGATTGACCTTTAATTCCATTTGGACGATTGGGCAACCAAAGAATGCAGTGGTGGAAACCTAAATCACTTGTGTAATAGATCCCCCTGTTCCTTAATACTATGTTTTCATCGACTGATCCGTATATGAACCTAACCGAATGATTGCCTCATCTGGTTCGTATACCGGACTAAGTACTGAACACTTAGACCACCCAGAACTGTCGTGTGCCGCTAGTTGACCCACTTGACCTCCATAACACCTTCCTAAACCACAAACACGTGAACGTTCTAAGTGGTTGGCTGGGTGGCCGACGCTCGTATTGACGAACACGAGGCTGCGCCCATCTTGTTTTGTCGAACACATCCAGCGGTGTTTGGTCGTCGAGTGCATTGAACTATTATCGGACACTCGACGGCACGAACACCACTGAGACTTCACTCACCCCTGTATTCAGCTCTATTTGTCTGAGGAAAGTGGCGCTCTGGGGGAACAAACGCCCAAACAAGAGACACTGGGTGAACGTACGCACGAACAATTTATTCATTTATTTTAATACAAGTAAATGTGGACAAAAAGAAACTGGCCTGGTATAGTGGAAAATAAGGATTGAATAGAGACTGTATACTGGGGTTGCTACCCATAGAATAAATTCCAAACTCACAGCAAATCTCGACTAGTATAAATAAGCCCCCAAATTGGCTTAGAAAATGAAATGAAAAGTAAGAATACTAGGTCCTAAACGTACCAGGAGATAACTTGTGAGAGATGTGGAAGAAGGTGATTATATTAGAGCAGATTATCAATGGTTTATGGATAATGGCTAAAGTAGATACATGTATGGAATATCAGACACTAATTGAGAAAATCAGATATCAGACATTAAAACTGAAATGTCCAGGAAAAGTGCTGCCCTTACTGGTGAAATAGGGCACAGTCAACTAAGTAGTGAAATAAAAAAAGTTTAAAATGTAAAAATGAAAACTAAAAACAATACAAGCAGGATATAAAACTGGACAAAAGAGAAACAGCATCTAGAATGTCACATCAAGGTATAATAAAGTTCAAATTTGATAGATATTCCATCAAACTAAAATCCATATAAAGCCACAGTGGTAAAAGAGATTGTAGCAGTGTCTCTATGTAACTATGTCTTCTTCCACATCTCTCACAAGTTATTCATTTATTTTGTTGGATTTTGTACTTCCGAAAGAGACTGACCGCATGGCCTAATTTCATGGAGCTATCTTGGACAGGCTCCTCTTGTGCGGTCAGTCTAAACTATACCCAGTGGCGTTTCGGCTACATTCGTGGGATCTGAGCTATTTTCGGATATGATGGGCGCTCAGATCCAGGTTATCCGGGGATATAAGACTTAACGGGGTACCTTGTTGTTTACTATATATTTGGGGGTATTTCTGTTATGCGTGTCCTGGACCTGAGAGTTAATATAATTATGTTGTACACTGTGTGCCTGTCCCCTCTCAGGTCCAGTGGGGAATGCCCCTGGAATATGTTACTGTAGACCCCTTGCATGGGGATTCACATAAAAGGCCGAGTGTGGTCCCATTATAATCAGTTCAGCTTTACCCTCAACACAGAGCCTCGTCTCGTGTTTGTAGGGACCAGCTATACCTGCTTCTGTACTGCTTGGATTTATGCTTGGGAATACTTCAGCACTATTCACACTACGGGGAGAGGACACCTTTGGCGGCGGAAACCCCTGCTCTCACGGGGTGGCCGTCACATTTGGTGGCAGCGGTGGGATGGTCCTTCTTTCCCAGAAGAAATGCTGAATTGATGGAGACCCAATATGACAAATTAAAGCGGTTGACTCTGAAAGACTTAATGGAAAGTCGTGGCCGCACCACCAGCAACAGACCACGAAAGGAACTAATTGACAAATTGATGGAATTAGACCAAACAGCTGCAATAGCCAAACCCATTGTCCCGAATACAGGAGAAGATGAAATCCTGTGGTCCATTCGACTGAGGTTGGCATTATATGGGCCAAATCCTAAAACGGAGCTTATTAACCAGGTGTTCATTGCGGTGAGAGAAGAAGACCTGGAGGAAAGGGAAAAAGGGAACATCAGTTGCGGCTAGCTGAGTTACGACAAGCAGGGAATACAGTTGTGACTCCCACGATACCCTCTTCAGAAAAAAAAGTCCCTTTTGCCACATTTAAGGACTTCCCGGAAGCAAAGGGAGAGATAGACGGCTATCTCGCTGATTTTGAGAGACAATGTGCGCTGCAAAAAGTACCATCGGACACCTACTATTTTATCTGGCAAGTTGTCCGGTAGAACTGCTGAAGCCTTCCTGACGAGGAGGTCCATCACTACCCCGCGGTCAAAGAAGCCCTGTTCGTCCGGTATGCAGAAACCCCTGAGGCGTAGCGCCGGAGATTCCGGAAATCTAAGAAGCGAGGAGGGGACTCGTACGCCGAATGGGCATGCCGCCTCCACCGTATGGCATCCCACTGGGTCACCGGATGCCAAGCAGTATCAGGAGAGTATGTGCTGCAATTATTTCTCGTAGAACATTTTTTTAATTCCCTCTAGCCAGAACTCAGAGAATGGATTAGTGACCGGCGACCCCTCACTTTACTCGAAGCTGCTTGCTTAACCGATGAGTATACAGACAGTTGACGAATGGAACAGACCACCGGGAGACCTTCTCTTCACCCAGATTTTTGGGCTCCAGTCCCTTCACCCCGTCCATATTTCAGGGCTCCTGTCCCTCCAGGACCCACTCATTAACAGGAACCCTCTAGGTTCCAACCCAACCATCCCAAGATTCAGTGTCACCACTGCATGGTATGGGGGCATGTACGCAGCAATTGTCCCATGCCTGGGGGCACCCTAAACCTACAGCCCCCTATACCCTGGCTGCCCACTGTTTGGAGACTGAGGCCAACCAGGAGTTATACCTGGGCGTACTCTATGTGGCTAATCCTATACAAGCAGCTACCCAAGACAACCGTCACCGACAAGTTGTACTGGTAGATGGTCAGGAAGCACAAGGATTACTTGACACGGGAGCTACTCTAACCCTCATACAGCGCCACTTGGTCCGAGATAAGGCACACACCAGACAGACGTAGTGGTTCGGGTAGCTGGGGGAGCTTTTTTTTGCCTCCCCACTGCCCAGGTTCACCTGGATTGGGGAGCAGGGTCCGGCACTGTGAATGTGGGGGTAATTGCCGGCTGAAGTACTATTGGGAAATGATTTGGGTCCCCTAACCTCAGCCTGTGCTACTACGGAACCTGCTGAAGCCAATCCAGTTACCACCCGCCTACAAGCCAAAGCTGCCGAAGCCAGTCAACCAGCCTGGGAGACCCAGGTTAGACAATCTTCCCCGACTTAGACTGGGAAACCCCAGGGGAGTTTGGCAGGGAGACCAGGGAAGACCAGTCCCTACACCAGTATAGGGCCAAAGCAGAGACTGAGCAAGGGGAACTGGAGGGAGAAAAGTTAATTTGGAAACAGGATAGACTGTACAGGTTAACTGAGACCCACAAATCAGGAGCCGCCCCATCCCAGAAGCGACAACTAGTAGTTCCCAGAAAATACCGGTTTGAGCTTCTGCGGATTGGGCACGACATACCTCTGGCCAGACACCTGGGAGCACAGCACACATCTCACCAAGTAACCCAGAACTTATTTTGGCCCGGTGTCTCGGGAGATGTGCAACAATACTGCAGGACCTGTGATATGTGTAGGAAAAAGAGGAGACCACCCTAAAGCCCATCTCTCATCTATGCCCATTACTGATGAACCCTTCAGTCTGGTAGCAGTCGACCTTGTAGGTCCACTACCGAAACCCAGTCCATCCGGTAAGAAGTATATCCTTACCGTGGCAGACTAGGCCACCCACTATCCGGAGGCTGTTGCGCTCTCAAATATTCAAGCAGACATCGTAGCCAGTGCACTGGTTGGCATTTTCACCCGGGTAGGGTTTCCAAAATAAATCCTCTCTGACCAGGGGACACAATTTACCGCCAACCTTAACTATCAGTTATGAAAGGTCTGTGGTATTAAACCCCTACTCAGCTCACCCTACCACCCCCAGACTAATGGTCTCTGTGAACATTTTAATGGCACCCTTAAACAAATGTTGAGGACCTTTACTGATGTATACAGAAACTGGGAGCGATTCCTGCCGCACCTCTTATCGCTTATCGAGAGGTACCACAAGAATCCACTGGGTTCTCCCCATTTGAGTTGCTGTATGGTAGAAGGGTGCGAGGCCCCCTTGATCTCATTCGGGAACACTGGGAAGGGGGAATGGAACACGAGGGAACCCCCATAGTGCCATATGTACTGGAACTTCGGGACCATATGGAGCAGTTGGCTCAGATTAGAAAGGCAAATCTCCAGGCGGCCCAGGGGCGACAGAAAGTCTGTTACGATTGGGGAGCTCGCAAACGTACGTTCCAGTTGTGCCAAAAGGTCCTAGTGTTAAAACCCACTAAACAGGATAAGTTGCAGGCGGCATGGCAGGGCCCTTATAGGGTGATGGAACAATTATGGAACACCACCTATATAATTGCCTGTGCTGACAAGAGGATCTGAAGATCCTTTCACGTTAACATGCAAAAGGGATATCAAGAAAGGCAGGAAGACATAGCTGCGATATGTGCCCCAGCCACAGACGACCTCGACAATCTTCCGTTACCTGATCTGTTGGAAAGGGACTCACAGACTGACCTCCTTAGCCAGGTAAAGCTAGGGGACCGGTTATCACCCATAGAGAGGGTTCAGGTCTGCCAGTTACTAGAAGACAAGAGAGAGACCTTCTCTCAAGAACCCTGGCTCACTACATTAGACACTCATAGAGTGGAAACCCCCGGACAAGCGCCACTCAGACAACCCCCTTACCATATTCCTGAGCCGTTTGTCATGTTGCCACATCTCAAGGGGAATGCCGCCGAATACTTACCCTGTCTCCAGGCACCCGCTGGGTCTGCTCATGCCCGGGAATGGACTGGGACTTGGTGGGCACATCTTGTTTTGGCGGCATTCCCACGTGGTAATTGGAATGCTGCCTATCGCTTATCTCCTCCTGCGACTGGGTCTGTTAACATTAGAGACGCCGGCCGCTGCAAGTTAGAACCTTTTAAGGTTTATTATTAACCCTTCTAGTGCCTAACCATTTGGAACGTGTGGGTGATGTCACCCACACACGTTCACTGTCACCTGCTTCCCATGCAGCCAATCAGGGAGCACCTTAGGCTATTTAAACCTTTTTGGTCCATTTCTCTGTGCCCTATCGTGGTTTTCATTCTGGTTATCCGAGAGCAAGTTTTTGGTACTGTTTCTTGTGTATGTTGACCTTGGCTATCCTACTGACAATCCAATCTCTGTATTCCTCAAACTTTGGCTTGTTTAACGGTTTTGTGTATTTTGTATTCTTGTCCTCAGCCTGTTTTCTGTTTTTCCTTTGTGAGCGTAGAAGTGGCATAGTGGTTGATAGAAGATACATCAGGCCTGATTTGCTAAACAGCAACCAGAGAATTTTCAGTTAAATGCCCCAGGGAGAGATGTTAAAGTTTGCAATATACATTGCTGATGCTCTGCAAAACATGGTATGGGTCCCTGGGGCGGAGTATTTGGAGAGCAGGGTGGGCCAATGCTCCAACAGCACTAGTTGCTGTGTAACAGACCAGAATTTGGATCTGACTTAAGAGTTAATTAATTGCCACTCACCTGTAGCTGGTCAGTTAGCAGACAGGCCTTTAAAAGAAGAGGGCAGCCTGCTGCAGGGTGAGGGAGATAACGCCAGCTAGGAGAGTGAATGACAATTGTGTTTATTGCAAAGCTATTTTCTTTTTTTTTGGAAAATTGGTAAGTGGGAAAGCCACCCAATTACAGATAGTAATTTCTGTCTAGTAAGAGCTCAAGTAAGAGCAAGGGATTTTGTTTGTTTATTATTTAAAGCACCTGCTTTCTTATCAAATAAAAAAGGAAAACTGAGCTGAATGTGTCCTGGACTTTGTATACCCTAGAAGGCTGTGGTTACTGCAAGATCTGTGACAATCCTACCTGTAAAAGAGGTGGCCCTGGGGAGATAGCGCAGCTAAGCGGACAAGGGCACATGTAGGAGTGTGGGCATAGATGCAGGGGAGGGACTTGGGAAGTGTGTGTGGCAGGAGTTAGGTTTAATGTAAGTTAGTGTGGGGGAGGTCTTACCTCAGTGCCACTTGGGATTCGGGCCAGCAAACAGCTTCCTGTCCTCCTGCTCCTGTTTGCCTGGGCCTGCAGATTGACACAGCTTGAGGTGATGGATATTGAGGCGATCCGGTCATCCCTCAGGGCTGCTGCTGCGCTGGATGGTGGCCGGCAACTAAGGGAGCAATTTCAGAACATTAGTGGAGGTATGGCTGCCGGTGTGGGCACCCCTGTGGCCTACCCTCCCCTGGAGCACCCCCTGCGGTCTCCCCTGCTGCCTCCCCTGCGGTCCCTGCTCCTGGGGGCCACACCAGCACTGGCAGGCGTTCCCGTCCGCCTGCCAGGCTGTCACCAGACACCACTCCTCGGGCCCGGTTGAGGAGCAGGAGCCCGGGCCCGAGGCATCGCCAGAGCCACGTGTCTTGGGTTTCAGACACGCGGCCTACTGCTGGAGGCCGGAATCTGCGGTCTACTGCGGCCGCGCAGGTGGCATGGCCTTCAGCCACGAGGCCTGCGACCGCCGCGCGGCCTACTCCTCTTCCCCCCTCCACACCATCTGCCCCGGCCACCGGAGGAGGATCGCGGGGCAGTGGGCGGCGTCTACAGTCCTCTGGGTGGCGGGCGGCCGCCTGGCAGCGGTCCAGGTCCCCCGTGGCCGGCGGGGGGGGGTAGGGCGGGGAGTGGGCCCTCGCGGGCCACGCGGGGTACCATGGTACCGCCATTGGGGGTCAGGGGGGGGTCCCCTTGCCCATCGGGAGCCTCCTCTGCCAGTGAGGAAGGCTCCCAGGGCTCTGTCTTCCCTCCTTCCCCTGTTAACTATATTTCTGCTTCCAGGGGGCCCAGCTTATCCTGGGCCCCCAGGTCCCCCCTCCTCTTTTCCAGTGTCCCCTGTCCCCCTCTGGTGGGCCTGTCCCTGCTCTCCCTGCTCCCTGTTCTGCCTCCCCCCCACCTAGTTTCTACCCCTCCCTGGCCACGCGGGGTACCATGGTACCGCCATTGGGGGTCAGGGGGGGGTCCCCTTGCCCATCGGGAGCCTCCTCTGCCAGTGAGGAAGGCTCCCAGGGCTCTGTCTTCCCTCCTTCCCCTGTTAACTATATTTCTGCTTCCAGGGGGCCCAGCTTATCCTGGGCCCCCAGGTCCCCCCTCCTCTTTTCCAGTGTCCCCTGTCCCCCTCTGGTGGGCCTGTCCCTGCTCTCCCTGCTCCCTGTTCTGCCTCCCCCCCACCTAGTTTCTACCCCTCCCTGGCTGCCTCCTCTCTATTGTCCTCCCCCCCCTCTGCCTTGTCTGGGCCCCCTCCCCCCCATGCAGGTCACTTACCTCGGCTTGGGTGTCTGTGAGGTACACGTATTCTGGGTGTTTTCCACCTTTTTTTGCTATTTTACATTGTCTCTTGGGTGTCTGTGAGGTACACCTAGGAATTCTTCCAGTTATACGTTTTTATTTCACATTTTGTAGTGTATATACTGTTTCCTGCTTACACTTACCTCGGCCGTCTCCTCTGGGGCATGGGCTCACGTCTGCTCTGCTGCTTTCATCTCAGTATACTGCTGCAGTTCATGGATCCGTCCAGCAGGTGGCACCTGGAACACAGCTGATGTCTTCTGTGGATGCTGGAACTGCTGATTCTTTGCCTTCTGTGAGCGCAGTGCCGGGCTTGGATCGCCAGTCTGCGACCGGTAAGTACTTTGTTCCCTCCGCTTCTGGCGCTGCGAGTCCCGGGAGGGTTCCTCTTGGGTCTTAGGTTTTTTTTGGATCAGTGGGAGCGGGGGATGGCGGTTAGTGGGGTCGCTTCGGTTGATGGTCAATTCCGGTCGGCTTGGTCCCCGGCCCTGCTCCCTCCTAATGTTCAGGCTTCTCCCCCTCCTGGGCCTCTGCTCGGGACGGGTGGTGGTACGGTGCCTCTGGGTTCCCCGGCACCCGCGGTGGCCAGTGTTGGTACCGCCTCGGTTGATGCTGGTCTCGATGGGGGGGTCTCAGACGTAGCGCGGGGTGCTGCTTACATGTGCTGGTCTGGCCCTCTGGGCTTGCACTTGAAGCAGGAAACTAGGGAAAAAATTTGGAAAGGGGAATTTGTGTAGATATTTTCTCTCCTACCACTGGAAGAATCTCCTCCCGTGGCGGACAAGGACAGTAAGGAGTTGGAAAGGGATAGGGAGAAGTACCGTTTTCGCAAAATTCCCAAGACCTTTGGGAACTGGATTCGGGCGTTCTCTATTTTGGCCAGCGTGGTTGGGGAAAAGTTTCCCCACAAGTGCTCCGCGCTGTTCCGTTATCAGGACACGATCTGGAACGCTTGTCGCACCTATGTGGGGCTGGGTTGGTGGAGATACGACGAGCAGTATCGACAGCGGCTGGCAGTACGTCCCTCGCTGTCATGGGATCAGATGGATATCGGCCTCTGGCTTTCCATCATGACTCGTCCAGCCCCCCAACAAGGCGCGTTTTCGTCCTTTCTTGGGGGGGGCGATGGGGGCGCGCCTTCCTCCTCATCGGCCTCAGGTCCAAGGTCGGGCTGTTGTTGGAATTTTAACGACAGTCTCTGTAAGTGGGGGTCTTCATGCTGGTTTAAGCATGAGTGCTCCGGCTGCGGCGGGGCCCATCCTGCCTCTCGCTGTTTCAAGCGGGGAAAAACAGGTGAGAAAGTGGACATGGAGGCTAAGGGCGACGACTCCGGTCCTCGTAAACGCAATGCCCCCGTGGCTCGACCTTTATAGGAATCCTGGTGGAGGGGTTTGAGCAGGGGTTTTGGATCCCGTTCTCTGAGCGCCCTCTGCTGCTCTCCGTACGCAACCTCAAATCGGTGCAGGCTTTCCCTCAGGTGGTACGGGAAAAGTTGGATAAGGAGGTCTCATTGGGGCGGATGGCCGGCCCGTTCTCTGCCCCACCGATGGCTAATTTGCGGGTTTTTCCTTTGGGTGTGGTGCCTAAGAAGGATCCCGGGAAGTATCGTTTGATTCACCATTTGTCGTACCCTCGAGGGGGTTCGGTGAATGATGACATTTCCGCTGAGCTTTGTAGGGTTTCCTACGCTTCCTTCGATGCGGCGGTTCGCATGGTTAGGGCGGCGGGCCCGGGGGCGTTGCTGGCTAAGGCAGATGTGGAATCCGCTTTCCGGCTGCTCCCGGTGCATCCGGAGTGCCATCATCTTTTGGGGTGCGCCTTTGAGGGCCAGTTTTTCGTGGACATGTGCCTCCCTATGGGTTGCTTGCTGTCCTGTTTCTATTTTGAGTGCTTTAGCACTTTTCTGGAATAGGTGGTGCGGAGGGAAGCTGGGGTCGCCTCCCTCCTGCACTACCTAGATGATTTCCTGTGTGTAGGTCCGGCGGGATCACACGTCTGTGCCCCCCTGCTGCGGGTTCTCGGGGTGTCCAACAGAGATGTGGTCCTTGGGTCTGACAGACTAATGGAGTTGGTCTGTGGGTCGGTGGCTGCGGCTACATGGGACCGCTATAACAAGGTTTGGAGGGAATGGGATGGGTGGGAGAGGTCCCACGGGACTCCTCCGCTCACCTGCAGGGTTTGGTTCTTCTCTTTAGGGATTGGGAGGCTGCGGGGTTGTCTCCCTCGGCTGTTTCGGCGCGCTTATCTGGGCTCTGCTTCCTGTTTAAATTGCAGGGTTGGGACGACGCTACCAAGGCGTTCATTATACGGCAGGTGCTGAAGGGTTTAAGGCGGGGGAGCGTGTGTACGCGAGACTCGAGGCGTCCTGTCTCGGGCACGCTCCTAACTACTTTGTGTGAGGCGTTGCACAGGGTTTGCCATTCGGATTTCGAGGTTCGGCTTTTTCGCCTGGCCTTTTCCTTGGCATATTTTGGGGCAATGCGGACTGGGGAGCTGGTGTGCCCCAGCCGGCAGCAAGTGGGGGGGGGGGGTGCTGTTCGGGGACGTTTCATGCACCGCTGACCGGATCTCGTTCAGGATTCGCCGCTCTAAGACTGATGTCTTGTGGAGGGGTAAGTGGGTGCAGTTGGGGTCCGTGCCGGGTTCCGGCATCTGTCCTGTTTGGTTCTTTGGGGAATATTGTGCTCTGCACCCTTCCCCCGCGCTGCCACTTCTGGTGCATGGGGATGGTAGTTTCCTTTCCCATTTCCAGTTTATTAGAGTGTTTCGTTTGGGGCTGGAAGCCGTAGGATTGGATAGCAGGGAGTTCAGGGGCCATTTGGTCCGTATTGGGGTGGCTACCGAGGCCTCTAGGCTTGGCATGCCGGCGCGAGTGGTTCAAAGGATTGGTAGGTGGGACTCGAGACGTTATGTTTCCTATGTTCGTCCGGCCGGTTTATTGACATGATTTCTTTCCGCAGTTTCGTTTCCCCCCAGGATCTGGATCATCGGGCACTCTTATGTTTACTGGGCTGGGCAGCGTGCGGCGGTTCGGCCTGGAGGCGAAAGGTTGGGTTTCACGCCTTCCGAAGCAGAGGTTCGATGGCTCGAGGCAAGGAGTATGAGGTGGTCCCGGCTCCTACCCGAGTTGGTGCAGTTGTCCCATCTCCTGGGGGCGCCGAGTGTCCTGGTGATCCACCTGGGGGGGAATGATCTGGGTTTGGTGCCCATTTGGGATTTGATTTTGGCGGTGAAGCGGGACCTAGCCCGCGTTTTGAATTTGTTTCCCAGCGTGCGCTTAGTGTGGTCTGAAGTCATTGCCCGTAACTATTGGCGTGGCACCAGGAGCCAGAGTGCGATGGAGCGTTGCAGACGCAAGTTAAACAGGCGGGTTTCCCAGTTTGTTTTCGGGGTTCGGGGGATCCCGGTCCGCCACAGGGTTTTTGAGCGGGAGGCGGCTCAATTTTTTTCGGGGGGATGGGGTACACCTAACGGAGGTCGGGCTCGACCTTTTCAATCTCGCCCTTCAAGAAGCGGCCTCTGGCTCAAGAAGAAGCCATGGGAGGTTTTGGTGGGGCTCCCCACTGATTTAGGGGTAAAGCAGCGGGTCTGGTGGCGGGGGTATGTCCTTGCCAATTAAGTTTGAGGGGTTATGTTTAAGGATGGAGTAAGTTTTTATGTTTTGCAGGTCTCAACCTCCCCTGCTTCAAAAGGTTAAACATTAGGTTGCCTGAGGTATCGTGCCCATCGAGCGTGTATAAGGTCGGCTGATGGCGGGCATTGGAAGGATTTTTTATGATGAGGGGGGAGGTGAGAGGAAGTGGTGATTAGGAACCACTGTATGTTTATTGGCAAGGACTGTTGGGTCTCTGCATAGCACTATGTTTTAGTTATTATATGTATATATGTTAATTTATGATTATTTATTTCTAACAGAAAGAAGAGTTTAATAAATAAAGTTATGGATGTGTTATGCAGTAATTTATGTTATAATAAATGCTGTGGCCTGATCATCCATACTAAGTTGTCTGTCGTTGGGGGGGTTTTATTGGGGTTATCTATGTTTATGTGGCATCGTAATTCCCCGCTACGTACATACATGGTTTGTTACACCTTTTATACGTTAAAGGCCCGGTAATACATCTTAGGGTTTTTTTTTTTTATACTTAAGTTCTGCGTGTTTGAGCATATTAGTGACACCATTAAAGAGGGGATGCGAGAGGAAATACAGGCAATGCTAGGGGTGATTGAACCCTCCGACAGTTCGTTGGCCTCACTGATAGTCCTTGTACCAAAGAAAGATGGAAGTTCTGTGTAGACTACCGGCGACTAAACGATCGGACTGTGACAGACGCCTACCCGATGCACATTAATAATATACGAAAAAAGAAAACTGATGACAGTGTCCCCAGACACTGTAACACGTGTCCAGCTTTTCAATGGCACACCTTGGTAGCTATGGGTATAGACCAGGCAGCTATAAACTGGAGAGGAGGAAATCGATCATTGGAGGTTGCTAAAAAAGAAGCCCAATGGATATTTCATTTAAAAATTCTTAAGTCAGTTCTCAATATAGATATTGATTTGGCCTGTCTAATTTAATGCCCACTTTCTTATCTGTTTTCTTTTTCTGTTTAAGGATTTTATATCAGAGCTGTGTGCTCGGCCTCCCAGTTTTTCTATATTTTTTCTATATTTCTATATATATATATATATATTTTTTTTTATTTTTTTTATTTATTTATATTTGTTTTGTTTTATTACTATATGTTTTTGCTATTGTTATGCTTCATCTATACATTCCACGCCTTGTGTTTTATTACACAGTCTACCAGTAGGAAGCCTAGCACCTATCCATCCATCATATAATATAATATTTACATTTGTTCCCGTTATCTGTTTCATCATCTGTATATCTTATCTTTGATATATTTATATTTACAATATTAATGATTATTGTCTTGGATATGTTTTTTATATTAATCTAGTATTTTAGTGAATTAAATATGATCTTTATGGTTATATAATCATATTTATTACTCTGCATGCTTTACACATGCGTGCTTTCTGTCCGTACCCGGACGTGATCACACAGCCGAAAACCGGAAGTGACCGCATAAAGAAATTAATAATAATACAATGAGGTGTACAATACAATAAGCTGCAATAATACAATTTGCTGTAATAATACACTGAGCAGAAATAATACAATTTGCCATATGCTCTGGGTGTGTGCCCCACGATGCTCTGGGTGTGTGCCCCACGATGCTCTAGGTGTGTGCCCCACGATGCTCTGGGTGTGTGCCCCACGATGCTCTGGGTGTGTGCCCCACGATGCTCTGCGTGTGTGCCCCACGATGCTCTGGGTGTGTGCCCCACGATGCTCTGCGTGTTTGCCCCACGATGCTCTGGTGTGTGCCCCACGATGCTCTGGGTGTGTGCCCCACGATGCTCTGCGTGTTTGCCCCACGATGCTCTGGGTGTGTGCCCCACGATGCTCTGGTGTGTGCCCCACGATGCTCTGCATGTTTGCCCCACGATGCTCTGGGTGTGTGCCCCACGATGCTCTGGGTGTGTGCCCCACGATGCTCTGCTCGATGCTCTGGTGTGTGCCCACGATGCTCTGGGCTCTGCGTGTTTGCCCCACGATGCTCTGCCGATGCTCTGGGTGTGTGCCCCATGCTCTGGGTGTGTGCCCCACGATGCTCTGCTGGTGTGTGCCCCACGATGCTCTGGGTGTGTGCCCCACGATGCTCTGCGTGTTTGCCCCACGATGCTCTGGGTGTGTGCCCCACGATGCTCTGGGTGTGTGCCCCACGATGCTCTGCGTGTGTGCCCCACGTTGCTCTGGGTGTGTGCCCCACGATGCTCTGCGTGTTTGCCCCACGATGCTCTGCGTGTTTGCCCCACGATGCTCTGGGTGTGTGCCCCACGATGCTCTGCGTGTTTGCCCCACGATGCTCTGGGTGTGTGCCCCACGATGCTCTGCGTGTTTGCCCCACGATGCTCTGGGTGTGTGCCCCACGATGTTCTGGGTGTGTGCCCCATAATGCTCTGCTGGGCTGATCAATCCCTCCAAGAGAACGTCATATCAGATGGTCTGCAGCTGTCACTGTGTCCATTCCCTATCTGGGATAAGAGGATATCATGTCATTCTCCCAGCATCAACACATATTTAACTGAGACAGCATCCTAGAGAGCACAGAAGCTTGCACTCTAAATCCATTTACTGAGCATTTCTCTGTTGCCATGGTTACTCTAGTGTTTTCCATTATTACTCATTGAATGTCAATATATATATATATACATTCCCCTTTTATTGTAAAGTGCTGCGTAATAAGCTGGCGCTATATAAATACCAATAATAATAATAATAATAATAATATACTGTATATAACACACATCCCACTGCTTTATCTATGAATATATATGGTGCCAGCCTGCGTGTGTCTGGATACACAGCTTCTGAAGTGCTGATGAAAACTAGGGAGCAAAGGATAAGATCGCCTCGGATGGTGATAAAATTCCTTGGGTTGGACTTTGAGTCTGTCAGAAGATAAGAGAGGAGGACACGAATTTCTCAATAGGGCAAATATTTATTTTTTTATATGGAGTGCTCTTTCTAACAATAAACTCTAAAGGGATACTCCAACTACCGTGACCGCTATAACTTTTTTGAAGTGGTGATGGTGGTAGGAAGTTGTATGTGCGATGACTCACATACTGAGGGGCTAGTTACTCCTCAGGTACATGTGTTGTGCGACCTAATGTCAATCCTGTGCATAAAAAATATCCACCGTCAGCGCATGCAGCACACTGGTAACAGATGTATCGAGCTTTCCCTTACAGGCAGTGCATATTATTATTATTATTACTGGTATTTAAATAGCACCAACATATTCCGTAGTTCTTTCCAACATTATCAATGGGGAAGATTTAACTATAAATAGGACAAGAAAACTTACAGGAACGATAGGTTGAAGAGGACCCTGCTCAAACGAGCTTACAGTCTATAGGAGGTGGGTTATAAAACACATTAGGACAGGAAATAGCAATAAAATAGGGTATGAGTGAAGCAGAGCTGGAGGAGAGAGTAGAGTGCTGCCCTATGTGAGGTAGAGGTTACTCTCTGAGGCCATAAGCTTTCCTAAGGAGATGGGTTTTAAGGCACTTCTTAAACGATTGAAGACTAGGGGAGAGTCTGATGGCAGTAGGCAGGCTATTCCATAGGAAGGGAGCCAGCCGCAAGAATTCCTGCAAGCGCGAGTTGGCCGTATGGGTGTGAGCAGCGGACAGGAGAAGGTCACGGGCAGAGTGGAGAGACCGAGAAGGGACATACCTATGGATCTGTGAGGAGATATAAGAGGTGCTAGAATTGTTCAGTGCTTTATAGGTATAAGTTAGCACTTTCAATTGACTCCTATGGGATACAGGGAGCCAATGTAAGGACTGACAGAGGGGTGAGGTGTGAGTGGACCGACTAGAGAGGAAAATCAGTCTGGCAGCAACATTCATTGCAGACTGAGGCCAGAATCAAGTGTAGATAGCACAATATAGCATTTTTTCTCCTGTCCTTCCCAGTAAAATAAATACATCAAATTCCCATCCTTCCTCCTTCCCTGCAACCTCTCCACTCCCTCACCAGTTCAGATGGCGCGCATGCGCTCTGAGCCGCTGAACGTGATTGGACTGCGCAAGACTTTGGCTGGCATCAATACGGGGCATGAAAGCCCCAGCGTTGGATTCCAGGTAAGTAAAACTTTTTTTTTTTTTTTTTACAGGTTTTAATGGTAACAGTGGGAGGAAAGTAATTAATAGTTTTATATTGGAAAAGGTCCACCCAAAGGATTGGAGTTACTCTGTAAAAGCTGTGTATAGAGCAATATAACATGTAATAATCAGTGGGTAAAGTGCCCAATGAATGAAATCACTCACTTTAAAGAGAGCCATATTATAAAGCATGCTCACATGATGGTTAATGGCGACCTGGTCCAATATGACTGTTACACAAATGGGAAGGCCTCACGCCACTCTGATTAATTAAAATACAAATAAAGCTCTTATGATGGTATGAGAACAGGGAGGCCATGGCCCAAATGAAAAAAAGAGAAGCAAGCAAATATCGATTTTGTAAATTTGGCTCATGTTTTTCCGAGACCGCCATAAGTTTCTGCTCTAGGAGTAATTACTCATTTTCACTTACCGTAAGCTTTATGAACACTTCTCAGGGGTCATCGTAGCATAATGGTCTATTTAGTCAATTATATTTTATTGAGATGTGAGCAAGTTACAGGACGTAAGCATAAAACATTAAAGAGTAGCACCTGTGACATGTCTCAGAGATTCGTATAGTCGTTAAACATGGCGTTTAAGCTTCTATTAGCTGGTATTAGTAAGAGAGACAAGTACAGAGTAAACTTAACACAAACGAACATGTTCTGCTTTGGAGACAATTATTCCATGTAACACTAAGTAACTGCTGGATAGAGACATCTCCTGGTTTGTTAACGTTAGCTACGACATAGTCCAACTCAACTAAACAAGATCTAATAAGACATTGAGTGTGAGATGGATAGTGACTCAATGCACCAGGTATGAACCACTGGTTTGCATAGTAGCTTTTCAGGCAAACATTGAGGGATTTTGCAGGCAATGGTGTGCGTGTAGACAATGCACTATATGAAATGAAATTAAAAATGTAATAAAGAAAATGTAAACTTCAGCCAATCAGGACGGACAATTCTAACCACACTAACCTGACACCTAAATCCAATTTCTTTCCTAAAGACCAGAAAATGTGAGCATCTGAGAAAAGGAATGAGAGACAGGATATGAATTGGATTGAATAACTTTGTCTCCTCCTACATAAGATATAGAGATGATACATTTTTTCTATAGAGAAGGGATACACATACTCTTCTTCTATTTCTTGAATTTCAAAAATATATATGATTCGGGAATTGTTCTTAACATCACTTGGAGTAATACAGAAACACAATTTTTAGATTTATCTATTTATATAGAGAACAATATATTTAAGACCATAACCTATTTTTAAAAAAAATTACACAAATAGTTGTATTGATGTTCATAGCTGTCACCTCAGACCCTGGTTGAAAGAAATGTCTAAAGGTCAATTTCGTAGGATATTTAGAAAGTGAAAGTATGATACAACCGCAAAATGACAAATTAAAAACGAAAAACAAATTTATAGAAAGAGGGTATGAACCAAAAACATTAGATTATCTTGATATTACCTTTAGATAGGAAGAAATTATTACAATATAAAGATAAACTAAAAACCTTTTATTTGTAATAATTGCAGTTCAGATATCAAAAGGATAGTCTAAAAACACCGGCCCCTTCTTTTAAAAGACCCTAATGTAAATTATATAATACCTTAAAAAAAAGATATATTTTTGAAGGGGAGCAATATTTCTGGGACGGATGCTAGTTAAGAACCATCTCTGAATTTGATTAGTATGCAGAGACACATCTAGTAACAAAGGACGTGTGAAACGATTCTGATCCAACCCAGGCAGGAAATGTTCATTAAAAGATCTAACTATCTGCCATACTAAAAACATGATCTACTTACTGATGTGTGACCGCGGGTTAGGACGCACTACAAGACAGGTTCGTGTTAGAATAGAGCAATCACGGTGAACCTTTTGAGCTTGGTGTGTCAAAATTTGTAAAAAAAAAAAAAAAAAACGTAGCTTAAAGGACCACTCTAGGCACTCAGACCACTTCAGCTTAATGAAGTGGTCTGGGTGCCAGGTCCAGCTAGGGTTAACCCATTTTTTCATAATTATAGCAGTTTCAGAGAAACTGCTATAATTATGAATGGGTTAAGCTTTCCCCCTAATCCTCTAGTGGCTGTCTCATTGACAGCCACTAGAGGCGCTTGCGTGCTTCTCACTGTGATTTTCACAGTGAGAGCACGCAAGCGTCCATAGGAAAGCATTGTAAATGCTTTCCTATCGACGGCTGAATGCGCGCGCAGCGCGCGTGCGCATTCAGCCCAGGAGGAGGATCGGAGGCGGAGAGGAGGAGGAGAGCTCCCCGCCCAGCGCTGGAAAAAGGTAAGTTTAAACCCCTTTCCCCCTTCCAGAGCCGGGCGGGAGGGGGTCCCTGAGGGTGGCGGCACCCTCAGGGCACTATAGTGCCAGGAAAACGAGTATGTTTTCCTCGCACTATAGTGGTCCTTTAACTCGGGTGCCCTGTTACATCTAGAAATATCCATAATTCTGTGATATTTGTAGCTCTAGTAAAGAGAAAAAAAAGAGTTCTATTTTTGATATATTTATTTATTAAAAAAGTAAAAACAAGCAATTCTTTACATTAGTGACTTTTTTTGTTGCTGAATTTCATTTGCTAAATCTTCAATTGAAGGTTGGTTTTTCATACACTTCACGCCCAAGCAAGCGCTACTAAATTTGATTGGTTTTAGTATTATTTAACATTGAGAATAAGGTCTCACTAAAGTACGTAGAGGGAAACATTGTGAGTAAAGCCATCGCTAGATTTTTCAGGGTGCGATAAATGTCCGGTAATCGGTTCCAAGCACTCCAAATGTCCTGTTCGTAGTGGGACTCTTCTTCATTCTCCAAGCGATTCCTTTCCAGATTCTCAAGTTTCAACCTCAAACACCAGATGCTGTGTTGAAATTCTGCAAGTTGCATCTCCAAATCAATCATTTGCATCCATTGGAAACCATTTAATTCCAAAGTACTGTAGACTACTACATCCGGATACTTCATTATTTTTGTGGCGAAACCAACCTCGCCACTGGGCACTGGAGAAGCCTAGTTGCCAGCCTCCTGACTATGGCCCCCTCTCATCAGCCCATGCTAAACTTAAACCCCATGGCGATTTGACTGTGTTTGTGGGATCTGAGCGCTGTTTGGATACATTGAGTGCTCAGATCCAAGCCATCTGGGGATAGGTTGAATGTGGGGGTTCTGTTCAGTATGATAGGCATTATGTATTTTTGTGTATTTTTGCTGTTGTTGTGAATAGAGATATTTTCTGTACCTGGAGATAGTTGGCTTACCACACCCAGGTAAGCCAATTATCTCCAGGATAGAGGACTCTGTGGAACTGGTTTTGGGCAGAAAAGCCATGCTTCAGTTGGTCAAAACGGACCTCGACCTAACTTTTAAACCAATGGAAGGAATTACCTGATTTTTGAGTATGTTTGTATTTGGAGTATGCTGATTCTGAAAATGTGATGTATACTTTTAAAGTTATGAATATTGTGTAAAACTGTGTATTTTCCTGCCTGTGATAATTACGTTAGCCCATTGTGTTCAGTAATTATATCACAGGGAGAGGGGAGCATTTTACTGAACTGAATGGGAGTGTTCATTGTATATTAAAACGTATATTACGTGTTTGATTGGATGTTCCACAAAACCCTGTGGGTCGTACTAATGTGTAAGAATGTGTATATTAGAACAATAAAAAGACAGCTGTGTCTGTTCCTGTTTTGACCCTCAACACGGAGCCTTGTCTCGTTCTTGGGGGGATTTATTGTATGCTGTTCCAGTTCGACTGCTAGGAGTGTAAACCTTTCATATGGTTTTTCCTATTCGACTGTTTGGAGTATTTGTATGGTTCCGGTTCGGCTGTTTACAGCATTCATATGGTTTCCTGTTCGGCAGATTGGTGTCTTTGGTAGCTGCCTATGAATTTGGAAGGGAATATCTCCTAAACGGCTTTTAACCCCTTTTATGCCCGGGGTGCCGTTACAAATGTCATTGTCTGTTCCAGGCTTCTAAATTGATTAAATCTTTTTCCGAACTGGTCAAGTAACGATTAAGCAATATGCTGGTACTTTATATACATGGGCTCTATTTCATTTTGTACCGTTGCGCTGACCTTCTTGAAATACTTTGTTACTCAAGGAAAATACTTATAAGTTTTAGTATCTACATCACGCTTAAAAATTGAAAGTTTACTTTTAAAAGTTTTTATGTATCCAAACATAACGTCAATACTTTTGCCAAAACCTTGTAACTTTAAGTTCAGTTCATTCATATGAACAGAGAGATCTGTAAAAAAACATCAATGTGCTGACGCACGTATGATCATTGATCTGAGGAAAGTTTGCCAGATCCTTATCCTGAAGAAATACCATAATTTCTACAAAGCACTCCACAAATCGCTCAAGTACTTTTCCACGGCTCAGCCATCTCACATAATTGAACATCAGCAGTCCACTGTAGGTTGAATCAACTTCCTGTAAAAGTGAAGAACATTCTCGCTTGTGAAGGGGTCGAGCAGCTATTAAATTCACACTTTTTGTTACAACCGACATCAAATCATTTCATTCTGTGAATCCTGCCTTGGCACATAACACATCCTGAGGGTTAATGCAATGAAAAAGGCACAAGTGGATGTCCAACAATTTCACAAATCCTGCATTTTCCCCTCAATATTGGGTGCCCCATCTGTCGTCACTGACACAACTTTAGAGATACCAATGCTTAGGTCATGGAATGTTTTTATAACAACCTTACATATTTCTCTTCCTGATGTACTTATTGGCACTGATTCTAACTTTATCAACTATTCTCTCATTGTGAGACCATCAGAATATTGAGCAATAATGGCCAACCAGGCATTTGATGTGACATCAGTAATTTCATCAAGAGAAATCAAAAAATATTTACAATTATTTAAGTCTCCTTTAAATTGATGCTGTATGTTTGTGTTCAGTCTCATTATTCTGTCTTTAATTACATTTCTACTGAGTGGTAACTCTTTATTCTGCATAACGTGTAATAGAACTGGTGCACATCTTAGAAGAGTTTCTTTATTAAATTCTCTTTCACTGAGGGCTCTTCGATGCTGAGCTATGGAGTGAGCAATGCAGAAACTTGCTGATGTAAAATTTGTAGAGCCTCTTACAAATTTAAGGATGGAATTTGATTGACTCTTATAGAGTCTGCCAACACGGCCAAACCTAATGCAGAGGCTGTCTAAATACCCATGGCACCGTCCAAGCAACTCAAAATCATGGATCCGATTCATTCTGCCAAGAAAGACCGACACCGGCCTATTATAGATGGCGACTACGGCGCGGTTCCCTCTCCATTGGGAGAGGACCAGCCTGAAACACCACACCACTACTCTGATACCCCGGTCAGTGAAAAATGGCTGCACATGATGCTGCAAGAGCTGAAAACGACCTTACAAGCCAACATAAAACTAATGACGGTGGAATTCAAGTGGGAGCTCTGGGAGCTTGGAGACCGGATTGACCGCCTGCAAGTTCGCACTGAAGAAATCTGCTCAGCACACGATTAAAGGACCACTATAGTGCCAGGAAAACATACTCGTTTTCCTGGCACTATAGTGCCCTGAGGGTGCCCCCACCCTCAGGGACCCCCTCCCGCCCGGCTCTGGAAGGGGGAAAGGGTTAAAAACTTACCTTTTTCCAGCGCTGGGCGGAGAGCTCTCCTCCTCCTCCTCGGCCCGGCTGAATGCGCGCGCGGCAAGAGCTGCGCGCGCATTCAGCCGGTCTCATAGGAAAGCATTTACAATGCTTTCCTATGGACGCTGGCGTGCTCTCACTGTGATTTTCACAGTGAGAAGCACGCAAGCGCCTCTAGTGGCTGTCAATGAGACAGCCACTAGAGGATTAGGGGGAAGGCTTAACCCATTCATAATTATAGCAGTTTCTCTGAAACTGCTATAATTATGAAAAAATGGGTTAACCCTAGAAGGACCTGGCACCCAGACCACTTCATTAAGCTGAAGTGGTCTGGGTGCCTAGAGTGGTCCTTTAACTAGCATGGAAGCTCCAATCCCTGATGGATGAGCACGTACAGCTAAAACGAAAACTTATATAGAAAAAGCTGATATAGAAGACCACTCGAGGTGCAATACTGTGAGGTTCCAGAGCATACCGGACAGTAAAACATGGGAGGCCCTGCCCAGCTATATCAAAGGCCTATGCCAGGCCATACTGCCGGCACTGGGAGATGAGGACTGGCTAATGGACATGGATCACCGACTCCCTAGCCGTAGCGCTTTACCTCGGACACGCTGCGCATTGCAGTAGTGAGGTTCCACTACTACAAGTCTCGCTTCTGTCCGCGGCACGCAAGCTATCACACATGCCTGAGCCTTAACAAGAGGTGCAACTGTTTGCAGATCTCTTGGCTCTAACCATGAGCCGCAGGAGAGAATTTATCTTGGTCACTAAAACCCTCCGCAACCATGTAATACAATTTCAGTGGGGTATCCCACAAAGCTACTTCTATGGAAAAACAACAAAAACCACGTGATTGACGAACCGGATGATGGCCTGCATCTACTCAGGGAGTGGGACCAGCCAGAACAGGACTGAAACCACAGAAAAGGCTCTCTGGCGAATGGCGGGTTCACCTCACCGACATAAGTGAACTGTCTGTATCATCTCCAATATCTAAGCCTGCTGAACCCCTCAGACCTCCCTGCCGCTACTAGCAGACACCTGACGGTGATGCCTCCAATCCGAGTTTGTATGGGTTCGTCAAATAACACCAGACGATGATACCGCCAACTAACTGAGTATGGCTATGCCGCATTGACATTGGTTTAACCTAGGGCACAAAACTCTCTTTAGGAGAGCCAGGGCTTGACACTAGCACCTCCTCAGATCTGGTAATAATCGGATCTTGGTGGACCGCCAAACATCCAAGCCCCCGGGGTTGACCACATCATATACCACTGCCCCCCTGAGCACCTAGAGGGGCCGTACTTGCTGCTACGCGGCACTACTCCACCACGACACACTAAGGCGGGTGGAGAAGGGTAGGCTTTAAGGCCAAACACACACAGGCTTAGACATGGCTTTTTCTACACCTTGAAGGTTACTAAACCTAAGATTCTTAAAGGGTCGGTGCACGGGGCTGCACCACTTCTCTATCTCTGTACCCCCAGTTGAATCGACGGTCAGGCACTAGGCATGGGTGGGGACTCAACCAAGCAAAATGCCCCTTGTTCATTGGGCATAATGTAAATACTTCTGTTATGTTTTTAAATGTATGTTGGTTACAGGGGTCAAGTCCTGGGGAAAAAAGTGTGGGAACTCACCCAAGATACCCCTCCTTAAAAAAATAAAATTAAAAAAAATTACACTCCTATGCATATAGTGCAGTGCGTGTATAATGAATGTAGTGTGTTTGTAGCGAATGCAGTGTGAATAATAATTGTAGTGTATTTGTAGTGAGTGCAGAGTGTGTATAATGAATGCAGTGTGTTTTTAGTGAGTGCAGAGTGTGTATAATGAATGTAGTGTATTTGTAGTGAGTGCAGTGTGTATAATAAATGTAGTGTATTTGTAGTGAGTGCAGTGTGTATAATAAGTGTAGTGTATTTGCAGTGAGTGCAGTGTGTATAATAAATGTAGTGTGTAGTGAGTGTAGTGTGTATAGTGAATGCAGTGTGTATAGTGAATGTAGTGTTTTTGTAGTGAGTGCAGAGTGTGTATAATGAATGCAGAGTGTGTATAATGAATTTAGTGTGTTTGTAGTAAGTGCAGAGTGTGTACAATGAATGCAGTGTATGTAGTGTGTTTGTAGTGAATGTAGAGTGTGTATAGTGAATGTAGTGTGTAATTAGTGCAGAATGTGCATAATGAATGCAGAGTGTGTATAGTGAATGCAGAGGGTGTATAGTGAATGTAGTGTGTTTGTAGTGAGTGAAGAGTGTGTATAATGAATGCAGTGTGTGTGCGCGCTGGATGACGTGTGTGTGTGCGCGTGCTGGATGACGTGTGTGTGAGTGCTGGATGATGGGTGGGTGTGTGCGTGCTGGATGATGGGTGGGTGTGTGCGTGCTGGATGATGGGTGGGTGTGTGCGTGCTGGATGATGGGTGGGTGTGTGCGTGCTGGATGATGGGTGGGTGTGTGCGTGCTGGATGATGGGTGTGTGTGTGTGCGTGCTGGATGATGGGTGTGTGTGCTGGATGATGGGTGTGTGTGTGTGTGCTGGATGATGGGTGTGTGTGTGTGCTGGGATGATGGGTGTGTGAGTGCTGGATGATGGGTGTGTGTGTGCTGGATGATGGGTGTGTGAGTGTGCTGGATGATGTGTGTGTGTTATTGTGCTGGATGATGGGTGTGT
Organism: Pelobates cultripes; assembly: GCA_933207985.1. Taxonomy (NCBI): domain Eukaryota; kingdom Metazoa; phylum Chordata; class Amphibia; order Anura; family Pelobatidae; genus Pelobates; species Pelobates cultripes. The sequence continues at coordinate 374,374,996 of OW240913.1, read as the reverse complement.
GTGCTGGATGATGGGTGTGTGGGGCTGCTTGGATGATGGATTGTGTGTGTGTGTGTGTGTGTGCTGGATGATGGGTGTGTGTGTGTGTGTGCTGGATGATGGGTGTGTCGCGTGCTGGATGATGTGTGTGTGCTGGATGATGGGTGTGTGTGTGCTGGATGGGTGTGTGTGCGGGATGATGTGTGTGTGGAGTGCTGGATGATGTGTGTGTGTGTGTGCTGGATGATGTGTGTGTGTGTGTGCTGGATGATGGGTGTGTGAGTGCTGGATGATGGGTGTGTGAGTGTTGGATGATGTGTGAGTGAGTGCTGGATGATGTGTGTGTGCTGGATGATGGGTGTTTGTGTGAGTGCTGGATGATGGGTGTGTGTGAGTGCTGGATGATGGGTGTTTGTGTGAGTGATGGATGATGGGTGTGTGTGTGTGCTGGATGATGGGTGTGTGTGTGCTGGATGGTGGGTGTGTGTGTGCTGGATGATGGGTGTGTGTGTGCTGGATGATGGGTGTGTGTGTGCTGGATGATGTGTGTGTGAGTGCTGGGATGTGTGTGTGCTGGATGATGGGTGTGTGTGTGCTGGATGATGGGTGTGTGTGTGCTGGATGATGGGTGTGTGTGTGCTGGATGATGGGTGTGTGAGTGCTGGATGATGTGTGTGTGTGTGCTGGATGATGGGTGTTGGGGAGGGGGGAAGCATTTTTTTCTTACTTTATGTATATTTGTTTATTTTTATCCCCCCTCCCTGCTTCTTACCTTGTCAGGGAGGGGGGAGATCACCTGGTGGTCCGGTGGTATGCTGGAGGGAGCCAGCCGCTGCACAGAGGGGCCATCACACGCTGTGTTCCCTCTCCAGCTCTAACTCTCGCGAGACTCGCCTGTGCGAAGCGTTGCCATGGTAACAGCCGCGGGTCTCGCGAGAGTTATAGCTGGAGAGGGAACACAGCGTGTGCTGGCCCCTCTGTGCAGGTAGCAGGGCCGGTCCTGCAGGACTCGAGCCCTGGTTGGTTACAGTATTAGGGTTACATGCTATTGATTGTGCTTCACCTGCTCTGAACAGAATGTACTTGTATATGTTAAAGCCTCCTACAATCCAGCAGGTGCCCACCCCCCCATGGAGCATGGCCATGGCCCCTTCCACGCTGTTCCCATCCACGTAGGGACTATGCAATACGAGAGTCGTAGGCAAACCAACATCCAGTTGACTAATGGCGACACCTAAATCCCTAAAAAAAAATTCATGAATGTCAAAGACCTTAATAGCCCCCATAAAAGGAGGGCAAGAAACCCAGGCAAGAAACCCACTTCTGCAAGCGTAACCCCCCGTAGCTCACAGCACTACTCCAAGGCATTCCACGCGTTCACTCCAACCAAATCAAGGGGTTTCCATTTATTTACATAATGATTGGGTATTCGTACCGAGCAAACAGTTTATGGTTCGGGACGACAGCTTACTCATCCTAGTGGGAGATAATCTCCCTCTATGCCCCCAATGACGACCAAAAATCTTTTCTTAGCTCAGCATTAAGGAGGGTAGACAAATATAAACATGGACATGTGTTACTGTGCGGTGACTTCAATTGCACTGTGGACCCCCACATAGATACCCAACGCACACGACACAAAGGCCCCAGCCGTGGGTCCCTCGCACTAGGCAAACATTTAGCTTGCCTATTACATGACCACTATCTATACGACACATGGAGATGCCTGTACCCCGGCACAAGGGACTACACTTACTATTTGACATCTGTCTCACAGATAAAAACACATTCACACACTTTTCCGACGCTTCCATCGGCTCAATCACATAGTCGGACCACGTGCCGCCTATGGTGACCCTGCGGGTCCCGTACCTAGCTCATGGTAGAGGAGTGTGGCGCACTCCCCTCTGCCTGTGATAAAATTATCTCAACACAATAGACTAACTTAATTATCACAGGCAGGAAAATACAGTATTATAAAACATATCATAGGGACCCCAAAACATGCAATAACCCTATAAAAAGTATATCCTTGGAACCGGGGGATATGGGTGAACCATATATCCAAAATTCACCCAGATCCGTTCAGTAGTTTGGAAGATACGGTTCAATGCAGATTCCGCAGAACATATACAGGCTATATGAAAAATAATTACTGTTAAATGTGTCCCCTGTTCTGTAGTTTAAAACTACTGCACGATGTCTTTGTGCACCAAATACCGTCGAGATGGCACCGTGTAGAAAAGTCCAAACAGTGTCTGTGAGTTAAAATGGCCGCCATCCATTGTTCTCACCATGTGCTTCATCCATTGTTCTCACCATGTGCCTTTGATACATAAAATGGTGGCCACCCAGTAACTCCACAGTATGTCCCCAGATGGTTCTTAAAGGGCCAGCATTAGCATAATAAAATACAGTATGCCCAAATCAGTACCTTAAAGCACAATACATCCCAGGGCCATAGTCGCAGGGCAGGAAGCTGGCAAACAGGCCCCTCCAAAAACCAGTGGCGAGGTCACCTTTGCCACATATCTCCCCTTTGGGGGGTAGACTAGCCAGGTACCTGACCATCTGTCGGTCGGTGCCTGAGTTAGTCTGACAGCCCACCCACAACAGGAAAGTACAAGAAGAGCCCTCCCACAACAAACGGGTACTTGGGGGACAGAGGCCCACTGCGCTCTGCTCTGATGTCAGTGCTTCAGCTGGGGCAGCTGGGTTGGGCCTTGGCTGGGGAGGGGAAATAGTACTTACCCCCTCCTCCTGGTGTCCCTGCGAGGGTAGTTGGGGATCTGGACGGGCTGTCCAGCATCCCTGTAGGCCGGGTGCAGAGACCACGGTCCCATCTGTACCATCTGGGAGATTAGTGTCTCCCCTTTGTGGGGTAAGCTGCCGCTAGGGAGGAAGACCGGTTGTCTTCTCTCCCTGGAACTCACTCTGCCGCTGGGGAGGTAGGACAGCACCTTCGGCTCCCTGGGGGGCACACTGCCGCTGGGGCGAGAGACCGGTTGTCTCCTCTCCCTGGAACTCACTCTGCCGCTGGGGAGGAAGGACAATACCTTCGGCTCCCTGGAACTCACACTGCCATTGGGGAGGAAGGACGACACCTTCGGCTCCCTGGAAGACCACCTCGTTCGAAGGGTCTGGGCCATACAAGACCAACCGCCTCCCTTACCTCCTGAAGGTAAGCGTCACCCTCGTAGCGACGTATCAGGTTGAGGTGCTCTTCACAGGGTTCTATCCAGGGTCTTGCTCGCTCCATGCTGTTGTAGGTAGTGACGCTGCGCAGTGGCTAGCGTTGCCTTCAATAACCTTTCATACAATACCAGTGTCTCCGAGTTGCTTCTCCTCGCACTAGGATGCCATCCCACCGCTACCACCAATGTAACAGAGCACCTGGCACCCCGAATGGGTACCTCCATTGGAGGATGCTCCTAGCGCTTTCTGAGGACTCCAAGCACTCCAGCCAACACCATAACCACCGTAGACTCCTTCCGAGAGCAAGACAGGAACAAGCTCTTACAAGAGCTTAATAGTGATTAGCTAAGGGAGTATGCAGAGCATAGCAATCCCTTGTAGTGATATAGCAATTCCCCCAATAAGAGACAGGATTCTAGATTGAGGGTGAAGAAGAACTCTCTGTACTGGCACATACAGCCTCTTTTATTCACATTCTACAAACATAGTACTGCCCACAGGGTTTTGAAGAACAACCAATCAACACATTACAACGCAGCTAACACTCCCATTCATTACATCAGAAATCCTCCCCTCTGCCGGTGATACAATTACAGGCTATATGAAAAATAATTACTGTTAAATGTGTCCCCTATTCTGTAGTTTAAAACTGCTGAACAATGTGTTTGTGCACCAAATACCAGCAAGATGGCACCGTGTAGAAAAGTCAAAACAGTGTCTGTGAGTTAAAATGGCCGCCATCCATTGTTCTCACCATGTGCTTCATCCATTGTTCTCACCATATGTCTCTGATACATGAAATGGTGGCCACCCAGTAACTCCACAGTATGACCCCAGATGGTTCTTAAAGGGCCAGCATCAGCATAATAAAATACAGTATTCCCAAATCAGTTCCTTAAAGGGCAATACATCCCTGGGCCATAGTCGCAGGGCAGAAGGCTGGCAAACAGGCCCCTCCAAAAACCAATGGCGAGGTCACTTTCGCCACAACCCGACTCACTGAATATTTTCACCACCACAAATATTGCACAACCCAACTACTCAATGGCTAGCACATAAAGTGTCATGCAAGGTTTGCTGATCCAACTAGGATTGACCACCAAATGGAACTCCAACACTGGCAAATCAGAGCTCCTACGTGAGCTTACCAAGTTGGAAGCCAAACATAAAGCCACTCCGACAAAGGTGACTCACACGCAAATAACACAAATTAGACACAACGGAAAAACATTAGAGATATTTACAACACACACACCATGTAGCAGGCAATAAAGCGGGGAAGCTACTAGCTAAAAGGTTAAAGAAGCAGTATCTCCAATCAACACATTACCTCCAAGACAGGGGGCAGGATATACAACCCCTAAGGCATAGAGGAGGAATTAGCCTCCTACTACGCCTCCCTGTACCAGCTTGATAGGGATCCGCACATGCACCAACTCAGTGATGACGAGATCTCTTCAATCTTGGACCAAGCGCATATCCCAACACTCACCGAAGAACACCAAAAACTCTTAGAAACCCCCTTTACAGAAGAAGAGGTACGCAAAACCATAGCTACACTGCCAAAGCACCAGGTCCAGATGGACTATCAAACTATTATTATCTCAAATTCAAAATACACTAACTCCATACCTCACCAATCACTTCAACCACATCAGACAAACAGGGCTAACACCTACAGAGATGTTAGAAACATTCAAAGTCACACTCCCCAAACCAAACAAAACCCCGACAATATGTGCCAACTTACGGCCTATTTCACTACTTAACGCTGATATAAAGCTGTACACCAAACTGCTAGCGAACAGGATCAAACTACTCTTCCCAGAATTTATCTCCGTAGAACAAGCGGGATTTGTCCCTGGCAAGCAGGTGGGAGACAATACTAGACACTTCATTAACCTCATAGAATGGGCACACACATCATGCCAAGAAGGGCTCATACTTGCGCTTGACTCTAAAAAAGCATTTGACCACTTAAATTGGAGGTACATGCGCTTGACACTAACCAAAATGGGCTTCCCTTTGACGTTTCTCAATATTGTTCTGGCCCTCTACAGGAACCCATCTGCCAAAGTATTTAGCACCAGTTTATTATCGTTATCATTCGACATTAGCAATGGTACCCGACAGGGTTGCCTCCTCTCCCCACTTATCTTCATCCTCTGCCTTAAGCCTTTAGTGCATCACATCAAGCACAATACGACTATACAAGGCCTGTCCACCCCAAATGGTGAACAGAAATTGGCACTGTTTGCCGATGATATTCTCATATACATCACTAACCCGACAAAGTACCTCCCAAATTGAATGACCTTGCTGGCTCGGTACAGCAAAGTATCATTCTATAAAAACAACGCCTTGAAAATCCAAGCATTGCCCATCCTTACATAGTTACATAGTTACATAGCTGAAAAGAGACTTGCGTCCATCAAGTTCAGCCTACCTCACATTTGTTTTTTGCTGTTGATCAAAAAGAAGGCAAAAAAAACCCAGATTGAAGCACTTCCAATTTTGCAACAAATTACGGAAAAAATTCCTTCATGACCCCAGAATGGCAGTCAGATTTATCCTTGGATCAAGCAGCTATTACCCTACATTGAAAAATTATATCCTTGAATATCCTATTACCGCACACGCTCGCAACACAACTTGAAGGCACATATCCCTTCGACTGGCGGAAGAAATCGCTCTCCTACCAGGGGATTAAACTAACTAAATCTGTGCAACAACTACAACAGGAAAATCATATTCCTGTGCTACATAAAATCAAAGCCCAAATGACCAATTGGGAAGAGCTAGAGGTGTCATGGATAGGCCGAGTAAACTCAATAAAAATGATGATATTACCCCACATACTATACCTTTTCAGAACCATCCCCATAGCGATGCCTTCCTGACTGCTTAAAAGGTTCCAATCCGTTATAAATGCACACGTATGGAAAAGAAAGCCCCCCACCCCCTGCCTGTCACACAAAAATCTGGGTCTGGAAAACTAAAGGAGGCTTGGGCTACCGGACATTCGGTACTATCACCGAACAGCCTTACTGGCACAAGGTCTTAGGCTGCTAAGATACTCCGGTGGTTGAAAATACATGCCTCACTCCCTTTAACATAACCCAAGCCCTGTGGTTGGCTGCCCCAATTCCCAGCGACAAACCAACTCACGAACACACTTTTGAAATCCTGGAAGTCCTGGGCTCCAGCAATATTCGATCTCACGGCACTGTTTAGACTAGCCCCTATCACTGCTCTACAAGCCTACTCTCCTGACCCAAACATGGAAGGAGAGAGGAATCTCGAGAGTGGGCGACCTCTATAGCAGAGGTGTTTTGAAATCGTTCCCTAGCTTACAGGAAGAGTTCTCCCTGACCTCTCGAGACATGTTCCTCTATCTGAGAATCAAGAACATCTTACAGACCCACAGTCCTGTGGACAGGCACGCATCGCACTCCACACCACACTCTCAGAGCCACTTACTGACCCCCCGTTCCATAAAACACCTATCCCTATGCTACAATGCACTATGAGAAGTGAACGCAGTACACCAGCTCCCGTATATGACACAATGGGAAATAGATAAGGAATTTACCTTACAACAATAGCAATAGGCCATAACCCTAACTCGGAAATCTTCGAGAAGCCTCTCCCTATGAGAAGCATATCGTAAAATTATTATGCGATAGTACCTGGTACCTTAAAAACTGGCGAAAATGTACAACACAGTATCCCCAGCATGCTAAATGTGCGGGAGCTTGCAGGGCACAATGCTACACATATTCTGGGAGTGTCAGAAGTTGGTGCCCCATGGGCAAATGTGCAGCGACTCATTCACTCTACCCCATCCCTCTTGATACCACTGAGGCCTGAGGGATATCTCCTTCACCTGCTGCCCTCTATGAACCATAACCCGCACTCCACACTTATTCTTAATATGCTAACGGCTACCAAGACAGCCATAGTCTCCAACTGGAAAAGCACTACACTCCCGACCTTGGAGGAGATCTCACGGAGGTTAGACAATATATGCCTATAAGAGCGGATGTCACTGAGCAGGAATACAAAACAAGGTGGCACAGCTGGCTAACTTATCGCGTTGACAACAAAACTGCTGACCTAAGTATGCATTAAGGGGCGAGGGCACCTCCATATTGAGTAGCAAAGAGCACAGACGCAGCGACACTGCACGACACAGCAGAGCATTTACCCAATGTTCCCCAGTTTCCCTGTTCGTATAGCAACTAATCATCCTAAATCCAGACTAGGGAACCCCTTACCACAACATGGTGCTACCAAACGCGAACTATTAGCCACAGAATCCGGACCTACTGTTGTTCTACACGATGTTAGTTGTATACCGCACAGAGGTTAATCCGGCTAACCAGTCACTAAAATGTATGCACCAAATAAAATGTTATGTTCCATGTTAATAATGAAGACATACCAGGTGTGTAGTAAAGAGAGGCTTGTACCAATGTTGACCTGTATGTACAACCTGCAATGTCCATCCTCTGACAGCATGTCAGTAGCCTAGGGTGCCATATAGGAGGGGGCGCCCTGCGCCCCCATCGCCGGCCCTTTAAATGCTGCACCCACCTGAGCGCTCTGTAAAGAGCCTCAGATGGCTGCCGCACTGCCTCTCTCCTCACCTCCCCTGTAGCATGGCCGAGCTCCACTCCGGTCCATGTTCCCGGCCGGACTGACAGGAAGTGCACACTCAGTGTGCACTTCCTGTCAGTCCGGCCCGGAACAGGAAACAGAAAATCCTGTACCGCAGAATGGGGAGGAGAAAGGCCATGCTACAGGTAGGGGAGGTGAGCAGAACACAGGGGGGGGGGAGTAAGAAGAACTGCACGTAAAGATTCTTCCCTTACATCATGCATATTAGGGGGGAGTAAGGGGAGAAGGGGAAGTAAGAAGAAGGGGAGTAAGAAGAAGGGGGGATTAAGAAGAAGTGGGGAGGGGGAGTAAGAAGAAGAGGGAGGAGGAGGAGTTAGAAGAGGAGAGGGGTAGTAAGAAGAACACAGGGAGGGGGAGGTGAGAAGAACACAGGGAGGGGGAGTAAGAAGAAGAGTGGGGTGGAGCGGGAGTAAGAAGAAAGTGGAGTGGAGGGGGAGTAAGAAGAAACGGGGGGTGAGGAGAACACAGGGAGGGGGGAGGTGAGAAGAACACAGTGTGGGGGGAGTAAGAAGAAGAGGCGAGGGAGTAAGAAGAAGAGTTGAGGGAGGGAGTAAGAAGAAGGGGGAGGGTGGAGTAAGAAGAAGAGGGGAGGAAGTAAGAAGAAGAGGGGGGCGAGGGAGTAAGAAGAAGAGGGAGGAAGGGGGAGTAAGAAGACCGCTAGGGGAGGGTGGGGGGAAAGGAGAGACCTCTAAGGGGCAGGGGAGAGCTCTAAGGGACAGAAGGGAGAGCTCTATAGGACAGGGGGCAGGACAGGGAGCTCTTTCACACTACGCTCGCACACACACAATGCATCCCTACACACACAGAAACACAACATGATTCCCTTATACACAGAGAAACACACAATGCATCCATTACACACAAAGACAATGCATCATTTGCACACATACACAAACACACAATGCATCCCTTACTCACATGCAAAACACACGCTGCTTCTCTTACATACACAGAAACACAATGCAATTCTTACACACACTCAATGCACAAACATACAGACACACACCTTGGATCCCTTATGCATACAAACACAGATTCACACAATGCATCCCTTACACAAAACCAGAAACACATAATACATCCCTTATACACATACACTGCTTACACTACACACAAACACAATGCATCACCTACACACCTACACAGCCTGTGGCTGCTCACTGTAAAAAAACAAAACTAATAACCCCCCCCCACCCGTGGGGGCCCTAAATAATAACCCCCCCCCCACCCCTGCGCGGTGGCTGGGGGCCTTAATAAAACAATAAGGGGGGGACCTACTGTCCTCCCCCTCTGGCCCCCACCCCTGAGCGGTGGGTGGGGGGCCTAAATGAAACCCCCCCCCCAATCAAGGTGACTAGGGGTCCCAAGCCCCTAGTCACCCCCCCCCACCCAAGAAAAAACTATCCCCTACCTACCCCCCTCACCCTAAAAACAGTGAGGGGGGAATAAAATAACTAACCTGTAAAAAAAAAAAATTAAACTTACCATTTGACGTCTTCTTTTTTCTAAAATCTTCTTTCTTCAGCCCCCAAAAAGGCCAAATAAAAATCCATCATACCCGCCGCGTACTGAGCTCCGCAGGGCGGGTCAAGGCTTCACGCTGTGTAAAATGACTCATAACACTCTGATTGGTGGATTAAGTAACCAATCAGAGTGTTATGAGTAATTTTTCACAGCGTGGGAAAATTCAAAAGAACTTTCCCACGCTGTGTAAAATGACACAGTAGGTCCCCCCCCCTTATTGTTTTATAAGGGCCCCCACCCACCGCGTAGGGGTGGGAGCCGGGGGGGAGGACAGTAGGTCCCCCCCTTATTGTTTTATAAGGGCCCCCACCCACCGCTCAGGGGTGGGGGCCGGGGGGGAGGACAGTAGGTCTCCCCCCCCCCTCATTATCTTCATGGCACCCACCCGCCACTCAGGACAATAGGTCTGCCCCCCCTTATTGTAATTTATGTAATTTTTTTTCAACAGTGAGCAGCCACAGGCTGCTCACTGTTTAGTAGACATGCCCCTACTCGCGGTATAGCGAGTAGGGGCATTTGGGAGATTTTAATCTCCCTTGTGCTATTATGGGGTCATATTGACCCCCATACAGTGAGAAGGGGACCTGGGGGGGCTTATGAAGTGGTGGGGAGCACTGCTCCCTGCCGCTTCTATCTTTACATATTACAAGGAGGGAGCTGCGTGCCGGTAGCTCCCTCCTTGTAATAACCTGCACAAACAAACATACACAGATACTCTGTGTTTGTTTGTTCGGCTGATATTTCTATTCACTCATTCGTCTGTCTGATGAATGAATGAATAGATGAAATTCCCGTTCGCATGTCCAGGTGTTTCACTGGGCATGTGCGGGAATCTCACAGCGCCATCTAGTGTGGACTGATGACTTGTCCCATAGGGACTTCATCTACCCACACAAAGATGGCAGCGCCCTGAATCAAGATCGGGGCAGAAAATAAAGATTTAAAAAGAGGTAATCTGGGGGGCTTAGGGGTATTTGGGGGTGACAAGTGGGTCAATTGGATGTAGTGGAGGCGGGAGGGGGGTTAAAAAAAAAAACGGGATTCGGCATGACAGTGCCGCTTTAACTGTTCATTCTGATCATAATAATTATTATCCATGATTTCTGCCTCAGAAGTCAAATTTACCCATACATGATTAGTAATAACTGGGATTCTATCCTTGATGGGACATTTTGTTAAAATATCTTCTAATAAGGGTTTCCAACAAAAAGATTTCAATCTACCAGTACAAGGGGCAGAATTAGTTTCCGACCCACATAGATTATGAATGACATTGTTTTCAAAAATTACAATAGCAGTACTTATAGGCTTAATCTTATCAGGACTTTTCTGATCCCTGTTAGAAATGACTACTGCTCCGCTAGTAACGGGATATGTATAATGAACCTAAGCAGGTTCCTCAGATTTGGATACCTCATTCTGAATAAACCCAACAAACCACGTTTTATTTGCCCTTATTCTCTCATAAAGAGATTCCATAGACCATGGCACCCCAACAAAAGGATAACCATAGTTCATGGAATGCGGGGCAAACCCACAAACCCAACAATGATTACTTTTCTTTGACAATTTATACAATTCAGTAGCTGTTTTAACAAAGTGATTATCTATCTCCAAAGAAGAAAGATCACTTGGCTCCTCGGCCCAAGCTACACGTGTATTAAAGGGAAAAAAAGGAGCTATCGTAATGTAGAGGATGAAAAATGTACAAAATGTCATAATGACAAGCATTAGGGACAACATGAGTTTAACCAGTTTCGAGATTCATGAAAAAAAAACAGTAGATTTGACTTTGATTTAGACAATACTCCCCTAACAGTACCCCTCTTATTAGGGAAGACAGTCTCCTTGGTCCTCTATTCTTCTTCCAGTGAAAAAATCTTTTTCAGCGCTTGTCAGCACTTGTCACTTGAATTAGTGGTTAATAACACCTCTGCGACTTTAACAGGTGAATTAGTGGTTAATAACACTTGACAAGGTCCTTTCCACCTTGGTTGCAACGTGTGCTTTCGTGAATGGTCTTTTATCATAACATAATGTCCAGGAGCGATGGCATGCAATGGTTGGTTTTCACTTGTTGGCTGTACAGCTTTTACCTGCATGTAGAGAGACTGTAATAGTTGTGTTAGCTACATGCAATATGACATCACTAAATCATCATTTATTTCATGAGAATTACATTTTATAGGTCCCCCTCCTGTGAACATTGGTCTTCCCATTAGAATTTCATGAGGGGATAACCCATGCTTTCAAGCTGGAGAGAATCTTACAGACATTAAGGCAAGAGGAAGTGCATCAGGCCCTTTAACTTTGTCTCTGCTACAATTTTTGCAATTTTGTTTTTCAATGTTCCATTGACCCTTCCTACTGCTCCTGCTGACTGAGGATGATGAGAGCAATGCAAATGGTAAGGCATTTGCAGCATTTTTGCTATCTCTTGCACTACTTTTCCTGTGAAATGTGTTCCCTGATCTGAGTAATCCGTACCTGGGTATAAATCTTGTGTTGTGGGGAAATAGCTGGCACACATTTTTAAATGTTTTACAAACCCATTTGGATCTTTAGAGGGGACAGGAAATGATACTTGTAAAGATGCTATGTCTTGTGGGGTCCACGGGTGAAAATCCTTCGTGGTCTCCCCTCATTATCCATCTGTCCCACTCTAATAGGTAAAATCCTTGCTTCACTCCCATCACTCTCAGGCAACACATGGCTACATCCTGATAAACCTGTAGTTACCACAGCATGGTCACTAAATTTCGTAGGCAGTCTAATATCCCTCTCAGGTCTACCACCTCGATGCAACATGGCTGAGTCACCAGCTAAATTTCGGGGTACAAGCTGCGGTGCATCAATCATCTGCTGAGGGGGGTGACCCAAAGAGGGATTCATAATTTCATGATTAATCAAAAAATCCTCATCATTATAAGTGAAGTTTAGTCACTTAAGTCTTGCTAGGGGACTACCTGTAAGTGCTGCCACTGATTCTAGAATCACTCTGACATGTTTTACAACAAAAAGCAACGTAGACATCAATAGTAACGTTACAAAAGGCCACTCCAAACAAGCACCTTGAGGAGGACCCGCCCCCAACCATGGCATACTAAATCAACGCGCTACCTGCAAAGATGCTCCCGTTGTGCTGAATGCTCCTGGAGGAAGTCTCGCACCCAGTCAGACTTTCTCCACTATAGATTCATATTGTGTTCATACAGTGCAGACCTTGCCCTTGCCAAACAGTCCTATTTTTCCTTTCTCATTAGTTCATGTTCCCGCAACCCCAGGCGTCTCTTTGACACCTTTAATTCTCTTCTTCGCCCCGCTGTGGCCACCCCCCAAACCAACCTTACTGCTGATAACTTTGCATGTTACTTCACTGACAAAATTGAACAGCTAAGGAAAGAATTCTCCCCTCCTTGCCTTTCTGTTTCTCAATCACACATAGATCATGCCTTTCCTACCCTTCAGACATTCTCCCCAGCCACTGACCAAGAGGTGGCTGCTCTTCTTTGCTCCTCTCGCCCCACCACTTGCCCGCTCGATCCTGTCCCATCTCACCTTATCAGATCTCTCTCCACTTGTCTCGTGCCTTCTCTAACACACATCTTCAACTGCTCGCTCTCTTCTGGCATCGTCCCTGCTGACCTTAAACATGCCACTGTAGTACCTATACTAAAAAAAACATCCCTCGACCCATCCACCCCCTCTAACTACCGTCCCATATCCCTGCTCCCTTTTTCCTCAAAGCTTCTGGAAAGACTTGTCTTTACCCGTGTGTCTCATTTCCTCAATTCCAACTCTCTCCTTGACCCCTTTCAATCTGGCTTCCGCCTTCTCCACTCTACAGAGACTGCCCTTATCAAAGTTACTAACGACCTAATCACAGCTAAATCCAAAGGCCACTACTCCATACTAATTCTTCTTGACCTCTCGGCGGCCTTTGACACCGTTGATCATGCTCTCCTTCTTCAAACTCTGCAATTGCTTGGTCTCTGTGACTCTGTCCTCTCATGGTTTTCCTCTTATCTCTCCCAACGCTCATTCAGTGTCTCTTTTTCTAATGATGCCTCCTCCCCTCGCCCTGTCTCGGTTGGAGTCCCCCAAGGCTCCGTCCTTGGTCCCCTTCTATTTTCTCTTTATACTGCCTCTCTTGGCAAACTTATTACCTCATTTGGTTTCTGCTACCACCTGTACGCTGATGACACCCAGCTATATCTCTCCTCCCCGGACCTCTCCCCTGCTGTCCTGCAACGTGTCACTGCTTGCCTTTCTTCCATCTCTGAATGGATGTCCTCCCGCTTTCTGAAACTAAATCTCTCAAAAACTGAGCTCCTTGTCTTTCCTCCTCCTAATACTGATCCTCCTCTTTCGCTCTCCCTTCAAGTTTGTGGTACCAACATCAGCCCATCCTTGCAAGCGCGCTGTCTTGGCGTCATACTTGACTCTGGTCTCACCTTTGAGCCTCACATCCAGCATGTTGCCAAATCCTGTAGATTCCATCTTAAAAACATAGCCCGCATCCGCCCCTTTCTTGCACCAGATACTACCAAGGAGCTTGTCCATGCTCTAGTAATTTCCCGCATGGATTATTGTAACCCTCTCCTGCTTGGTCTTCCCAAAAGCCGTACTGCACCCCTACAGTCTGTAATGAACGCTGCTGCTAGACTGATTTTCCTCTCTAGTCGGTTCTCTCACACCTCACCCCTCTGCCAGTCCTTACATTGGCTTCCTGTGTGCTATAGGAGTCAATTCAAGGCACTAACTCACACCTATAAAGCACTGAACAACTCTAGCCCCTCTTATATCTCCTCACAGATCCATAGGTATGTCCTTTCTCGGTCTCTCCGCTCTGCCCGTGACCACCTCCTGTCCGTTGTCCGCACCCGTACGGCCAACTCGCGCTTGCAGGACTTCTCGCGGGCTGCTCCCTTCCTATGGAATAGCCTGCCTCCCGCCATCAGACTCTCCCCTAGTCTTGCATCTTTTAAGAAGTAAACACGTATCTAATAGAAGACCACCCAAGTGCAGCAAAATATATAAAATAAGGTAAAAAAATTACTTCCCTTAAAAGGTCTAGGTTGTAACAAGAAGTTCCTCAGAGCTTCAAAAAATGCATACAAGATATAAGATACACCTAGATGAAAATAACAAGAAGGGAAACAATCATAGGGAAACACCGTTTAGTAGATGGTACCCTAAGGTGATATTGCACTCACGAAATTGTGATGAAAATCAAGCCCATCTAGATTTTCTTTGGTCTTGTCAAGAAGTCTTGTGAGGAGATGGTTAATGCCTCAAAATGAAGAAAAACCGAACATAGTATAGAGTTGTATGGTAAAAAAGAATTACATTTTATTGGAAGCACTTACACAAGTTGTAGATAAAAACGCCCATCAAGTAAATGTCTCCTTTGTAAGATGGTAATCAGAGGTTGCAAATACAGAGATGGCAGATCAAATAAAATAAAATAAAATAAAAACAGCTCTACGCGTTTCGTCTAAAAGACTTAGACTTCCTCAGGAGCAATAAAAACAATCAAATAAACTACAAATGTACTGAGTCCATCAATGTTGCTCTTATCTTCTGTTCGGTCTTCTTTATAAATCTCTTTTGCCGGGTTCTCATCCACGCCGTCCAATCTGTGCACTTGGTAGCAGCTGATTGCAATAAACAGAAGTCCCATTCCATATATGGACTTCCGTAATTCACTTCGTGGAGCGCATCTGCGTTCCACCTAGCCGGAAGAGGAAAGATCTCTTCTATCAACGTCATCATTTGGAACGCACGTGCGTTCCAATTTGGCCGCTAAGCCATTATCTCCACTAAAAATAGTTCGTACTTGTAAGAGAGATGATATAACGGAGAAATAGAGTTATATATACAGAACATACATAATATATATACACATAAAGCTAGTGCAAAAAAGGGGAGAAAAAAAAAAAAAAAGTAATGTGCCCAAAGGGAAGGATCTTGGATACATCTATAAATGAATAAACATGGATGAAAAAACATGGATGAAAAAATAAATAAGAAAATGAGTAGAAAAATATAAATCTAAAGGATATTGATAATAATGAAAATAAATATAAAAATAAAATAAAAATAATAAAAATAATAATAATAATAAATAATAATAATAATAAAAAAAAAATAATAATAAATGTAAATAATAAATGTAAATAATAATAATAAAAATAAAATTAAAAATTTAAATTTAAATTAAAATTAAAATTAAAAATAAAATAGAATAAAAATCAAAATCAAAAATAAAATAAAAATAAAAAATAAAAAATAAAATAAAATATAAAATATAAAATATATAAAAAAAAATAATAAAATAAAAATAAAAATAAAAATAAAAATAAAAAATAGAAAATAAAAATAAAAAATAAAATAAAAAATAAAAAATAAAAAATAAAAATAAAAAATGTATATATTATTAAAGAAAACAAACAAAATCAAAATCCACATTCAACCCATAAGGTTGAAGGGTTTTGAGTTTGTGGATCCAAAATCCTTCCCTCTGTCTTAATTTTAGAGTAATATCTCCACCTCTTGCGTCAAGTGTTACTTGTTCAATAATCACCCAAGAGAAAACATGAGAAGAGAAAAGGGGACACTGATTGCAATGAACAGGAACAGAATGATCCATCTTTTTGTGTCTAATATTGTTTAGATGTTCCAAGAAACGCAATTTGGCTTTTCTTCCTGTTCTCCCCACATATTGGACACCACACCCACATGTGAGGAGGTATACAACATGTGAGGAAGAACAGGTCACCCGACTTTGGATCTGAAAAATTTCTTGGGTTATAAAGCTCTTAAAAGAACAAGTATAAGGGGGTAAGCCTTTACATGCTTTGCAGACGCCACAGGTATAAAACCCTTTTTTCACCTTCAGTTCCTGTTGTTCCCCACTTCGAAAATGGCTAGGTGCTAAGTAAGATGAAAAACTCCTCCCTTTCCTATATACTATCTGAGGGTATAAGGGTAATTTGGAGCCTATAAATTGGTCATGTCTTAAAATCTCCCAATGTTTTTTAAAAATTTTATTGATTGCAAAAGCTTTGGAATTATAATTAGTATGAAATGAGAATTCAAATTTCCTATTCGAGTTCTCAGTGCGTTTGATCTTATCAATTAAAATATCACCTCTTTGAGTATTCGTTATTTTCTCTATTTCTCTATCCAAAACCTCCCTGTTATAACCTTTCTCGGTAAATTTCCTAGTCAGAATATTTGCTTGTTCTAAAAAAACTTCTTTATTGGAACAATTTCTCCGAAGTCGGGTATATTGACTTCTGGGTACTCCCGACAACCATCTTGGGTGGTGTCCGCTTGATGATTCGATATAATTATTAGTGTCTGTGGGTTTGAAGTATGTTTTGGTTTGAATGTGACCTTCTTGTATAAATATGGTCAGATCTAGAAAATCTATGGTGGTAGAATTATACATAGGAGAAAAAACAAGTGAAAAAGTATTATCGTTGAGATATTTAAAAAAATTTAATAAACGTTCCTCAGACCCCTTCCATATCACAAGGATATCGTCAATATAATGACGCCAGAGCACCAGATCTGCCCCGAATGGATTATGTTCCCAAACGAATCGACGCTCCCAATAATCCATAAAAATTTTGGCATAACTCGGGGCAAACCTGGTGCCCATGGCAGTACCCTTGATCTGTAGGAAGAACTCATCATTGAACATAAAAAAATTATGAGTGAGTATAAATTGAATCGTTTCAAGCAAAAACTGGGCAAAACCCTGATTCAAGGAAAAATCCTTGTTTAAATTATCACTCACGGCTAATAAGCCTAATTGATGGTCAATGACAGTATAAAGGGATCCCACATCTAAAGATGCCCACATGTACCCCTCTTGCCACTCGATAGAATCGAGTTCCTGCAAGAGGTGCTTCGTGTCTTTTAAATAGGATAAGGAGGATTGGGCATATGGTTGTAGATAATGGTCAATGAATTGGGATAAGTTGGAAGTTAAAGAGTCAATTCCACTGATGATGGGTCTACCAGGTGGATTTGTTTGACATTTATGAACTTTAGGCAAAAAATAGAATGTTGGAACTCGAGGATGCTCTTGGTATAAAAAACGATAAGTTCCAACATCTATATTTTGCTCTTCTACAGCTTTATCCAAAAGAGTCTTAAGTTCATGTTTAAAGGTTTCATTCGGACTCTTAGAAAGTCGTAAATAAGTCTCAGCATCCCCTAGTAATCTGAAAGACTCATTTAAATAAAAATCTCTTGTCATGACCACAATGCCTCCTCCTTTATCAGCATTCTTTATGATGATATCTTTCCTTTTCTTTAAAGAATTAAGGGTCCGCATTTCTGCTTGAGTTAACTTATTACAATATTCTTTTTTGCTTGTTAATTTCTCGAGGTCTGCCAGAACCATCTTCTGGAATGTTTCAATTTGGCCACCCTTCTCATATGGACAGAAGGTGGACCGAGATCTAAATTTTTTAGCAATATCCTGGTTTGGTAAAAAATCTGGTTTAAAGGGTTGGTTTAAGGATTTTTTCTCAAAAAATCTCTTTAAGCTAAGTTTTCTAGTGAATTTTAGCATATCAATATAGATTTGAAAAGAATTAGGGGGAACATTAGGCGTATATTTCATGCCCTTCTTGAGAATTAAACATTCTTCTCTAGAAAGGGGTGCATTGGATATATTAAATATCCCCATAGATTTCTCTTCTTCTTGTGTTTTTAATAGAGATTGTCTCTCTCTGAACTTAATCTCCTCTTTTTGGTCGGGGTGTTTGAATTTCTGAGCGGCATAAAACGGTTGGTTAGATCTACTTTGGATGTTCTGGGTAGAAAATATTGGCTTATCTCTTTTTTCTTTCCCCTTTGGTCTCGCTCCCTCTCTAAAAAATCCCTGCTTGTCTGTATGTGTAAAGGCGGGGATCTATCAGTCCTAGTTATAGTAGAAGCTTGTTGTACTGGAATATGTTTCCTTGTAGGTGGACTTTTTCTAACCCTTTGATTAGGAATCGGAGATCTAGATCTTTCTTTTCTCTGTCTAGACGGATATAAATGATTCCTTTCCTGATTAAAATTATTTCTATAATTGTTTCTATAATTATATCCCTTCTGTTTATAATCAGTATAGAACGATTGAGTACTGCGCCTGTCTTTTTCTTCTCTGTTTCTGTTTTTATTTTTAATAGAGAAAAATTGATTGACTTTGTCTTGTTTATCTCTTCTATATTTCTTATTTTTTGTTTCTGCGATCTTTTCATCCATATTTTGGACTCTATCACACACAATTTTCTCTTTTTGTATGTAATCTAGACTTGTTTTATCCAATACATTATTCTTTTCCAAATTTTCTAAATCTTCAGTCACATTTTTAAGATTGTCTTTTTCAAAGTCTACAATTATCTCCATTAAAGTAGTAGCACACATTTCTAATGCTGTATCCCATCTATCAGCATGGCGGGAATTTTCCAACCCATTAGCAGGGTTTTTTGATAACCTTAGGCCTCTAGGTACAAGTCCCTCTTTGATATAACTTTCTAAAAAGGCAATCTCCCACCATTTTTTTGTTTCTTTAATTGATAGCTTTTCTAATGTTTTAAAATAGTCATCAGCTGATAGATCACAATTGTTAGTAATATTTTCATTGTCAGCAAATAGCGATTGAAATTTAACTGCTCTTCTATGTTTTAACTCAGAGAGCATTTTAAACAGAGATATAGTCTTAATGAGGAAAAAATATATATAAACACGTATCTAATAGAAGACCACCCAAGTGCAGCAAAATATATAAAATAAGGTAAAAAAATTACTTCCCTTAAAAGGTCTAGGTTGTAACAAGAAGTTCCTCAGAGCTTCAAAAAATGCATACAAGATATAAGATACACCTAGATGAAAATAACAAGAAGGGAAACAATCATAGGGAAACACCGTTTAGTAGATGGTACCCTAAGGTGATATTGCACTCACGAAATTGTGATGAAAATCAAGCCCATCTAGATTTTCTTTGGTCTTGTCAAGAAGTCTTGTGAGGAGATGGTTAATGCCTCAAAATGAAGAAAAACCGAACATAGTATAGAATTGTATGGTAAAAAAGAATTACATTTTATTGGAAGCACTTACACAAGTTGTAGATAAAAACGCCCATCAAGTAAATGTCTCCTTTGTAAGATGGTAATCAGAGGTTGCAAATACAGAGATGGCAGATCAAATAAAATAGAATAAAATCAAAACAGCTCTACGCGTTTCGTCTAAAAGACTTAGACTTCCTCAGGAGCAATAAAAACAATCAAATAAACTACAAATGTACTGAGTCCATCAATGTTGCTCTTATCTTCTGTTCGGTCTTCTTTATAAATCTCTTTTGCCGGGTTCTCATCCACGCCGTCCAATCTGTGCACTTGGTAGCAGCTGATTGCAATAAACAGAAGTCCCATTCCATATATGGACTTCCGTAATTCACTTCGTGGAGCGCATCTGCGTTCCACCTAGCCGGAAGAGGAAAGATCTCTTCTATCAACGTCATCATTTGGAACGCACGTGCGTTCCAATTTGGCCGCTAAGCCATTATCTCCACTAAAAATAGTTCGTACTTGTAAGAGAGATGATATAACGGAGAAATAGAGTTATATATACAGAACATACATAATATATATACACATAAAGCTAGTGCAAAAAAGGGGAGAAAAAAAAAAAAAAAGTAATGTGCCCAAAGGGAAGGATCTTGGATACATCTATAAATGAATAAACATGGATGAAAAAACATGGATGAAAAAATAAATAAGAAAATGAGTAGAAAAATATAAATCTAAAGGATATTGATAATAATGAAAATAAATATAAAAATAAAATAAAAATAATAAAAATAATAATAATAATAAATAATAATAATAATAAAAAAAAAATAATAATAAATGTAAATAATAAATGTAAATAATAATAATAAAAATAAAATTAAAAATTTAAATTTAAATTAAAATTAAAATTAAAAATAAAATAGAATAAAAATCAAAATCAAAAATAAAATAAAAATAAAAAATAAAAAATAAAATAAAATATAAAATATAAAATATATAAAAAAAAATAATAAAATAAAAATAAAAATAAAAATAAAAATAAAAAATAGAAAATAAAAATAAAAAATAAAATAAAAAATAAAAAATAAAAAATAAAAATAAAAAATGTATATATTATTAAAGAAAACAAACAAAATCAAAATCCACATTCAACCCATAAGGTTGAAGGATTTTGAGTTTGTGGATCCAAAATCCTTCCCTCTGTCTTAATTTTAGAGTAATATCTCCACCTCTTGCGTCAAGTGTTACTTGTTCAATAATCACCCAAGAGAAAACATGAGAAGAGAAAAGGGGACACTGATTGCAATGAACAGGAACAGAATGATCCATCTTTTTGTGTCTAATATTGTTTAGATGTTCCAAGAAACGCAATTTGGCTTTTCTTCCTGTTCTCCCCACATATTGGACACCACACCCACATGTGAGGAGGTATACAACATGTGAGGAAGAACAGGTCACCCGACTTTGGATCTGAAAAATTTCTTGGGTTATAAAGCTCTTAAAAGAACAAGTATAAGGGGGTAAGCCTTTACATGCTTTGCAGACGCCACAGGTATAAAACCCTTTTAAGAAGTGCCTTAAAACCCATCTCTTTAGGAAAGCTTATGGCCTCCAAGACTAACCCCTACCTCACATACCTGTCTCTTGCCCTCTCCTAAAGGGCAGCCCAGCTTATTTGATTGCAAATTCCTGTCCTACTGTGTTTTACACCCCACCTCCTATAGAATGTAAGCTCAATTGAGCAGGGTCCTCTTCAACCTATTGTTCCTGTAAGTTTATTTGTAACTGTCCTATTTATAGTTAAATCCCCTCACATAATATTGTAAAGCGCTACGGAATCTGTTGGCGCTATATAAATGGCAATAATAATAATAATAAAAGGCTAAGTAATCAGGTCACACAGACTAGCATTTACCTGCACCGTTCTTCATTTCATGGACACTCATAAATTACACTAACGCCATATTTATAATGGTATGGCTTACCTCTTATAGACCGGCAGGCCGCCCCCAGGCCGCCCTAAATTCTTGTAAGACCGGCCGCGGCGGGCCGGCCCTTTAAATACTGCAGCCGCCTGAGCGCTCTGTTAAGAGCCTCAGGCGGCTGCAGCTTCTCCCCTGTAGCGTGGCCGAGCTGCACTCCGGTCCGCGGTGGCCGGCCGGCCGGAGTGATAGGAAGGTGCACACTGAGTGTGCATTCCTGTCAGTCCGACCGTACAGGAAACAGAAACTCCTGTTCCGCGCGGACAGGAGTTTCTGTTTCTGTAACCGGTCGGACTGACAGGAAGATGCACACTCAGTGTGCACCTTCCCATCACTCCGGCCGGCGACCAGGCTCGGAGTGTCCCACAGGAAGAAAGTGAGGAGGAGGGGAGAAGAGGGAAGGGGGGAATAAAAAGAGGGGAATAAGAAGAGGGAAGGAGGGGAATAAGAAGAGGGAAGGGGGGAATAAAAAAGGGAAGGGGGAATAAGAAGAGGGGAGGAGGGGAATAAAAAGAGGGGAGGGGGGTAAGAAGAAGAAGGGGTTAGTAAGAAAAAGAGGGGGTAAGAAGAGGAGGGAGGGGAATAAGAAGAGGGGGAATAAGAAGAGGGGAGGGGGGAGTAAGAAGGAGGGGAGATAAGAAAAAGAGGGGGGTAAGAAGAAGAAGGGGTGAGTAAGAAAAAGATTGGGGAGTAAGAAGAAGAAGAAGAGGGGGTAAGAAGAAAAAGGGGAGTAAGAAGAGGGAGGGGGAGTAAGAAGAGGAAGGGGGAGGAAGAGAAGGGGGGTAAGAAGAAGGGGGGTTAAGAAGAAGGGGGGGGTAAGAAGAAGAAGGGGTGAGTAAAAAAAGAGTGGGGAGTAAGAAGAAAGAAGAGTGGGAGTAAGAAGAAAGAAGAGGAGTAAGAAGAAGAAGGGAGGAGTAAGAAGAAGAAGGGGAGTAAGAAGAAGGGGGTAAGAAGAAGTAGGAGGTTAAGAAGAAGAAGGGAGTATAAGAAGAAGAGTGGGGGGGGAGCAAATAAGAAGAAGGGGGGTAAGAAGAACAGGTGGGGAAGTAAGAAGAACAGGTGGGGGAGTAAGACGACCAAGGGGGGAAGTAAGAAGAACACAGGGAGGAGGGCGATAAGATGAACACAGGTGGTGTGAGGAGAACACATAGAGGGAGGAGTGAGAAGAACACAGGGAGGGTGGAGGGGAGGATGAGAAGAGCACAGGGAGGGTGGGTGAGTGTGAGAAGAGACCGCTAGGGGAGGGTGGGGGAGAGGAGAGACCACTAAGGTGCAGGGGAGAGCTCTACGGGACAGAAGGGCAGCTCTATAGGACAGGGGCCAAGACAGGGAGCTCTTTCACACTACGTGCGCGCACACACACACACACAATGCATCCCTATACATACACAGAAACACAACATGCTTCCCTTACACACAGAGAAACACACAATGCATCCATTACACACAGAGAAACACACAATGCATCCCTTACACACAAAGACAATGCATCCTTTGCACACATACACAGAAACAGACAATGCAAACCCGTACACACACATGCAAACACACACACTTCTTTTCTTACATACACACAGAAACACAATGCATCTCATGCACACACATACAGACACACCTTGCATCCCTTATGCATACAAACACAGATTCACACAATGCATCCCTTACACACAACCAGAAACACATAATACATCCCTTATACACAAATACACACTACTTCCACTACACACAAACACACTGCATCACCTGCACAAACTGGTAACCCTATACACTACATACCATAAGCACACATATTAGATCCTCTACAATAACACATAACACATCCCCTACACACTCCACTCCCTGTGAGCAAACTCATGGGTGGGTGGAATTTATGAGTGGGCCTTATGGGCATACTCACCATCAGGCCCTGGGGCCCAGACCTTGAGCTGTGTAAGGGGCCCCAAAAAATGGAGCTGCTTCCAATTCTCCCAGAACATTGAATTTTGTGACCACAGCTGCAAACAGCCTCCAGAGATCCTGTTCTACACCAGACCAGTGGAGCCAAACTGCAGCCCATCATCATCCCCTCTGCTTGTAAGTAGGCAATCTAGTATATTATTAGTGACACTAATCTATAATGTACCTCACATTAAAGGGACACTATAGCTTAATGAAGTGGTTCTGGTGTCTATAGCTGGTCCCTGCAGGCTTTTTAATGTAAACACACACTGTGTGCAGCACTGGCGTTAGTTCATATGGCAGCTCATATGGGTGGGGCATTGTGATGTCACATGGGGGGGGCAGCAAGGAGCCCCCAACTGTGGAAGTAGCAAAAAATATCCCCAGATTCAATAAAAAGCATTTTAATTGACCATTAAAATACACAGAGATCTCTTGGAGATTATCAAAAGTTAATCTGACTCATATTACAATTCCTCACTTTCTTATACTGTAGAAATCTATTCACAAACCGGACTTTACATAGGACACGAGGCCATGCGTTTAGACTGGAAGAAAGAAGATTTCGTCTAAGGCAAAGGAAAGGTTTTTTTACTGTAAGATCAATCAGGATGTGGAATTCTCTGCCTGAAGAAGTGGTTTTATCAGAGTCCATACAGATGTTCAAACGGCTACTAGATGCATACTTGCAAGAACAGAATATTCAAGGATATAATCTTTCAATGTAGGGTAATAACTGCTTGATCCAAGGATAAATCTGACTGCCATTCTGGGGTCAAGAAGGAATTTTCTTTCTTAGCTTGTTGCAAAATTGTGCTTCAAACTGGGTTTTTTTGCCTTCTTTTGGATCAACAGCAAAAAACAAATGTGAGGTAGGCTGAACTTGATGGACGCAAGTCTCTTTTCAGCTATGTAACTATGTAACTAAGCCACTCTGGGAAGATCTCAAAGGTGTGGTTCATGCAAGACGACCAAAGACTTTGCATAACCTGGAAGCATTTTGCCAAGACAAATGGGCAGCTATACCACCTGCAAGAATTAGGGGCCTCATAGACAACTATTACAAAAGACTGCACACTATCATTGATGCTAAAGGGGGCAATACATAGTATTAAGAACTAGGGGTATGCAGACTTTTGAACAGGGGTCATTTAATTTTTTTCTTTGCTGCCATGTTTTGTTTTCTGATTGTGCCATTCTGTTATAACCTACAGATGAAAATGAATCGCATAAGAATCCCATAAAAGAAAGGTATTTTGCCTGCTCACTCATGTTTTCTTTAAAAATGGTACATATATTACCAATTATCCAAGGGTATGCAAACTTTTGAACACAAATGTATATATATTTTTTAACATGTCTCCTTCAATTTTGGGGGGGTCTTCTTTCTGTAACATCATTTTGATTACTGTATCATTTTTTATTTTTTTTTTGCATTTGCATTTGCCACTAGTACTGATGTAAAAAAGTTATCTTTCACATTTTAATGTATATTAGTAATGGATATTCGGTTTTAATATATCTAACATGTCTACCCCCCTGTATTTTTAGCCATTATTTATATTATTGTATTAGCATTTTTTAATTTGTTATTAGTATGGATGTCACACAAATAAGTTCTCTTCCACGTTTTTTTAATGTAAATATTTTTAATATTTTATCTTTATTTAATATTTTATTTTCCCTAAAGAATTTATTATGGACTTTATACTAAAGGACTCAAGTTACAAGGAATTTATTAATTATTTCAGCCTGCGATTATAAGAAACAATAAACAACTGGTGAGAGCACACTACACAAAATAAAGAACTTAACCCCTTAAGGACGGAGCCAAATGTACACGTTGTGAACGAAACAAAATGTAAACAAAAACTGGCATTTGCGCTACATGTCTGTCCAACCGTAATTCAACTCTTTCATATTAAGTGCACCCACCCTTATTATATATCATTTTATTCAGGGGAAACAGGGCTTTCATTTAATATCAAATATTTAGCTATGAAACATAATTTAATATGAAAACAATGGGAGAAAATAAGATTTTTTTTGTTTTTTTTTAGTTCTACATGACATTTTAACTGTCAATGTCATAATACTGTTTGCTTTTACTGCAATAAAATACACATATTTGTATTCAGCAAAGTCTCCCGTGTAAAACAGTACCCCCATATGTACAGGTTTTATGGCGTTTTGGGAAGTTACAGGGTCAAATATAGCACGTTACATTTGAAATTGAAATTCGCCAGATTGGTTACGTTGCCTTTGAGACTGTATAGTAGCCCAGGAATGAAATTTACACCCATAATGGCATACCATTTGCAATAGTAGACAACCAAAGGTATTGCAAATTGGGTACGTCCAGTCTTTTTTAGTAGCCATTTGGTCACAAAGGCAACGTAACCAATCTGGCGAATTTTAATGTGAAAAAAATGAAACACAAGACTTATATTTGACGCTGTAACTTTTGAAAACACCATAAAACCTGTACATGAGGGGTACTGTTGTACTCGGGAGACTTCGCTGAACACAAATATTTGTGTTTCAAGACAGTAAAAAGTATCGCAGCAATAATATCGTCCGAGTAAGTGCTGTTTGTGCGTGAAAAATGCAAAAAACATCACTTTTACTGACGATATCATCGTTGTAATACATTTTACTGTTTTGAAACACTAATATTTGTGTTCAGCGAAGTCTCCCGAGTAGAACAGTACCCCCCATGTACAGGTTTTATGGTGTCTTGGAAAGGTATAGGGTTAAATATAATGCTAGCAAATTAAATTCCCTTTACTTTCGGCATGGGTTGTCAGGCAGGTCCCGCTAATTGTAATTAATTAAGATACCTAATTATGTAAAAATATTACATAAATATATATGTAGAATTAATATATGTATATATATATACGTATGTGAATCTATATGTGTATATATATATATATATATATATATATATATAATTTTTTAAAAATATTTTTATTTATATATAGATATATATAGTGATATTCACGTCTATATTTATGTATGTAGATATATTATTTCGTTCTACGTGTATTTTGATATAAATATATATATATTAATATCACAATACAGTTGGAACGAAATAACACACATCTATATATTTAAAAAAAAAAATTTTAATAATTTTTTTAATTTTATTTTTAACGTATTTACATATTTTTTTTATATTATATATAAATATATATATAACAATAATTATATATATATTTAATCAGTATCAGTCTACGTGTAATTTGATATTAATATATATATAATTATATATATTAATAGTAAAATACACCTAGACAGTGTCCGTGTGTGTATGTATATATATATATATATATATATATATATATATATATTATATATATGATCTAAGTATACATTTTTATTTTTTTTTACACTTTTTAATTTATTTTATTTTTATTTTCATCCAGCAGGGGGACCACCTGTCATTACAGGCAGCCCCTCTGCTGGCAATGCAGGAGGCAGCCTACCCGGCCATGTGATTGTGAGGTCCTCGCAAGGACCTCACTCTCACATGGCCGGGGGGCACCGGAGGAGGAGGATCTGCCGCGGTGGGGCTCCCTGGGAGTCCCCCACACCGCAATCGCCGGCGTGGGACTGCTGGCGACCGGGTAAGTAAACAAAAACCGGAGGGCATACAATTACGCCCGGCGGCGTTTAGAGCCGCCTAAAATAGGGCGTAATTGTACTCCCTCCGGTCTTAAGGGGTTAAAGGAACACTATAGCCACCTAAATTACTTTAGCTAAATAAAGCAGTTTTAGTGTATAGATCATTCCCCTGCAATTTCACTGCTCAAATCACTGTCATTTAGGAGTTAAATCACTTTGTTTCTCTTTATGCAGCCCTAGCCACACCTCCCCTGACTATGATTGACAGAGTCTGCATGAAAAAAAACTGGTTTCACTTTCAAACAGATGTAATTTACCTTAAATAATTGTATCTCAATCTCTAAATTGAACTTTAATCACATACAGGAGGCTCTTGCAGGGTCTAGCAAGCTATTAACATAGCAGGGGATAAGAAAATCTTAATTAAACAGAACTTGCAATAAAGAAAGCCTAAATAGGGCTCTCTTTACAGGAAGTGTTTATGGAAGGCTGTGCAAGTCACATGCAGGGAGGTGTGACTAGGGTTCATAAACAAAGGGATTTAACTCCTAAATGGCAGAGGATTGAGCAGTGAGGCTGCAGAGGCATGTTCTATACACCAAAACTGCTTCATTAAGCTAAAGTTGTTCAGGTGACTATAGTGTCCCTTTAACTGTAGACAGTGTCATGTGACCGTATCCCAGATTATTTGCTATAATGGCATTATTTTGCCATTATGGCACTGTACATTACGGTTTGCCAGTCTTTCAAATGTCTATTCCAACAGTCATTTTACAGTATAAATGAAACAAATAAAACTCAATTGTATACATTCATTACCTAGAAACACATGTTCCTTTCAATGATGGATAAGCTAGTTCTCTCTTCATACTTTCTACACATATCTTTTACATTTTATTATATCAATGAATAGCCTTCCTAATATAATAAACCCTAAGAGGTACTTAATAGAAGCAATCACCTCAAGGGACAACAAAACAAATATATAAAACAAAACGTAAAAAACACAAAACAAAAGAGAGGGTGGAGAAAAAAAGATAAAAAGAGAATTAATAAACCTGTTGTAAGGTCTCAAAAAAGGGTATCAAGTACAACAGATATCAACATAATGCATAATAAAATAGACAATTTAAGATCAACCCGACTTAAATAAGTATTTACGGATAATCCAAGTTGAATAATGTCACCTTATTATATTCACTATAGAGAAATATAATAAGAGTAATATAAATATGACCCAAATTAATTAAAAATATATACATATAAAAAATACATATAAATATAAAAAATATATTTAAAAAAACTTTTATATTTTTAAAAATATTTAGAAATCACCTAAAAAATAAATTAAGAAATTATATATATGGGGTGATCTCAAAGTCAACATTAAGCCCTTGTGGTATTAAGGTATCAATGTCGAAAATCCACTTAATTTCATTCTTATCCAGGAGGCATTCCTTATCTCCCCCTCTCCAGTGTACTTTTATTCGCTCGATTCCAAAGAATCCTAGATCTCTTGGGTCTGCGTTATGGCACTCCATAAAATGTTTTGATACACTGTGATTTTCGTATTTCTGACTAATATTATAGATATGCTCCCTAATTCTAATTTTCAGACAACGTGAAGTCCTACCTATATATTGTAGCCCACAGGGGCAAATGAGCATATATTTAACATCCTTACTATTGCAGGAAATAAATTATCTAATATCATACTCTTTTTTCGTGGTGTTTGATGTAAACTTTAAAATCTTTTTATTTTTGTCCTTCCTCAATTTACACCCCCTACATTCACCACAATAAAAAAAATTCATTAGGTTGTTTTAAAAAATTAGTCCTTTTATCCTCAACATTTAGAAAACTTTTTGTTAAAATTTGTTTTAAATTCTTTGCACCCTAAAAATTATTCTCAGTTTATCTTCAATAAAATTAGATAACTTATCATCGGCTTTTAAAATGTGCCAACTCCTATTTATAATTTTCTTTAGATCCCAATTATTAGTACAATAATTAAAAATCAATGGAACCTTTTCTCTTTCGAACCTTTCTCTCTGTCTGAATCACATTCTTATCCTTATATTCCAAGAGTTGTTTCCTATCAACCTGTTCAACTTCTCTTAAAGCTTCTTCTAAAAGACCTCCATCATATCCTTTTTCTTTAAATTGTTCCCATAGATATACCACTTGCTGTTCATATTCTCCCTTCTCTGTACAATTTCGTTTTAATCTTAGTATTTGTCCTTTTGGGATATTGTCTAGCCATGGTTTGAAATGGCAGCTTGTAAGGTCAATAGAACTGTTCACATCCACAGATTTAAAATATGTTCTACTTTTAACCCCTTAAGGACTGGACTGTTTTTGCGATGTTGTACATTTGCGACCAGGAATATTTTTACACTTTTGTGGTGTTTGTGTTTGGCTGTAATTTTCCGCTTTCTCATTTACTGTTCCCATACAAATTATATATTGTTTTTTTCAGGACAAAGGGGGCTTTCTTTACATACCATTATTTATATAATCTCATGTATTTTAATTTAAAAAAAATACAAAAATCTGATGAAAAATTGAAAAAAATACATGTTTTTGACTTTTACTTGAAAAATCTTTTACTCATCTACAAAAGCGAATGAAAAAACTGCTAAATAGATTCAAAATTTTGTCCTGAGTTTAAAAATACCTAGTGTTTACGTGCTTTTTTTGCTTTTTTTTGCATGTTATAGGGCTATAGGTACAAGTAGGATATTGCGGTTTAAAAACATACATTTTTAAAATTTATCAATAGTGACATTGTAACACTATTATCTGTCATAAATCTCTGAATAACACCCCACATGTACATATTTTTTTTAAAGTAGACAACCCAGGGTATTCAATATGGGGTATGTCCAGTCTTTTTTAGTAGCCACTTAGTCGAAAACACTGGCCAAAGTAAGCATTCATATTTGTTTGTGTGTGAAAAAAGTAAAAAAACTAAATTGAACGCTAATTTTGGCCAGTGTTTGTGACCAAGTGGTTACTAAAAAAGACTGGACATACCCCATTTGCAATACCTTGGGTTGTCTTCTTTGCAAATGGTATGCCATCATGGGGGTAATTCTCATTCCTGGGCTACCATATGCTCTCAAAGGCAACGTAACCAACCTGGCCATTTTCAATGTAAAATATTTGACCCATATATTTGACCTTGTAACTTTCAAAAATGCTATAAAACCTGTACATGGGGGGTACTGTTTTACTCGGGAGACATCGCTGAACACAAATATTAGTGTTTAAAAACTGGAAAACGTATCACAACAATTATATAAGCAGTAAAAGTGCTGTTTGTGTGTAAAAAATGCAAAAAAAGTAACTTTCACTGACAATATCATCGCTGTGATATGTTTTACTGTTGTGAATCACTAATATTTGTTTTCAGCGAAGTCTCCCGAGTAAAACAGTACCCCCCATGTACAGGTTTTAGGGTGTCGTAGAACGTTACAGGGTAAAATACAGTGCTAGCAAATTAAATTCTCTGGAATTTCGGCCTGGGTTGGCAGGCAGGTCCCTCAAATCAATAAAATTACTGAATTATGTAAAAATATTACATAAATACGCACGTAGAATTTAAATATATATGCATATTTATATATTTGAAGTCTACGTGTATATTTATATAATTATTTATGTAATTTTGTATATGGACGTATGTATATTTCTTATTATTTTTATTTATTTTTATATATATAGATATATATACAAATTCATTCTAAGTGTATTTTGATATAAATATATATATATTAATTTTAAAATACAGTTAGAATAAAATTTCATATAGGTATATAATTTTTTTAAAAATTTTTATTATTTAAAAAATTTTTTATTTAATTTAAATTACTTATTATTTATATTTTATAATAATATATATATACAATCTATATAGTTATTATATATATTATATATATACGTGTGTAATTTAATTATAAGTGTATTTTTATATTAATATAAGTACATATTAATATAAAAATACACTTAGTATGACATATATATATGATATATAGACATATATTATATAGGTATAATATATGTCTATATATCATATATACACATATATAATTATTTTATTTTTTTTAATTAACACTAACTTTATTTTTTTTTTCTGATTTTACACAAGCAGGGAGACTGCCTGTCAGCACAGACAGTCCCCCTGCAGGCAAACACATGGACACCTATTGTGACCATGTGATCGCTGTGTTAAGCGATCACATGGCCACAGGGGTCCTAATCTGCCGTGGGGAGACTGTCTGGGCTGCAGGCAGTCTCCCCACAACCGGAGGAACACTGATCGCCGCCGGGGGAACGACGGCGATCAGGTAAGTACCCCCAGACCGTTAGGACGGTTCAGGACCGTCATCGGTCGGCAAGGCAAAAATGCCGATGACGGTCCTGAACCGTCCTCGGTCCTTAAGGGGTTAATTTGCTGGTCTTCAATATAAATAAATAAATATAAAAAATTAACTCCAAAACGGCTAAAATCATATGTGAGCGTAATATTCCATTCATTTACATTTAAAAAGTCTGACAAGACCAATCTCGCCACTGTGCATTGGAGGAGCCTGGTTGCCCGTCTGCTGCCTTTAGACTATGGCCCCATGTTGAAACGCTTGATTTTCCCCTGCGAAGACACGAAAGCCGGGTCATTCGGTGCTGGCCCTGTTAGAGCGGTGATACCCCAGATAGCTATGCCATGGAGCCCATTCGTATAATGAAAGACTATGGGAAAGACTTTGGCTCCATGGCAATTGAACTGTAGGTGTGTGCTCTGAGCGCCATTCAGTAATAATGTGCGCTCAGATCTGAGCTATCTGGGGATATGTTGAATGTACCTGTTTTGTGCAATGGCTGCACAGTTATATATTTTTATGTGTTTTATTGTCTTTTGCTGCTATGTGTTCAATGGAGTTTTGCCTCTGTCCTTGGAGATAATTGGATTACTTCCCAATTATCTCCAGGATAGAAGACTCTGTGGAACTGGTTTTGGGCAGAAAAGCCATACTTCATTTGGTCACAAAGCACTTCGATCTATCTTTTGAACCAATGAACCAATTTGGATGATTTTGACATATGTTTGTATTTGGAGTATGCTGATTCTGAAAATGTAAGTTATGTGAATTTGATGCATACTTTTCAAGTTATGAATAATGTGGAAAAACTGTATTTCTCTGCCGATGGTAATTACATTACCCATTGTGTAAGGTAATTGTATCACAGGCAGAGGGGAGGATTTTGTGTGGGAGTGTCTGAGTGTATTGTATGTGTTTATTGGTTGTTTTCCAAAACCCTGTGGGTGGTACTAATGTGTATATAAGAACAATAAACCCACAGCTCTGACTGTTCACTGCTTGATCCTCAACACGGAGCTTTGTCTCATTCTTGGGGGGATTTATTGTATGCTGTTCCAGTTTGACTGCTAGGAGTGTAAACCTATTCGTATGGTTTTTCCTATTCGGCTGTTTATGGCATTCATATGGTTTCCTGTTCGGGAGATTGGTGTTCTGCAGTAGCTGTGCCTATGTCTCTGGAAGGGAAGATCTACTAAATGGCGGTTTAACCCTTTTATGCCTATGGGTGCCGTTACAAAAAGTAAAAGAATTATTCTAAAGATTCCTCACTCCCATTCCATATTATAAAAATATCGTCAATATAACGTTTATAGAGGACCAGATTTGCCCCTAATTCCTCGTTAGAATCTATAATCAAATTTTCCCAATGGGACATGAATAAGTTAGCATTACTTGGGTCAAATCTGGTCCCCATGGCCGTACCTTTAGTCTGTAAATAAAACTTCTCTTCAAACCAGAAAAAAATGTTCCTTAAAATCATATTTATTCCTTCTATAATAAAATTAATCTGTGGATCAGGTAAATCTTCAAATTTTTTAAAAAAATTATGTAGCAGCCTCACATCCTTTCTCATGTCCAATATTAGTGTAGAGGCTGCTTACATCGCAAGTTGCCGGATCAATACTTAAGAAAAAGACATCAGAGAACAACTCATAGCTGATCTCTGTGGAGCAGAAGCAAGCAATAAAATTAACCCCACAAAACATTTAGCTAAAAAAATAATTAAAATTAAGAGGGAAATACAGGCACTCTCAGCATCGAAAATGGAATGGCAACTAAGGAAATTAAAACTATCTTATTATAGGCAAGGGAATAGAGCAGGAAGAATGTTAGCGAATCAATTAAAAACTAAGTATTTACAGTCAAAATTACCCTATATGTCAATGTCAGATAACAACAATGTCAAATTATATAACCCTCAGGATATAGTCGAGGAGTTAGTGTTTTTTTACTCTAAGCTATATAACCTACAGTCTGATATTAAGACATATCAAACCTCTAGAGTAGAAATAAAAAATTATCTGAAAGAAGTAAATCTTCCGTGCATTATGCCTGAATGCACAATTCTCAGAAGAGGAGGTTAGAGAAGCAATTCGAAAACTTCCTAACCATAAGGCACCGGGCCCAGATGGGTTTTCAAATAATTATTATATAGTTTTAAGGTACAATGTGAAAGAAAAAAGTGAACTTAGTGGATCGTACTACCACCAAAAGATCACTCAGTGGAGAGATAAATATCAAATTCTTACCCCTATTGGAATAACGTATATATCACTTTAAGGGGCAGACAGCATAATAAAATCTACAACAAGAAAATACATATCATAGTGCAGTATGCTTGTAAGGTGTGAATGGAGTGGAAGAAGATGTATGTCCAACTCACATGGTAAAGAGCCTGGAGATTGGCTCAAATCACAACAGCTGAGGTATGTTTGGTAATACCAGACCTTCTCCAGATATACAGCTCACTGCAATGCTCTCCCTTCGCGTATTTAGCCTAAGTGGCAAGCAGGGAAGTAAAAGAGGTACAATACCCGAAGAGATGTTAGTAGCCCATATAATTACGATACCAAAACCAGGCAAATCATCAACACTATGTGCAAATTTAAGACCCATCTCATTATTAAACTCAGATACAAATTTATATGCTAAATTACTGGCAGCACGCCTAAAACCGTTAATAGTGGATCTGGTTTCACCAGAACAAGTGGGATTCGTCCCTAATAGACAACCAGGAGACAACACGCCACTGTTTAAATTTAATTACTTGGGCACATCTTAGTAACCAACAGGGTTTATTGCTGTCAGGATTACTGTTTGATCCAGCGCGTAGAACTGTACAGCACGGATGACAAATAAGTAACGTATTACCGGTCCTTAGAATGGCCGGATTTAACGTACAAAGAATAGTCAAAAATACTAGCCGAGGTCAGGGAACACAGAAAGGGACACAGCGATGAGGAAAGCCAGGAGTCAGGATACCAGAATATAGAGAAGTCAATAAACAAAGCCAAAGTCAAAAACCAGGTAGAAAACTATAAACAGGAACGCGCTCTCAGACAACCACAAGGGAAACCACGACAGGGCACTGAGCAGGCTGAGAACTGGGCCTAAATACCCCTCCTTTAGTTCTGATAGGCTGTAACCGGCCTTTGACCCCAAAGTCAGTTACCAGGTTCATTTGCATAATTGCTGCTCAGCATTAACCCTTCTGTGGATTAGGTTGCTGCTCGGCACAACTTTTCCTGTGTGGACAGTAAATGTCATTAACCACTTTTCTCTAAGCGGATGAATACATGAGACCAGGTTTCATTTGCACAATTACTGCTCAGCATTAAACCTTCTGTGGATTAGGTTGCTGCTCGGCACAACTTTTCCTGTGTGGACAGTAAATGTCATTAACCACATTTCTATAAGCGGATGAATACGTGACAATTGCTGGCACTCGACGCTGAAAAAGCGTTTGACCGCTTGCATTGGCAATACATGGAAGTAGTATTTTTGAGCATGGGTTTCCCTTTAGCATTTCTTCAAAGTATTTTAGTTCTTTACTCTCGACCAGCAGCGAAAATAAGCAATTCTGGTTTTCTTTCCCGTCTGTTTTATATTACTAATGGCTCCAGACAGAGATGCCCTCTTTCACCATTAATCTTTATTTTGTGTATGGAGCCCTTAATAATACATGTTAAAAAACATAAAGGGATACAGTGACTGAATACCCCTACGGGTGTCTCAAAAATAGTTCTTTATGGGGATGATGTTTTGCTTTTTTTAACTAATCCAGATTTATCAATTCCAATTTTATTAAAGACACTACAAAGATATCATACTATAAAAATAACTCCAAAAAATCTCAAGCATTGTCTATTGGTCTTCCCACATCTGTGGTACACGCATTACAAAATACACATCCTTTTGACTGGCGGAAAAAGTTAATAACATACTTAGGAATTAAACTTCCTTCCTCACATAATTTAATTATAAAAGAGAATCATATACCACTTATAATTAAATTAGAGCAACAATTGAGAAAATGGGAAGCCAAAAGTATATCTTGGCTGGGCCGAATACTGTGGCGAAAGTGACCTCGCCATTGGGTTTTGGAGGGGCCTGTTTGACAGCCTCCTGCCCTGCCTCTAATTCCCAGAGAAAGAAT
Source organism: Pelobates cultripes (assembly GCA_933207985.1). Classification (NCBI taxonomy): domain Eukaryota; kingdom Metazoa; phylum Chordata; class Amphibia; order Anura; family Pelobatidae; genus Pelobates; species Pelobates cultripes. Next base: position 374,339,454 of record OW240913.1, on the reverse strand, counting down.
TTGTACTTTTATACTGACACTTCGGATGCAGTCGAAGTGCCGAAGTCGTCAAAGTGGCCGCCATTCGAAAACCAAACACGTGGCGGCGGCCATTTTAACTCATTCGAACGCGGTCAGCGGTGTGTGCAGCCAAATCTATGGAACTGTTTTCGGCTACCCAATTGCACGAACACCGCTGACCCGTACCTTCTGCTCTACTTCGACACTGCGGCTGAAGACTAAGTCCCGTTCGAAGATTCGAACGCTCGTTCGAATGAGATTTAGTCATTTTCTCAGTGTAAAATAGACCGACCGCACAGCCCAAATCCATGGAACTGTTTTGGGCATGAAAATGTGCCTGGGGTTGGTCAAAAGTGACTTATATCTATCTCCCGAACGGCTGAACGGATTCAAATGATTTTTGGGTATGTTTGTATTTGAAATGTGCTGAGTTCGAATATGTAAGTTATGAAAGTTTGGTAAAAAGTATGTTTTAAACTGTATGGCTGATTGTGTTACCTCTCAGGCTAAGGGGAGGAGATGTGTGGGATGTAACCAGTGTGTGATTGGGTAATCCATAATTGTCTGTGGGCGTCTCCCTTGCATGGGAGAATTGCATAAAAGTAGAGTGTGTGTCATTAAACCAGAGTTCTTCTTCACCCTTAATCTAGAGTCCTGTCTCTTATTGGGGGTATGGCTATATCACTACAAGGGATTGCATGCTCCCTTGGATAATCACTTCTAAGCTCTTGTAAGAGCTTGTTCCTGTCTTGCTCTCTGAAGGAGTCTACGGTGGTTATGGTGTCGGCTGGAGTGCTTGGAGCCCTCAGGAAGCGCTAGGAGCATCCAATAACGGAGGTATCCAGTCGGGGTGCCAGGTGATCCATTACAAATACATACTATAAAAACGATGGTTTTACCACATATTTTGTACCTCTTCCGTACTCTCCCAATTGCTATACCAAACACAATATTAAGTAAATTTCAAATTTTTATAAATGCACACATTTGGAAAAGGAAACCTCCCCAAGTAAAGCAGAACTTACTGTGGCTTCCATATGAGAAAGGTGGCCTTGGTATTCCGAATGTTAAAATGTATAATAAAGCCTCAATATTAGCACAAGGCATATCAGTATTAGAACGAATACCTTCCCCTTTGTGGTTAGCATTAGAAAACGCTTGCATGCATCAAGGCACATTACCACAAGCCTTGTGGACAGGTAAAATAAAAATAGGGAAGAAAAATGATAGGCTATCAGTTACCAAAACACTACTTCAAATTTGGAAACAAATTATCCCCAAAATTATAGATAATAAGGTTTTGCTATATGCAGCCCCGCTACAGATTATTATTGCCTTCACATCAGACTTAAATCATGGTGTCACACAGGTTCGTTTTTTTTATAATACTATAGGCATTAAGCAATTCCCTGAAATACTTGAAGATTATTCCATACCTCCGAGAGAGTTGTTTTCCTACCTACGTATTAGGAATATACTTCATGGATTTAATATAAAAATAGAAGAAATTAAAACACTTCCGCCTTTGATATACAAATGTATGGGTAAATTACCGATTATTAAAACTTTATCATTATCTTATAATAACATTATGAATATAGGGAATGATGCAAAACCTATATACAGTTGCAAGAAAAAGTATGTGAACCCTTTGGAATGATATGGATTTCTGCACAAATTGGTCATAATAAGTGATTGTAACGGCACCCTCAGCATAAAAGGGTTAAACTGCAGTTTAGTAGATCTTCCCCTTCCAGAGATACAGGCACAGCTACTGCAGAACACCAATCCGCCGAACAGGAAACCATATGAATGCTGTAAACAGCCGAATAGGAAAAACCATACGAATAGGTTTACACTCCTAGCAGTCAAACTGGAACAGCATACAGTAAATCCCCCAAGAACGAGACAAAGCTCCGTGTTGAGGGTCAAGCAGTGAACAGTCAGAGCTGTGGGTTTATTGTTCTTATATACACATTAGTACCACCCACAGGGTTTTGGAACACAACCAATAAACACATACAATACACTCAGACACTCCCACACAAATTCCTCCCCTCCGCATGTGATTCAATTACCTTACACAATGGGTAATGTAATTTAGCACAAGCAGAGAAATACAAATTTTCCACATTATTCATAACTTGAAAAGAATGCATCACATTCACATAAAACATTTTCAGAATCAGCATACTCCAAATACAAACATACTTCAAAATCATACAAATTGGTCCAGTGGTTCAAAAGATAGATCGTAATCCTTTGTGACCACAGGAAGCATGGCTTTTCTGCCCAAAACCAGTTCCACAGAGTCTTCTATCCTGGAGATAATTGTGAAGTAATCCAATTATCTCCAAAGACAGAGGCAAAACTCCATTGAACACATGGCAGCAAAGAGACAGTAAAATACAATAAAATACACAAGGTTACATTTATGACATAAAATACAGACATGCAACATATGCCCAGATAGCTTAGGTCTGAGCGCACATATTACTGAATGGCGCTCAGAGCACACACATACAGGTCAATTGCCATGGAGCCAAAGTCTTTCCCATAGTCTTTCATTATACGAATGGGCTCCATGGCATAGCTATGTGGGGTATCACTGCTCAAACAGGGCAAGCACCAAATAACCCGGCTTTCTTGTCTTTGCAGGGGAAAATCAAGCCTTTTAACATGGGCCCATAATCCAAAGGCAACAGGCGAGCAACCAGGCTTCTCCAATGCAATGTGGCGAGATTGCTCTCGTCACATCGATCTGATCATCATCTAAGTCACAACAATAGACAATCACAGTCTGCTTAAACTAATAACACACAAAGAATGAAATGTTGCCATGTTTTTATTGAACACACCATGTAAACATTCACAGTGCAGGTGGAAAAAGTATGTGAACCCTTGGACTTAATAACTGGTTGAACCTCCTTTGGCAGCAATAACTTCAACCAAACATTTCCTGTAGTTGCAGATCAGATGTGCACAATGGTCAGGAGTAATTCTTGACCATTCCTCTTTACAGAACTGTTTCAGTTCAGCAATATTCTTGGGATGTCTGGTGTGAATCGCTTTCTTGAGGTCATGCCACAGCATCTCAATTGGGTTGAGGTCAGGACTCTGACTGGGCCACTTCAGAAGACGTATTTTCTTCTGTTTAAGCCATTCTGTTGTTGATTTACGTCTATGCTTTGGGTCATTGTCCTGTTGCAACACCCATCTTCTGTTGAGCTTCAGCTGGTAGACAGATGGCTTTAAGTTCTCCTGCAAAATGTTTTGATAAACTTGGGAATTCATTTTTCCTTCGATTATAGCAATCCGTCCAGGCCCTGACGCAGCAAAGCAGCCCCAAACCATGATGCCCCCACCACCATACTTCACAGTTGGGATGAGGTTTTGATGTTGGTGTGCTGTGCCTTTTTTTCACCACACATAGTGTTGTGTGTTTCTTCCAAACAACTCAACTTTGGTTTCATCTGTCCACAGAATATTTTGCCAGTACTGCTGTGGAACATCCAGGTGCTCTTGTGCAAACTGTAAACGTGCAGCAATGTTTTGTTTGGACAGCAGTGGCTTCCTCTGTGGTATCCTCCCAGGAAATCCATTCTTGTTTAGTGTTTTACCTATTGTAGATTCGCTAACAGGGATGTTAGCATTTGCCAGTGACTTTTGTAAGTCTTTAGCTGACACTCTAGGATTCTTCTTCACCTCATTGAGCAGTCTGCGCTGTGCTCTTGCAGTCATCTTTACAGGACGGCCACTCCTAGGGAGAGTAGCAGCAGTGCTGAACTTTCTCCATTTATAGACAATTTGTCTTACCGTGGACTGATGAACAGCAAGGCTTTTGGAGATACTTTTATAACCCTTTCCAGCTTTATGCAAGTCAACAATTCTTAATCGTAGGTCTTCTGAGAGCTCTTTTGTGCGAGGCATCATTCACATCAGGCAATGCTTCTTGTGAAAAGCAAACCCAGAACTGGTGTGTGTTTTTTATAGGGCAGGGCAGCTGTAACCAACACCTCCAATCTCATCTCATTGATTGGACTCCAGTTGGCTGACATCTCACTCCAATTAGCTCTTGGAGATGTCATTAGTCTAGGGGTTCACATACTTTTTCCACCTGCACTGTGAATGTTTACATGGTGTGTTCAATAAAAACATGGCAACATTTCATTCTTTGTGTGTTATTAGTTTAAGCAGACTGTGATTGTCTATTGTTGTGACTTAGATGATGATCAGATCACATTTTATGACCAATTTGTGCAGAAATCCATATCATTCCAAAGGGTTCACATACTTTTTCTTGCAACTGTATATGCAGAAATGGGAGTTAGATTTAGATTTAGATGATCAATTTTCTTTATCCAAATGGCATCAGGCAATAAAGCTAACCAAAAAGGCATCATGTGATTTACAACACTGCGCATCATACTGTAAATTGAATATGCGTTGGTACCTGGTGCCAACTAGGATAGCTCATATATACGCAGGGGCATCACATTTATGTTGGTGCTGCCTCAAACAGGAGGGCACTCTATATCATATCTTTTGGTTATGTCCAGGTATTGCTAAGCTCTGGAAAGAATTGGGAAGTTTTTTTCAAAATGATTTGAAAGAAGTGATACCTACCCAACCCGAATGTTTTTTTTATTACATGTGTTTTCTATACCGCTCCCAGAAGAGGTTATTTATATTATTATTCACAGTTTGATAGCAACTAAAATGGCTATTGCATACAGCTGGAAAAAAATACAGACTCCTTTATTGTCAGAGATAATGATAAGACTAGACTCCTCATGTACTTATGAAATGAAGGCTCGTCGTTTGAAAGGACAGGAAACTTTATACAAAAAAAGGTGGAATAAATGGTTAGAAATAAGAGATAGATATGTTTAAGGTGTTATTATATTTTTCTCCCCTTTATGCTTTTCTTAACGTTTAAAGACTATAATGAGAGCTGGGCTTATAAGGGACTCATTTATCTCAATAGGCTGTTGTTCTATCCCCCATTCCCCACCCCTCCCTGATACAATCCTTTATAAGAACGTAAATTACTCTTCTGATTTGGATCGAGAGGAAGTGATAGTTTTCAGTGGTTTCTCTTAACTTTAAGCAAATAAATATTTATTAAAAAAAAAAAGAGAAAGGAAAAGAATTAGAAAACTATTGTTGTAATCAATTGTCTTACATGAATGAATGCATACTGTTATGTGAATAATATTGTTTTTAATAGTGTGTAATTATAGACTAAACTATGTACTGTTACCTTTTTCCCACTTCTCTCTTCTGTATCCCAATATTATATATAAAATATTAACAATAAAAAATTATACATAAAAAACAAACAAAAAAATGCTCCATGCCCTGCCACAGATAGAGGGACCATAAGGGGCTTACCACGCTCACACGGCAGAGGGACACAAGACAGACTGATACATGACTTCATCTGCACAACGGGTCTGATAGATGTATGGAGGGCCCAACACCCAGGAGAAGTAGACTACACATTCTACTCCGCACCCCACGACTCCTACTCACGTATCGACTACTTCTTAGTAAACAACCAAGCCATCCAAAAGATCACAACGTCCTCAGTAGGATTCATCACATGGTCTGACCATGCGGACATCCGCTTAGAACTTGACAACCTCTGTACCACGACCCCGTGGAACTGGAAACTAAACACCTCCCTACAGCAAGACCCAGTTATTAAAGAGACTATACGCAGAGAGATTGTAGAATACTTCCAACTAAACACCACACAGGACCTGACTCCCACGACCATATGGGCCGCTCACAAAATGGTTATCAGAGGTACCCTCATCAGGGAAGCGAACAGAAAAAAGAAACTAAAAACACAACAATTAAAAACCTTCTTATGCGACTTACACACTCAAGAACAGAGACACAAATCCAACCCCACATCCGATGGACTCATAGCCCTACAGACTACCCAACGCCACATTAGAGAGACTCTGCTAGACGATGTCGTGAAGGCTATGACATGGTCCAAGAGAACATTCTACGAACAGGTCAACAAAATGCATACACTCCTGGCCCGCACATTGCGCCCGCAACCAAGACAAACACACATCACAACAATCAGGGACCATACAGGACAGACCAAAACAGCACCAACAGATAGCTCAAATCTTCACCGACTTCTATAAATCCCTATACAATCACACTGATGCTGACAACGCACCAGACACGCGGGAGGCTATCAGGCAACACCTTAGCAAAATAGATCTCCCGAAACTAAACCCTTCAGCAATAGAGACCCTGGGTGAAAAATTCACAGCGGACAAAATAGACAGAGCTATCTCCCGCCTTAAGGAACGAAAGGCCCTGGGTCCCGACTGCTACGAGGGCAGTTATTACAAAACATATAGAGAAGAGCTGGTACCTCACCTGCTAAAGTGGTTCAACCATAGTACTAATACCGAAACCGGGGAAAGACACCACTTACCCTGAACACTACAGACCCATATCGCTGATCAACCATGACATTAAACTACTGGCCAAGATATTAGCGGAAAGACTATCCCCACACTTAACGAACCTAATCCACGCAGACCAGGTAGGCTGCATTCCCGGACAACAATTTGAAAACACTAGATGCAACATCGACTTAATATGGACACAGACAACCTCACACACCCCAACTGTAATGGTATTTATTAATTAATGACTTTACATCATAAAGAAAGCATATTTAGTGTAATGCTTTGGGGGCACCACTAGGGGGAGTGTGTAGGAAGACATGTGCTTCTGGCAGTGACATCACAGGCCAGCCTACTTACACTGAATAAAACCAGATGGAAGAGAAAACTCTGTCTCTTTGCCTGTAACTGACTGAACCTAAGATGTAGTACCAGCTCTGACTTAATCCCAGCCAAAAGGCTGGGGCCTTGTAAGTAATATGTTGTAGTTTTGTATTGTATCATAATTGTAGTAAATTGACATTCTGCTAGCATCTGTTTATTTGTTATAGTTATATTAAATATACATTTAATATTACAACGTTTTGTGTATTTTCTATCTACATATTCAACCATAATACCATGAATTATAAAAATATTAATGTTGTTCTGTATTGCTTAATTATTATGTATTAAGAGATTAATATTCATATTTAGGTCACGACCACAACATTTGGCGTAGTCGGCAGGATTATGCTTGAATATTGGGGAAAATATAAATGTTATGCATTTTGCTTAAATCATACTGTAAATTGTCTGTCTGTATACAAATGAATAAATGAATGATGATTTGGTTTTAATGGAATGAATGCAGATAGCAGATAGGGATTAGATATTTGTTTTTAATGTATCTCTTGCTGTAGAACATAGTGATGAATTATTGTGTTGCTTGTTACCAATCCTTGGTCATTTGTATATAGGAGAAAACTTATATATACTTTACCTTTTGTCTGACCATGTGGATTTTAATCCACCATTGACCACATGGTGTGAATGAGTTGAGGCCTAGTTTCATTGTTTGCTACCATTTGCATAGGAAAAGACTTTTCACTAAACTAGTTCACCAGGTTTTATTGCTAAATTTGACCCTGTTTGTGTACTAATTTACATTTGTTTGGCATTCATGGATTTGTCTAGTTGAAAAGAGATTTGGACAAAATGTATTAAATTAGTAGTTAAGAAAAAGATACGTTTAGTAAAGCAGATTCAGTGAATAATAGATTTATGTGTGCGTATACACAGAATATTAGTATAAATATATATATGATTTTGACTCATGAAGGAGAGACCACCTTTTTAACAGCTGTGTGACCATGCTTTTCAGCTACAGCTGGGGGAGAATTTGTCCTTGTTGGGGGTGGGTAGTCTTGCTGTATGAGAAAAAATAAACTGCATTGTTTTGTAAATGTAATTGCCTAAACTAATCAATTTGTGGAGTGTTTTTCAGCTTTATTATCCAGGACTAAGGAATTACTGGACATATGCAGGAACTGGTAACAAATGAACTGAAAAAATGGTAAAATAATTCCTTTGTCCTATTTAGTCTGAATATTTTAACAAGTTAGCATTTTTAACAAAGTAAGTGTAGGGGCTCAGATTAAGATTTATATTATTTTAGAAGCCATCTATAACTGATTTTAATATTTCCATGCTTTGAATTAGGGTGTATCTGCCTAGCGGGTGAACCTCCATAACGTGGGCTGTGATTTTAGTTACAGTAGCGGGTGGGGAACCTGAGCTAGGGGGTATTTAAACGTGTCCGGATAAGGGGGAGCATACCCAATAGTTGTTGTGCAGTTCTATCCTGTATTATTATTTGAAACCCTGTATTACTTATAAGTAGCGTTTTGTAACTTATTTGTAATTGTTTATATATATTGCTCTGGGAAAGGGATAGGCAAAATCTCTGAGAGACCAGGAAATATATTTAAAAAAGGGCGTATTACACTAGTGGTAGGGTGGCCTATCATGACCATAGAGACCCTTGGTGACTAGTTTTTGTTGTATATTGCCCTGGGAAGGGGATACACTATTTAATAGAAATTCCTGAGAGACCAGGAAATATACAATAAGTGATACGTGAGTATACTGGTTAAATTGCAGACATATTGGCCCAGAACCTTTAATCAAGCCGGAAAAGAGGCTGCTGTATGTTTGCTCCTCTATAATTTTGCGGGGGCGGTCACCCCCATGCGGAAAGCCACTGCCATCACAGGGTGGTTAGTTGTGCAGGCCCTTAGCCGCGAGGTGCAAGCATGTCCGTGGAAAGGCTAGAAATTAATAGGGAGTCACTCATAGCTGTCAGAAGTGTTGAACTTTGAGACATATTGACCTATATCCTTTCAGAGGCGGAAGAGGTGTTGTGGTTCACTCCTCTATAATTTAACCAAAGGGTGGAGAGTTATTAAACATGTTTAGGTTGGCTAGAAATGTGTTTCCTGAATTGCAGAGAAGATGCAGAAAGCAGCTATTAGCTGATTGTTTTTTTAAGAGCCTTGTAAAAAAAAAAAAAAAATTAAGAAAGTTATCTTGTTGAAAAAAAATAGTTTATAAAATGAAAAGCTGAAGGAATGTGTTTACATGTCTGTGTGTGTATATATATATATATATATATTCTAAGTAAAATATTTGCAGTATACGCTATAAGTGACTAGGAAAGTAACCCTGATCTGTTTCCTAACCTTTTCAGATGTAGCAGAAACCAGAGGTGGACATTGGAACACAGATAGAATATCAGATGGAGACCAGTGTTTAAATGTTGACCTTTGATGAGCTATTGAATGTTTTATTTTATTGTCTATTTAACATGTCTATGCTATGATTTTGTGCATACTATTCTCTTATTTCTAGTGATTGTATTGCAATTGAAACCCTTATGTATTATTGTTGTATGTATGTATGTATGCTTGCCTGGGAAAGGGGGGAATTGACCCATAGGGACCAGGGGGTATTTTTGTGTAAACCAAACTGGGGTGGGAGGGCTCTAACGAGGGAACCCCATTGTCCAGTAGGTGCTTGATTTGTGTCTGTGTAAAGTGCATGAGTGGTTGCAGTTAAAAAAAAACCAAAAAACTGAAGAATGATAAGAGGGATAAGAGAAAGTAGGCATTTTGGGTTATCTATACATGTTTAAATAGAAGGGTGGTAAATAGGAATGTAATTGTTTTGGTTAATGTTTAGATTAAATTGGTTAAATACAGCAGTGATAACGAGTGTTTAGATTAAATTGGTAAATGCATCAGTAATAACGAGTTTTTGGGTTAAATTGGTAGATACAGCAGTGATATTGTGTTTATCTGCGAATCAGGAGTGTGCTGGATGTGAAGAGAGGTGTGTAGGTATTTATCCAAACGCCATAGGAAAAAATATGGTTAAGACACCACAATCAAATGGTACTTGTGATGATTGGCACAGTTATTATTTATGTTTGTGTTCGTCATTGCCTGTGTTTTCATTCAAGAACTTTCAAGCAAGGATATTTTAAGCTGAAGAAGAAGCACTGGACACTATGCTCAACTGTTGCTGTAAGGAGAAAAAATATTGCAGCTAAGAGTGGTGAGAGTCGGAACAAATGCATCAGGAGCAGGACACTGTTACGTCAAGGTGGTTAATGGTATAAAGAAAGAAGAAACAAAACAATGTGACCACAAACACACAAAAGTCCTTGATCACATGAACTGTTTCATTCATCCCTGTCTCCATGCGTATGTTCTATGAGACTGTCGAAGAATAGAGTATCCAGTTTCCAGGACTAATGTTTGTGAAAATTCCAGGCACACAGACCAGCCAGAGGCTACAGAAATCGAGTCAGTCTGTGCCATGATTCATAGGTGTTATGAGATTGTGGTGTCTAATACTATATTAAGCTCCAAAACACATCCTCACATGAACACAATATCATTGGTTAATCTAATAAAACATGGTTTGAGTTGTTCATTATTATAAGGGTGGGTATGTGCCTATTTCCCAACTGGTAATGCATGTGCTCAATGGTGAACATTTATATAAGGAATAAAATGTTAATGGGTAATAATTAATGGGTAAATGGGTATCGTTCTTCAAAAGGTGGGTTTTGTTGTAGGGCAGGTAGTGTTAAAAGAAGATTCAAAATGTACTGGTTTTATAAATGCTTGTTTGATGACATAAGTCAAAGGGTGGTTTGTAATGGTATTAATTAATTAATGACTTTACATCATAAGGAAAGCATATTTAGTGTAATGCTTTGGGGGCACCACTAGGGGGAGTGTGTAGGAAGACATGTGCTTCTGGCAGTGACATCACAGGCCAGCCTACTTACACTGAATAAAAACCAGATGGAGGAGAAAACTCTGTCCCTTTGCCTGTACCTGACTGAACCTAAGATGTAGTACCAGCTCTGACTTAACCCCAGCCAAAGGGCTGGGGCCTTGTAAGTAATATGTTGTAGTTTTGTATTGTATCATAATTGTAGTAAATTGACATTCTGCTAGCATCTTTTTATTTGTTATAGTTATATTAAATATACATTTAATATTACAACGTTTTGTGTATTTTCTATCCACATATTCGACCATAATACCATGAATTATAAAAATATTAATGTTGTTCCGTATTGCTTAATTATTATGTATTAAGAGATTAATATTCATATTTAGGTCACGACCACAACACCAACGCTCATACTCTCTCTCGACGCCGAAAAGGCTTTTGACAGGGTCAGGTGGACATACCTGTTTGAACTCTTAAGACAACTCCGGTTCCCTGAGACGTACATTAAAACGATCCAAGCCATGTATACAGATGTTAAGGTACACATCCGAATCCCAGGCGCCAAGACAACCCCTATCACCCTACACAATGGCACACGACAGGGCTGCCCACTGTCACCCCTCCTGTTCGTACTCACACTAGAACCCCTAATGCAAGCAATCAGATCGAACCAATCTATACAGGGAAGCCTGATTCCCCAACTTTGCAAGCCCATTTCTTCAGTGAGCAAGCCTGATCGTCTGCAAAGCCTGATTCCCCAACTTTGCAAGCCCATTCCTTCAGTGAGCAAGCCTAATCGTCTGCAAAGCCTGATTCCCCGACTTTGCAAGCCCATTTCTTCAGTGAGCAAGCCTGATCATCTGCAAAGCCTGATTCCCCGACTTTGCAAGCCCATTCCTTCAGTGAGCAAGTCTGATCGTCTGCAAAGCCTGATTCCCCAACTTTGCAAGCACATTCCTTCAGTGAGCAAGCCTGATCGTCTGCAAAGCCTGATTCCCCAACTTTGCAGGCCCATTCCTTCAGTGAGCAAGCCTGATGCCCACCCCATGCTCATTATTACATTTATAGATTGTCTGTCACACCTACATTTAAGTTAGGTTAAAAAAACCTACCTCTTATTAGTACACTCCTGCACGTTCTTAACCCATAAAACACCTTCACCTGCTCTTGATATTCCAATTATCTCCAATTTTTATTTATCCCAGTTTAGCACTGTTATCCCTTCTCTCATCTCATGCCTTACACTCATTTTTCTACTCTCTCACTCCGACCCACAATCGATCTCATCCTAGACCCCATGCATACAAAACCCATTCACACCTCCTGTCACTTTCTCTCCTCCTACTTCTAGCAGCTGGTGATGTCTCTCCCAATCTAGGGCCCTTCACCTTCTCTACACACACTAAGACAACCAGAAACCCCACAAACCTCATCACAATACCCTGCCCTTTACCCTCACTTACCAAAATCAATTGTGCACTCTGGGATGCCCGCTCCATCTGCAGTAATTTAAAATCAACAACCATACACGACTTTTTCATCTCAAACTCACTCACACTGCTTGCACTTACAGAGACCTGGCTGTCCCCCTCTGATAGCGCTACTCCTTCCTCTTTATGTTTTGGTGGGCTACAATTCTCTCACACTCTCAGACTCAACTGTAAAGGAGGCGGCGAAGGCATCCTTCTCTCCCCTCAATGTACCTTTCAACCAATCATAACTCCCCCTGCCCTATCCTTTTCTTCTTTTGAAGTTCACACTGCCCGCCTATTTAAACCCACTCCTTTAAGAATTGCTATCATCTACCGCCCCCCTGGTTATCCTAGACTATTTGTTGAGCACTTTTCTTCCTGGCTTCCACACTTCCTCTCATCTAGCACTCCTTCCCTTATACTTGGGGATTTCAATATCCCAATCAATAACCCCAATTGCACTGATGCCTCTCGTCTGCTCTCTGTAACCTCCTCCTTTGGCCTTGCGCAATGGTCCAATCTAGCAACCCATACAGCAGGAAACACTCTTGATCTTGCCTTCACCAACCTCTGTACTGCCTCTAATCTCTCCAATATTCCCTTTCCTCTATCTGACCACCATCTGCTGACTTTTGACATTGGCATACCTAAGACCCAATTGACACCACCGTCTGAACATCACTCTCACAGAAACCTCCAATGTCTTGACCTAGAGCATTTCTCCACTATTCTCTAAACTCTCCTTTTACCTATCTCAAACCTCACCTGTCCTAGTTCTGGAACCTCTTTCTACAATTCCACCCTCTCCTTTTAACTAGACATCATGGCACCTTGTACATTTAAATGCCGCAGGCCCCCCCAACAACAACTCTGGCACACCAAGCTCACTCGATACCTCCAAAAATGCTCCAGAACTGCTGAACGCTGTTGGAGAAAGTCTCACTGTGCGTCTGACTTTCTCCACTATAAATTTATGCTGACCTCATACAGCGTGGCTCTTTCCTCTGCAAAAGTTAATTACTTCAATACCCTCATAATCACACTCTCCCACAAACCCAAACGACTATTTCACACATTTAACTCTCTCCTTCGCCCTGCTGTTCCTCCTCCACCTACTAACTTGACCGTCTCAGACTTTGCAACTCACTTCACTGACAAGATCTCTACAATCAGAGAAGAGATATCTCATCTTTCTTCTTCCCCTTACAATACTTCCCCTAACTTCACTCCCTCTGCTGTTCTATGTTCATTTGCACCCGCTACATTGGAAGAGGTTTCTGCTCTGCTCCAGTCCTCCCGCCCCACCACCTGCTCCCTAGATCCAATTCCCTCGCATCTCATCCGTACTCTGTCTTCTTCTCTTTCTCCACCTCTCACTAAAATTCTCAATCTCTCTCTCTCTGGTATATTTCCATTGCCCTTCAAACATGCAACTGTAACCCCAATTCTAAAGAAGCCCAATCTTGACCCTAACTCCCCATCCAACTATCATCCTATCTCGCTACTGCCTTTTGCATCCAAGATCCTTGAAAAAAAATTGTGTATGCGAGATTGACAGACTTCCTCAAGTCCAACTCTCTGCTAGACCCGCTTCAATCTGGTTTCCGCGCTAAGCACTCTGTGGAAACGGCACTGACCAACGTATCCAATAATCTACTCGCTGCAAAATCTCGTGGTCACTACTCTATCCTAATTCTCCTTGACCTGTCTGCGGCTTTTGACACTGTTGATCATCAACAGCTTCTTCTCATCCTCCGTAATATCGGTCTACAAGATACTGCTCTCTCCTGGTGCTCCTCCTACCAGCGCTCTTTCAGTGTTTCTTTCTCTGGCTCTGCTTCTTCTCCCCAACTCCTCTCTGTTGGTGTCCCCCAAGGTACAGTCCTTGGTCCCCTACTGTTCTCCATCTATACTGCCTCTCATTAGCTCCTTTGGCTTCCAATATCATTTCTATGCAGATGACATGCAAATCTACCTGTCCTCTCCTGATCTCTCCCCGTCCCTCTTGACTAGTGTCTCTGACTGCCTCTCTGCTGTTTCTAACTGTATGGCTGCCCACTTCCTTAAACTAAAATTGACCAAAACTGAAATTCTGGTCTTTCCTCTCTCAAGTGTTGTTACTCCTGTGTCTGTCTGCCTCCAAGTCAACGGTGCTACCATTAGCTCCACCACGCAGGCTCGCTGCCTAGGTGTTCTCTTTGACTCCGACCTCTCCTTCAAGCCTCATGTTCAATCTATCGCCAAATCCTGTCATTTCCATCTCAAAAACATTGCGCGCATCCGCCCCTACTTAACGCCTGATGCGACTAAGGTGTTGGTCCATTCCACTGTCCTTTCTTGCCTTGACTACTGTAATCCGCTTCTCAGTGGTCTTACGTGCCCCAACTAGTGCCGTTACAGTCCGTAATGAATGCGGCGGCGAGGCTCATCTTCCTGTCCGCCCGCACCTCCCATGCCTCACACTTCTGTCAGTCCCTACATTGGCTTCCTATAAAATATAGAGCTCAATTTAAAATCCTGGTTCTTGCTTTCAAATCTCTACATAATGCTGCTCCCATCTATCTGTCCTCCCTTATACACAAGTATATCCCATCTAGGCCCTTACGATCTGCTGAAGACTTACGTCTATCGTCTGTCCGTACTCCCACCTCTGATGCTCGCCTTCAAGATTTCTCGAGGGCTGCACCGTTCCTGTGGAACTCGCTTCCCTCCTCCGTTAGATGCTCACCCAGTCTCTACTCCTTCAAAAAATCGTTAAAAACCCACTTCTTCATAAAAGCAAATCAATTAAACTGTTAATAGCTCCTAACTGATTCCTCTTCTGCAACTGTCATTAGTCTAATACTATCCTTACCTTTTGTGTCATTTTACCCCACTCCCACTAGCATGTAAGCTCATTGAGCAGGGCCCTCAACCCCTCTGTTCCTGTGTGTCCATCTTGTCTGGTTACAACTACATGTCTGTTCGTCCACCCATTGTAAAGCGCTGCAGAATTTGACGGCGATCTATAAATATCATAATAATAATAATAATCACGGTGGGTGACCAGACGTATAAAGTATCAGGATATGCGGACGATGTACTTCTCACTCTCACAAACCCAGGGAACTCAATGAAGGCCTTAGCTCGAGAATTAACAGCATATGGAGACCTATCGGGCTATAAGGTCAACCTGTCCAAATCCACTGCACTCCCAATAGTCATGACAAAAAACTACACGACACACATACGGAACCAGCACCACATACCTATAGCACAAAATACCATATAATACCTAGGGATACAACTGACCGCAGACCCCAAAGAGCTGTGCGGGGCTAACTACACCCCCCTTCTCAAAACCCTCAGTGCCGACCTTGACAGATGGGTAGACAAACCCATATCTTGGATAGGAAGGGTCCATACAATAAAAATGAACTTACTCCCCAGACTCCTCTTCCTCTTTCAAGCAATGCCGATACCTATCACTAAAACTGATCTGGCCCCCCTGCAGAGGACAATCAGGGATTTTATTTGGCAACACAAATGACAGAGTTTCAGGCAATGTATTGTATAGGCCCAAAGACGGAGGAGGGCTAGGCCTGCCCCACCTCTACAACTACTATGTAGCGGCCCAATTGGCCTAGAACGCCATGTGGCACTCGACACCAGGCGACAGCAGATGGGCGGACCTAGAATCCGGCATAACGGGAGCAGACCTGCCCCAATTCTACATTTGGCTACCAAGGGAACATAGAGCCATCCTACGCACTAATTGCCCAGCTATCCTAAACTCCCTTAGGGTCTGGGACGCAGTGGCCCTTAAACACAAATTAACCACCTCGCCCTCTTCACTGATGCACCTGTTGAGGAACAGAGCGTTCCTACTGGGAATGAGGGCCCGAGACTTCAAAAACATTGAGGAGGCGGGTCTACGGAGAGCGATACACCTATATGAAGGAAACCAAATAGTGTCATTTGAGAAGTTGACGGAAAGGACCAGATTACGACCCTTTAGACTTCTTTAGATACATCCAAATTAGAGACTTCGCACAACTCAACCTAGCAAAAACTGCGGCACAAACTACAACAACGGGTTTTGAATGAATGTGCCTCAAGGAAAACCACCCGAGGGGACTCATTACATACTTATACGCACACCTATGCACAAACAGCACTGACTGGGGCGACTTACACTACATTACACAGTGGGAAACAGACCTGGGAGAGACCCTAGAGGGCAGAGAATGGAGAGAAATCTGGGACGCAAACAAAGCTATCTCAGTGTGTGTCACACAACAAGAGCAGGCCTACAAGACCATGCTAAGATGGTACTAAAACGGCTACCCTGCTGTAGGGGGGTACCTGCCGTTGGAGACGTCCTTTTCTAGGCAAGCTGCTGTGCAGTAATGGAGTTCTTATTCCCATCCACTATATCCAAGGGTATAATCCGGCAGTGCTGTAAAATGAGGCAGAGTAACGGTATCATAAATCCCCTCCAAGAACGAGACGAGGCTACGTTTTGAAGGGTCAAGTAGAACTGATGTTTATTGACAGGGGTCTCCTTTTATGCAATAGTGCCCTCTGAAAGGCTACACCCACATAATTATCACAACAGCCAATTAGATACATGGTTCAACCCCCACGTCTCCTCCCCTCAGATAACATATAACATAATTAAAACAGACACAATTTTAACCACATTCTGGATGTACCCCAAAAGCAGGGGGTACACCTTTAAGTCCAGCACCGCTTAATAGCTCTCACTCAGGGGAACAATATATCCAAATTTCAGCCTATTCGGTTGAGGGGTTCAGGAGTTATGGATCTTTGAAGTTTGGACCGACCGCACAGGTTTTCTAGCCGAAAAGAGTTCCATAAGTTTTGGCCTTGCGGTCGGTCTCCGTTCGTGCATTAAAACCCCACAAACCCCTTGCCATCCACAGTCATCCTGGTGTTCGCTGGAATCCCTATGCAGGCTTAAACAAACCTACCGAACGGCCGGTCGTTCGGTAGTTCCAGCACGAACTTACGAGCTCCTGGAGGTCTCAGCAGTGTTCGCCTGTTTGCGTATCTGTTTTTAGTTCCATGCGTTCACTGGCAAACACCGCCGTTCGTGCGTAAGATGGCCGCGAACACGTGTAAAGTCCCGAAACTTGAGCACAAAGGAATTCGTATGAACCATGTGAACGGCTCCACAATCACTGGGAGGTAAAATATCAATTAACTGTTCCCCTGGGTCGTCTGATGTTCGGTATTTTGGGCTGTATGTTACAGTAGGAATATTTACACGAAAACTAGCCATTCGGTTTTTGTTTGACACATCCAGCAGCATTGTTATTTAAGTCCAGGCAAAAGTATAGGCACAATCATAGTTCTGTTACAGGTACACCACCCCAGTAAAATTGTACTAAATGAGAAAAACGCCAGGGAAATACATGCATATGTGGTGGGACTGCCTGAAAGCACAGACCTTCTGGAGGGGAGTTGGGAACCTTCTTGATAGAGTATTCCACAGAAAAACACTAGAAGATTGTCCAAGGGGGGAACAGAAACTCCTGCACAAAATCATGCTTGCTGCCAGACTCACCATGGCACAGGCATGGCTCAAACCAGCAATTTATTTTTAAAATATTTTCTATCTTTTGTTTATAATAAATTGTAACCCCCTGGATAACTGAACAGTTCCAGTATGTCTTTTGAAGGGAAACACCACCCTCGGAATTGATGTCCGTTTTACAAATATAGCCTACGGGAAAAGGCTCTTAAACCAGTGAATGTATGACCTTTCTTAACATTGTGTTGTTCAAGGTATATTCGCACCAACATATAACTATACATATAAGTGAAGCCCAAGAAGATCTCTGAAGGGAGGGAATCCCCAGATGATACAGGCTCTACACACCTCCATTATTGAGCCGTTATAAGGTCTCTCCACTTGTGTTGGCATGTTTATCAATATCCCATCTTCCATATTGTATTTCATATCTAACAAAAAAAAATAATGTATGCACTATGATGTTTTTATATTTTTACTTTTGAGGTTTTCTGCATATTACAAGGATATATAACTGGAAAAATGTATTGTTCGGCATATCTCTACACGTTTATCAATATTGCTGCTATATTAGATTTTTATCATTGAGATTTGGCATGCCCACGGGTGTAACGGACCGTTTTGCACAAAAGGGGTAAAAACCGTTTAGGCGATCGGCCCCATTTCCAGAGATGCAGGCACAGCTACTGCAGAACACCAAACACACGAACCGCCAATAAGTGAATGCTCCAAACACCCGAACTGCATACAAGGGAATGCTCCAAACACTCGAACTGCATACAAGGGAATGCTCCAAACACCCGAACTGGAACCTCACGAATAGCTGCTAGCAGACGAACAGGAAAAGCACCCAAGCGGCTTACACTCCTGGCAATCAATCTCTATCAGCATACAGGAAATCCCCCCAAAGACGAGACAGAGCTCCGTGTTGAGGGTCAAGCAGTGGTCTGTTTAATGAGGGCTACCTGCCCAGTATTTATGCAGGTCTCCCACCTGGTGGACACTCCCCTAGGGGACCAAATGGGAGACTGTGACAAGGAACAGACAAGCAGACAAATAGGACACACAGTCACAGTATATTCCCACAATGCATCCTGGCTTCCTCCCCTCTGCCCTGGGAGATAATTGAGAAGTAATTCAATTATCTCCCAAGACAAAGGCAAAACTCCACTACACACGTGGGGACAAAAAAACAGTATTATACTTTAAAATACATAAAGTAACATTTATTACATAAAACACAGACATGTAACATATCCCCAGATAGCTCAAGTCTGAGTGCACATTATTAGGTGAATGGCACTCAGGCCACACGAATACAGTTTAATTGCCATGGAGCCAAAGTCTTTAATTACACGAATAGGCTCCATGGCATAGCTATCTGGGTTAAAACCTTCCCCCAACACAATATACCGAATTTACATACATTCGATAAATTGGTACGAATTAGAACCAGGGGCTGGAGGCTCAGCGGTGCTTAGCTGACACAGTGTCCAGATTTGGCGTAGGAAAGCCGGGCAGAAAAACGCTGGCTGCCCGGGGAGCTCCAGAACATTGCCATCGTGTGGCGGCTAGGTGTAACCGCGACCACCCAGTAACAGTCAATTAAGCTGTGGTTAACCGCAGCTACTGGGTGGTCAATTGCCGGCACACGGACGTTAAGCCGTGGTTCACCGCGGCTTCAGGGAGGTAAATGGAGGGCACACGCCAGCTTCTGGGTGGCCAATTAACGGCGCCGGCCGACTTCCCACAGCTCTGGGGAGGCTGATAGAAGTCTGTTTGTTTGGTAGATAGAATCTACCGAACGGCTGTGCAGAAAGGAAGGAATAAATCTTTCTGCACAGTAAAATTAACCGTTTAACTGCCGGTCCATAATCCAAAGGCAGCAGGCGGGCAACCAGGCTCCTCCAATGCAATGTGGCGAGATTGGTCTCGTCACAACGGGTTTTAAAATACTGATTGAGACTATTACTTTAATGATATTATTTTCCCAAAATCTGTAAAATTTCCTTTCCACACTTGTTGTGTTATTGAAGCGCTTTAATTAATTCAGCAGTTTTCAGGTTAAAGCTGAGGCACTCCAGCCGTGTGCGACCGACTCGGTTGGCAGTCAGTCCCCACCTCCCGTCCATAAGACATTTTAGCCATAATAAGAACCAACTTCCATGGTTTAAATTCAGATTTCTGGTGTTAAAAAGTACAGGTGACATGGAAAAGTGGTACGAAGAGGGCTCCATATTTAAGGGGTAAACTTGCAGAATAATAAAGAACCAAGACGTGTAACCATGGAGGGGGCTGTTGGTTTCTCCCAGTTCCTGGGCAGACCCTTCTGGGTATTCACTAACCCATCGCGTGTGAGTAACTGGGACATGGTTACATCCCGGAAGAGGTTACCATCTCAATAAAATAGGGAGCTTTACCATACAAGACACGATAACAAGAGCGAGGTCCAACAGCCGTGTTATACAGGGAGCTGCGTTAACACCTCCATATAATGTGTGATATCCAGGATTAGCAATAAGAGTGATCCCGATTATCCAGATCATTTCATCAGATATTTCATTTACCGATTCATTTATTTCTGGGGATTGTGAATGGTTTTCCTTTATAAAATGCAGGCATTTGTTTATAACGCACGATGCTGTCATTCCTAAAGAATAAACAATTGGCAGAAACTTTTTAAGACAGGACGGCTGGAGAGCTATGGTGAGATATATGGAGGAACATGAGGTCAAGCACCCGGATTTCTTTCACTTACTGCAGGAAGGGTAAAAGCCAGACTCACAGCAGGAGGACAAACTAACACACAAAGTTTTTCCAGCTCCAAAAATGCAGGATGTGAATGTCCGGCCCATCCCCAGCCGTGTAAAACAACCAAAACCTGGACAGCAAACACAGGAGGGATCCTGGTTTTAGAGGATTTAATGGATCATAAGGTGGGACCTGGTTTTTAACTCTTCTTTAGTTCCCGAGCCACAGTACCTGTCCATGTGTAAGGCAAACAATACCCACTGCTGCTCTCTGACAGGAAAAATGGATTTAATATACTCACTGTATGTCTCCGACTGCCATGGCCAGCGCTATGAGGGTTAAAGATCTTTAGATAATGAGGACACAATAAGAAAGGGATCATTATGTGTCAAAGGACCACAAATATGATATGCCACATTTACACCGTCACACTCCATGGTCTGTTAAACAGCTAGTAAAAAATGTACAGCACCATAGCAGCGGTAAAATAGTGTTACATTTATAACAGCGCAGCGTCATGACATCAGTGTCAAAATAGCGCTACATCCATGAGAACGCAGTGTCATAATACCAGCATTAAAATAGCGTTACATCCATGAGAACACAGTGTGTTAATACCAGCATTAAAATAGCGTTACATCCATGAGAACACAGTGTCATAATACCAGCATTAAAATAGCGCTACATCCATGAGAACACAGTGTCATAATACCAGCATTAAAATAGCGCTACATCCATGAGAACGCAGTGTCATAATACCAGCATTAAAATAGCGTTACATCCATGAGAACACAGTGTCATAATACCAGCATTAAAATAGCGTTACATCCATGAGAACGCAGTGTCATAATACCAGCATTAAAATAGCGTTACATCCATGAGAACACAGTGTCATAATACCAGCATTAAAATAGCGTTACATCCATGAGAACACAGTGTCATAATACCAGCATTAAAATAGCGTTACATCCATGAGAACACAGTGTCATAATACCAGCATTAAAATAGCGTTACATCCATGAGAACGCAGTGTCATAATACCAGCATTAAAATAGCGTTACATCCATGAGAACACAGTGTCATAATACCAGCATTAAAATAGCGTTACATCCATGAGAACACAGTGTCATAATACCAGCATTAAAATAGCGTTACATCCATGAGAACGCAGTGTGTTAATACCAGCATTAAAATAGCGTTACATCCATGAGAACGCAGTGTCATAATACCAGCATTAAAATAGCGTTACATCCATGAGAACGCAGTGTCATAATACCAGCATTAAAATAGCGCTACATCCATGAGAACACAGTGTCATAATACCAGCATTAAAATAGCGCTACATCCATGAGAACACAGTGTCATAATACCAGCATTAAAATAGCGTTACATCCATGAGAACACAGTGTCATAATACCAGCATTAAAATAGCGTTACATCCATGAGAACACAGTGTCATAATACCAGCATTAAAATAGCGTTACATCCATGAGAACACAGTGTCATAATACCAGCATTAAAATAGCGTTACATCCATGAGAACGCAGTGTCATAATACCAGCATTAAAATAGCGTTACATCCATGAGAACACAGTGTGTTAATACCAGCATTAAAATAGCGCTACATCCATGAGAACACAGTGTCATAATACCAGCATTAAAATAGCGTTACATCCATGAGAACACAGTGTGTTAATAGCGTTACAACAGCACAACACTCATAGGAGTACAGTATCTAAATACCAGCGTTAAAATAGCATTATATTTATAACAGCGCACTGTCGTTATACCAGCGTTAAAATAGCATTATATTTATAACAGCGTAGTGTCGTTATGCCAGCGTTAAAATAACATTATATTTATAACAGCGCAGTGTCGTTATACCAGCGTTAAAATAGCATTATATTTATAACAGCGCAGTGTCGTTATACCAGCGTTAAAATAGCATTATATTTATAACAGCGCAGTGTCGTTATACCAGCGTTAAAATAGCATTATATTTATAACAGAGCAGTGTCGTTATACCAGCGTTAAAATAGCATTATATTTATAACAGCGCAGTGTCGTTATACCAGCGTTAAAATAGCATTATATTTATAACAGCGTAGTGTCGTTATACCAGCGTTAAAATAGCATTATATTTATAACAGTGTAGTGTCGTTATGCCAGCGTTAAAATAGCATTATATTTATAACAGCGTAGTGTCGTTATACCAGCGTTAAAATAGCATTATATTTATAACAGCGCAGTGTCGTTATACCAGCGTTAAAATAGCGTTACATTGGGGGTGGGGCCTGACCAGCATGGCAGACAGACATGCATAATGTCCCCTCCTCAAACAGATGTCGAAACACGATTATGGTGGGAATCAACTCAGAAATCACTTAAGTGACAAGTTACTTGATCCTGCTTATTGGAGAGTGTGACAGAGCCATCTGTGTGACTAGTATTGCTGGTTCGTCTATTTTGCCTCCTTTCGCGGAATTACCTGTCCGTATGCCCCTGTTCATTTATTACAGACTTATACCGAACAAAACTACCGAGCGGACGGCCACCCAGAAGAGAAGTGTGCTGCTAGTTAACCTCTTGGCCCCAATTAGAACATTGTGGTTAACCGCAGACACCTCTTCATTACAACAGTATGCAGGGTGGTAGTTCGTATGCCGACCATGAGGCGGCGGCCATTTTAAACACGCGAAAGACCAGCGGTGTTTGACGAAGCTCTTATGGAACTATAAACGGACACTTTTCCTACCGAGCACCGCTGAAACTACCGAATGCCCTTCTCTTTCGTCGAGGCATACGAACACCGGTCCGTTCAGGCGTTTGGATGATACGAATGGACTTAACCCAGATAGCCATCCCATGGAGTCAATCGCATACCGAAAGACATGTGAAAGACTTTGACTCCATGGCGATTGAACTGTGTGCATTGGATCTGAGCGCTATTCGGTAGTAATATGCACTCAGATCCAGGCTATCTGGGGATACGTTACACAAATCCAATGTATTCGGTATTTGTACAGTTATGTATTTTTATGTGTTTTTCATATACCTTGTAAGATGGCGGTTTTCCTCTATCCTTGGAGATAATTGGATTTCTTGCCAATTATCTCCAGGATAGAGAGGAGGGATTTACTTACATAAAGGGGAGTGTGTAAACCTGGGCCACTGTGATTGGCCACTGTACCATATATGTCTCAGTCTTCCATTTGGTCCCCTAGGGGAGTGTCCACCAGGTGGGAGACCTGCATAAATACCGGGCAGGTAGCCCTCATTAAACAGATTCCTGTTTTACCCTCAAGATGGAGCTTGGTCTCGTGTTTGGGGGGATTGCTACTTGGAAGGATTGATTTTGCCTGTTTTAGCCGTGGAAGGAATTCGGCTGATTTTGTGTTCGTGGATTTATTGCATTCCCTTGCACTCCGTTCGGGAGTTTGGCGGTCTGCTGTATAAAGCCTGTGTCTCTGCATAAAGGGGAATATCGGCTAAATGGCGGTTTCATCCATTTAAGCTGTGAGTGTCTTAACAACTGGTGGCAAGCGACGGCATGACCCTCATCACCCAGACAGACCACTACATCCAGAATGAATGGAAATACAATACCAAAGGCTGAAAAGAGCTACTCTTAAAGACCTATTGGAACAAAGAGGCAGACAAGCCAGTAATCTCAGGAAGAGGGAGATTATTGCAATACTGAATGAAATGGATGGAGTACCACGGGCTGAAGGAACCAATGGGCCCAACACAGCTGATAGAACCCCCGAAGAGGCAAGCTTTGACCGGGCGGTAAGGATCAGACTGGCTCATTATGGTCCCAACCCGTCTCCAGAGATCATCAGCCGGGTCATGGACGCTGTGAGGGCCATACTTTAGAAAAGTATTCACTGAGAACTTTCTTTTTGACAGTTGCAGTTTAAATGACATGCTTTCCTGAAGAAGTGAGTTTTCAAAGATTTTCTGTGTGAAAGTCTTACAGAGAAGGGAAGGGAGTTCCACAGAAAAGGTGCAGCCCTGGAGAAGTCTTGGAGGCGAGCATCAGATGTGGGAGTATGGACAGAAGATAGACGTAGGTCTTCAGCAGAGTGCAGGAGCCTCGACGGGACCAGGGCCGGATTAACATAGGGGCTGATGGAGCTGCAGCTCCAGGCCCAGGCCCATGGAATAGGCCCATTAAAAAAAAAAAAAAACATTTTTTTTTTTTTTTTACACACTACTCTTAGGTTTGCCTCCTGACTGGTATTTTATTGGCACAGATGGTTTTGAGGCTGCCTGGCCGTGCCGGTATTGCAGTAATACCGGCAATACAAATGCAGGTAATTTTCTCAGAATAAATGGAAATTACTCTCCAATACCAGCACCTGCCAGTAGGGGTCACTGTGTGTGGAGGGAGGCAGGGATAGGAAGTTACAGAATATCCCTGCCTCTCTCTGCTACTCACTGATCCGTGGGGGAGCAGCTACACAGCACAGAGAGTCCAGACAGCAGCTCTACAGCTCAGGTAAGTGAGGGATGGGGGGAAAGGCAGCAGGGACACATGGGGACACTGAGACACTAGGGGACACATGGGGACACTGAGACACTAAGGGACACAGACACTAGGGGACACATGATGACACATACACTAGGGGACACTGAGACACTAGGACACAGACACTGGGAGACCTGGGAACACTGAGACACTTGGGGACACTGCAAAACATGGGGACACAGACACTAGGGGACACTGAGACACTTGGGGACATGGGAACACAGACACTAGGGGACACTGAGACACTAGGACACATGGGGACACAGGCACTGTGAGACCTGGGGACACAGACACTTGGGGACACTGGAAAACATGGGGACACTGAGACACTAGGGGACACATGGGGATGCTGAGACACCTGGGGACGCTGTGAGACATAGGGACATTGGGAGACATTGGGACACGGAGACACTATGTCCCCCAGCCAGTGTCCCTAGTGTCTCAGTGTCCCCAAGTCTCCCAGTGTCTGTGTCCCATGTCTCTGTGTGCCTAGTGTCCCCATGTGTCCCAATGTCCCCATGTCTATGCCCACAACTGTCCCCATGTCTCCCCAAGTATCTGTCTCCCAGCCAGTTTCCCCTAGTCTCCCAGTATCCCCTAGTCTCCCAGTAGTCTCCCAGTGTCTTTGTTCCCATGTCTGTGTCCCTAGTGTCTTAGTGTCCCCAAATGTTTCAGTGTCCCCATGTCTCCCAGTGTCTGTGTCCCTAGTGTCTCAGTGTCCCCATTTCTCCCAGTTTCCCTAAATGTCTCAGTGTCCCCATGTCTCCCAGTGTCCCCATGTCTCTGTGTCCCCGGGTCTCTCAGTGTCCCCATGTCTCTGTGTCCCCAGTGACATGGGGACACACTGAGACATCGGGACACTGGGAGAAATGGGGACACAGACACTGGGAGACTAGGGGACTGGGTGACATGGGGACACTGACACTGTGATACATAGGGACACTGAGACACTGGGTGACTTGCGAGACTGAGACACTGGGAGACAGGGAGACACTGGGAGCAATCCGTCTATACAGCAGAATCAAACTGTGAGTAGTTTGTTGGTGATTTTACAGAATTTTCACTCCTTGTGATTTACACGCATAACTAATTAATTATACAAATGATTAAGGTTGGTATTTTTTTCCAAGAAAGGTGGCAACCTTAACTACTCTTTGCATACTCTTGCTTAAAGGAGCACTATAGTGTCAGGAACACAATCATGTATTTCTTACCCTATTATGTTAAAACCACCACCCTGGCCCCTTCTTCCCTCCCTAAATATAGTAAAATATTACTTGTATTCAATTCTGCAGCTGCTGGCTCAGAAGTGGTGGTCTGAGCAAATTACAATACTTCCCCATAGGATTGGCTGAGACTGTCAACTAGGCAGATCAGGGGCAGAGCCAGCACAAGTCCAACATAGCCCTGGCCAATCAGCATCTCCTCATAAAGATAAATTGAATCAATGCATCTCTATGAGGAAAGTTCAGTGTCTGCATGCAGAGGGTGGAGACACTGAATTGCAGTGCTGCACACTAGGCAGTACTGCCCCAGGAAGCACCTCTAGCAGCCATCTAAGGAGCGGCCAGTGGAGTTATTTTCTCTGAAAAGACAGTGTTTTCTGCAAAAAGCCTGAATGGAATGATTCTACTTACCAGAACAAATACAATAAGCTGTAGTTGTTCTGGTGACTATAGTGTCCCTTTAAGTTTGGAAGCTTAAGAGGGATGTATGGGAACAAAACTTGTGTGCACTGGCTGACATTAAAGTTAGTTTAGGTAATGCAGACGTTGGTCTCTCTAACACTGTGGCATGTCCCCATTCTTCTACACTCACTACAGACACCTTTTCTCTGTCTCAGACTATACCAGGAGCTTCTGCCTGCTAGTAAGAAGGTAAGGAGATAAGTGGACCAGCGAGTGCTAGGGGACAGTCCTTAGAAAGAATGGAGTGAGCGCATCATTAGACACATTTATGCCACGCTCAAGGTACTGCCTGCATAGTATGCCCTTAGTTGGACAGCCTGCAGGATTGGCAGGCAGCCTGACATGCATTCATGCCAGGCTGACCTTCCAATTCTTTGGACAAACATTCCCCCTTTTTGGGCATGTTCACCCCTTTTGGCAGGTCTTGTCACGTGATTCGCACCTTTTACCCCGCCCATTGACTTCCTGCTTCACTGGACACTGCTGTTAGGGGTTATGGATTTACTTGAAAGATGAAAGCATAAATTAGAGAGAAATTAGCATAGGGTATGTGTTTTCTTATAGCTGCATCCTATGAGTTTCCCTCCAGCACCATCTCCATCAGATACATGACACTTGGGAGGTATGATTGTTTGTGTTTTTGGTCGATAAGATTCCGTAATTAGGCCCATCATAATTGTCAGCACCAGGCCCACTGTGCTCTTAATCCGGCCCTGGACGGGACATACTTATGTATCAGGGAGGATAGGTAGGTTGGAACAGCATTATGTAGGGACTTGTAAACAAGCACCAGAATCTTAAATTGAGCCCTATATCTAACTGGAAGCCAATGCAGGGACTGACAGACCGGGGAGGCGTGGGAGCTGCGAGCGGATAGGAACATGAGCCTTGCCGCCGCATTCATTATAGATTGCAGTGGTGCAATCTGGGAACACCTAAGACCACTGAGAAGGGGATTGCAGTAGTCAAGTCGAGAAAGAGCAATGGCACGGACCAGCACATTAGCTGCGTCTGGTGTTAAATAGGGGCGGATGCGAGCTATGTTTTTGAGATGGAAGCGGCTGGATTTGGCGATCTACTGGACATGAAGGGTAAAGGAGAGGTTGGAAGTCAAAGAGAACACCTAGGCAGCAAACCTGCGAGGTAGAGGTGATGGTGGCGCCGTTGACTTGGAGGGAGACAGAAGTAGGGAGGAAAGATCAGAAGTTCTGTTTTGGACAGGTTGAGTTTAAGGAAGTGAGCAGCCATCCAGTTGGAAATCGCAGAGAGGCAGTCAGAGACACGAGTCAAGATGGGCGGAGAGAGATCAGGAGAGGACAGGTAGATTTGTGTGTCATCTGCATAGAAATGATATTGGAAGCCAAAGGAGCTGATGAGTTTACCAAGGGAGGCAGTATAGATAGAGAACAGTAGGGGACCAAGGACAGAACCTTGGGGAACGCCAACAGACAGGAGTTAGGGAGAAGAGGCAGAGCCAGAGAAAGAAACACTGAAAAAGCGTTGTGAAAGGTAGGAGGAGCACCAGGAGAGAGCAATATCTTGTAGACCTATATTGCAGATGATGAGAAGTTGTTGATGATCAACAGTGTCAAAGGCAGCAGAAAGATCAAAGAGAATTAGGATAGAGATCATCAGCCGGGTTATGGACGCTGTGAGGGCCATCCTGCTACGCCAAAGCAGTGCAGCAGCCCCAGTTCCAGCAACCCCGGTGGATAAAAGGAAGGTACAGTTTGCAGCTTTTAAATCCTTCATTTAGACAGAAGTAGAGATTGATGGGTACCTTGCTGATTTTGAGCGGCAATGTGCGCTACACAAGGTACCTGCAGAAGACTGGGTTACTATATTGTCCGGAAAGTTATCCGGCCAGGACAGTCACGCTTTTCGGACCATTCCTGATGAGGAGATCGGGGATTATGGGGCTGTAAAAGAAGCTTTGCTCTCCAGGTATGCCGTTAGACTGGAGGCATACCGGAGGCGGTTCAGAGACACTGCCAAACTAGCCGGGGATTCCTATGTTGAATGGGCCTGTAAAGTACATCGCACAGCCGCTCACTGGATGGCGGGGTGCCAAGCCGTATCCGGGGAAGAGGTGCTGCAGATGTTCCTGCTAGAACATTGTTTTGGGAAATTATCCCCAGGAGTCAGAGAATAGGTACGGGACCGTAAACCCTCCACCCTGCATGAAGCTGCCCGCCTGGCAGATGAGTACACGGATGCCCGTAAACTGGACAGTGCGATTAATAAGACTCATGCCAGAGTGGAGTACCGACCAGCAGCACCCCCAGCAGCTACCGTCTACCAACTGCCAGCTAATAGCTAATAACTACCCTCAGCCACCCCGGTTTAATTCATGGGACTACTCACAGCCCATCCGGTGTTTCGGGTGCAAGCAGCTAGGGCACAAACGACCGGAGTGCCCGCTAAATACAGCTAACCAGGCCCAGTCTTGGAGGAGACCCATCAGCGGGAACCAGCGCAACCCTCCGTCTGCTTCCCACTGCGTAGAGGAGGAGGAATGTTGGGGCGTCCTGCACGAGGCAGACCCCGTCCAAGCTGCCCACCGGGATAACCGACAACAACACCGGCAACTCGTCAAGGTGAACGGGAAGGAGGTCAGTGGTCTGCGGGATACCGGTGCAACCATGACATTGCTCCAAAAGCACTTGGTGTCTGAGAACCAGCACACCGGATACACTGTGGCTGTGAGAGTAGCCGGGGGCGCTGTGTTCCACCTGCCCGTTGCCCGGGTACATTTGGATTGGGGAGTGGGCGCTAGACATGTGAATGTGGGGATCATGAGGGAGTTACCAGCTGACGTCCTCCTTGGAAATGATTTGGCCTCTGCATACGCTCCCATGGGTCCCGCTGAAGTTAATGCTGTGACGACCCGTGCCCAGACCCGTTCCGCCGAGACCGGCCCACCTGCTGCTGAGATCCAGGTAAGACCCTCTACCCGACTTGCACCTTAGATCAGGCCCCCTTAGGCTGGGATACCAAAGAGACGTACGGGAAGGAAACCCGGGAGGATCCGACCCTGGCGAAGTATAGGGCTAGGGCAGATGCTGGGGAAGAGGAAGTAGATGGGGAGCGTTATGAGTGGGTGGGAGATAGGTTGTATAGGATTCCTAAACCTTCCCAGAAAAAGAATACCCCTCTGCAGAACTGGCAGCTGGTGGTGCCTGCGAAATACCGGCAGGAGACTCTGCGGATTGGGCATGATGTGCCGTTAGCTGGATGTGGCGGAACCAGCCTCGCCACTGGGCATTGGAGAAGACTGATTGCCGGCCTCCTGCCCTGTGACTATGGCCCCATGTTGAAAGGATGGATTTTCCCCTGCAAAGACCCAAAAGCTGGGTCTTTTGGTACTTTCCCTATGTGAGCAGTGTTACCCAGATAGCTATGCCATGGAGCCCATTTGTATAATGAAAGACTATGGGAAAGACTTTGGCTCCATGGCAATTGAACTGTATGTGTGTGCTCTGAGCGCCATTCAGTAATAATGTGCGCTCAGATCTGAGCTATCTGGGGATATGTTGAATGTACCTGTTTTGTGCAATGGCTGCACAGTTATATGTTTTTATGTGTTTTATTGTCTTTTGCTGCCATGTGGCTAATGGAGTTTTGCCTCTGTCCTGGAGATAATTGGATTACTTCCCCAATTATCTCCAGGATAGAAGACTCTGTGGAACTGGTTTTGGGCAGAAAAGCCATGCTGCATTTGGTCAAATAGGACTTTTCCTTAACTTTTGAACCACTGGACCAATATGTATGATTTTGACATATGTTTGTATTTGGAGTATGCTGATTCTGAAAATGTATGTGAATGTGATGCATACTTTTCAAGTTATGAATAATGTGGAAAAACTGTATTTCTCTGGCTGTGATAATTAGATTAACCATTGTGTTCAGTAATCATATCACAGCCAGAGGGGAGGATTTTGTGTGGGAGTGTCTTTCTGTAATGTACGTGTGTTATTGGTTGTTATGTAAAACCCTGTGGGCAGTACTAAGTTTGTGGATTGGGAATAAAAGAGGCTGTATGTGCCAGTCCAGACAGTTCCTGCTTAACCCTCAAAGTGAAGTGTCATCTAATTATTGGGGGAGGATTTATTGTATGCTGTTCCAGTTTGACTGCTAGGAGTGTAAACCTATTCGCATGGTTTTTCCTATTCGGCTGTATACAACATTCATATGCTTGAGAGTATTCATATGCTTCTCTGATTCGGTGGTTGTGGTGTCTGCTGCAGTGCTTGGAGTCCTCAGGAAGCGCTAGGAGCATCCTTCAACGGAGGTACCCAGTCGGGGTACCAGGTGATCCGTTACACTGGACATCTAGGGTTCCGCCGCACAGCTCATAGGATCACCCAAAATTTATTCTGGACCAATTTTAACAGAGACGTGCGGGTATATTGTAGCATTTGTGACACATGTCAACGGGTAGGTAAACGGGGGGGATCACCCAAAAGCTAGGCTTATGTCTATGCCTATCATTGGGGAACCCTTTTCCTGCATAGCCGTTGACATTGTGGGTCCACTGGCCAGGGCTAGTCCATCAGGTAAGAAGTATATTCTCACCGTGGTGGACTATGCCACTCGTTACTCAGAGGCAGTAGCGCTGTCTAATATTGAGGCAGAGACAGTACTAGGGTAGGGTTCCCTCAGGAGATTCTCTCCGACCAGGGAACTCATTTTACTGCGGTGCTCAGCCAGAATCTGTGGAAGGTGTGCAGCATTAAACCGCTACTTAGTTCACCCTATCACCCACAGACTAACGGTCTCTGCGAGCGCTTTAACGGCACCCTCAAGCAGATGTTGAGGACCTTTACTGACACTTGCAGAGACTGGGAGCGATTCCTGCCTCATCTGCTATTTGCATACAGAGAGGTGCCCCAGGAATCTACTGGGTTCTCTCCCTTTGAGCTACTCTATGGGAGAAGGGTCTGCGGACCCCTAGATCTCATCAGAGGACACTGGGAGGGAGAGACAGAGCAGGAAGGAATTCCCATAGTATCATATGTCCTGGAACTCCGGGACCGCATGGAGAAACTGTCCCTAATGGTAAGGGAGAATCTCCAGGCGGCCCAGGGGAGACAGAAGAGGTGGTACGATCGGGGTGCCCGACAGCGGGTCTTCCAGGTTGGGCAGAAGGTTTTAGTGCTCAAGCCTGTGAAGACGAACAAGATGCAAGCATCTTGGCAGGGCCCGTATAAGATAGTAGCTCAGGTATGTGATACTACCTACCTTATAGCCAGCTGTGCAGATGAAAGGATTCAGCGATCCTTTCATGTGAATATGCTGAAGGAGTATCAGATGAGACCAGAAGATATCGCTGCAGTGTGCGCCCCGGCTGCAGACGACCCAGAGAATTTACCCCTGCCCGACTTATTAGAGAAGGAACCCCAGACTGACATCACTAGTCTTGTACAGCTAGGAGATCGGTTAAGCCCTACGGAGAAGGTACAGGCAAAACAGCTTCTGTGGGAGAAGCAGGCAACGTTCTCCCAAGAGCCTGGCTACACCACCTTAGCTGTACATAAGGTAGTGACCCCCGGACTGAATCCTTTACGACAACCACCCTACCGTATCCCTGAAGCCGTCCGGGAAGGAATGCGGAAGGAGATTCAGGAGATGACCAGGCTGGGCGTCATCGAGCACTCAGACAGCCCTTGGGCCTCGCCAGTAGTCTTAGTGCCTAAGAAAGATGGGACCACCCGGTTCTGTGTGGACTACAGGCGGCTCAACGAGAGGACCACAACTGACGCCTACCCGATGCCCCGGGTAGACGAGTTACTAGACCGTAGGAGACGCTATCTGACCACCATAGACCTGTGTAAGGGCTATTGGCAGATTCCCCTGGCCGAGGATGCTATCCCTAAGTAGGCCTTCGTCACCCCATTTGGCCTGTACCAGTTTAAGGTCATGCCATTTGGGTTGAAGAATGCTCCGGCTACCTTCCAGTGTATGGTGGATAGACTTCTCGATGGCTTACAGGAATTTGCTTGTGCATACCTGGATGACATTGCGGTCTACAGTGAGTCCTGGGAGGAACACCTGGTACATGTAGGGGTGGTTCTGGACAAGATTCGGGCCGCTGGCCTGACCTTGAAACCAGACAAGTGCCATCTAGGCATGGCGGAAGTACAGTACCTGGGTCACAGAGTGGGGTGTGGGAGCCAGACACCAGAGCCAGCCAATGTAGAGGCAGTGGCTAACTGGCCCACACCTATCACGAAGACCCAGGTGCTAGTCTTCTTAGGGATGGCAGGGTACTACAGACGTTTTGTCCCTGACTACAGTACTATCGCCAAGCCCCTGACTGACCTGACGAAAAATAATTTACCTAAGCAGGTCCTGTGGTCTCCAGCTTGTGAAGCCACATTTCAGGCACTGAAGCAGGCTCTTGTGAATGCCCCTGTCTTGGCTGCCCCAGTCCCTAACAAACGCTTTCTTGTTCATACAGATGCTTCCATGTATGGACTGAGGGCTATGCTGAGCCATGTCGGGGAAGATGGAGGAGAGCACCCTGTCGCATATCTCAGCAGAAAGTTATTACCCCGGGAAGTGAGCTATGCGGCAGTGGAGAAAGAATGTTTAGCCTGGTCTGGGCATTGAAGGCCTGCTCAGTGAGCTTACATGTTAGAGGGAGTGGGGTATAGTGACACAGTAACAGAGGGATTGAGGGCCTGCTCAGTGAGTTTACATGTTAGAGGGAGTGGGGTATAGTGACACAGTAACAGAGGGATTGAGGGCCTGCTCAGTGAGTTTACATGTTAGAGGGAGTGGGGTATAGTGACACAGTAACAGAGGGATTGAGGGCCCTGCTCAGTGAGTTTACATGTTAGAGGGAGTGGGGTATAGGGACACAGTAACAGAGGGATTGAGGGCCTGCTCAGTGAGTTTACATGTTAGAGGGAGTGGGGTATAGTGACACAGTAACAGAGGGATTGAGGGTCCTGCTCAGTGAGTTTACATGTTAGAGGGAGTGGGGTATAGTGACACAGTAACAGAGGGATTGAGGGCCTGCTCAGTGAGTTTACATGTTAGAGGGAGTGGGGTATAGTGACACAGTAACAGAGGGATTGAGGGCCTGCTCAGTGAGTTTACATGTTAGAGGGAGTGGGGTATAGTGACACAGTAACAGAGGGATTGAGGTCCCTGCTCAGTGAGCTTACATGTTAGAGGGAGTGGGGTATAGTGACACGGTAACAGAGGGATTGAGGGCCCTGCTCAGTGAGTTACATGTTAGAGGGAGTGGGGTATAGGGACACAGTAACAGAGGGATTGAGGGACCTGCTCAGTGAGTTTACATGTTAGAGGGAGTGGGGTATAGTGACACAGTAACAGAGGGATTGAGGGTCCTGCTCAGTGAGTTTACATGTTAGAGGGAGTGGGGTATAGTGACACAGTAACAGAGGGATTGAGGGCCTGCTCAGTGAGCTTACATGTTAGAGGGAGTGGGGTATAGTGACACAGTAACAGAGGGATTGAGGGCCTGCTCAGTGAGTTTACATGTTAGAGGGAGTGGGGTATAGTGACACAGTAACAGAGAGATTGAGGGCCCTGCTCAGTGAGCTTACATGCTAGAGGGAGTGGGGTATAGTGACACAGTAACAGAGGGATTGAGGGCCTGCTCAGTGAGTTTACATGTTAGAGGGAGTGGGGTATAGTGACACAGTAACAGAGGGATTGAGGGCCCTGCTCAGTGAGTTTACATGTTAGAGGGAGTGGGGTATAGTGACACAGTAACAGAGGGATTGAGGGCCCTGCTCAGTGAGTTTACATGTTAGAGGGAGTGGGGTATAGTGACACAGTGACAGAGGGATTGAGGCCCTGCTCAGTGAGATTACTTGCTAGAGGGAGTGGGGTATAGTGACACAAAAGGTATAAGTAGGGGTAATGAAATAGGTTTTTAGAAAAGTATTCGCTGAGAACTTTCTTTTTGACAGTTGCAGTTTAAATGACATGCCCTCCTGAAGAAGTGAGTTTTCAAAGATTTTCTGGGTGAAAGTCTTACAGAGAAGGGAAGGGAGTTCCACAGAAAAGGTGTAGCCCTGGAGAAGTCTTGGAGGCGAGCATCAGATGTGGGAGTATGGACAGAAGATAGACGTAGGTCTTCAGCAGAGTGCAGGAGCCTCAACGGGACATACTTATGTATCAGGGAGGATAGGTAGGTTGGAACAGCATTATGTAGGGACTTGTAAACAAGCACCAGAATCTTAAATTGAGCCCTATATCTAACTGGAAGCCAATGCAGGGACTGACAGAAGGGGGAGGCGTCGGAGCTGCGAGCGGACAGGAACATGAGCCTTGCCGCCGCATTCATTATAGATTGCAGTGGTGCAATCTGGGAACACCTAAGACCACTGAGAAGGGGATTGCAGTAGTCGAGTCGAGAAAGAGCAATGGCATGGACCAGCACCTTAGCTGCGTCTGGTGTTAAATAGGGGCGGATGCGAGCTATGTTTTTGAGATGGAAGCGGCTGGATTTGGCGATCTACTGGACATGAAGGGTAAAGGAGAGGTTGGAAGTCAAAGAGAACACCTAGGCAGCAAACCTGCGAGGTAGAGGTGATGGTGGCGCCGTTGACTTGGAGGGAGACAGAAGTAGGGAGGAAAGATCAGAAGTTCTGTTTTGGACAGGTTGAGTTTAAGGAAGTGAGCAGCCATCCAGTTGGAAATCGCAGAGAGGCAGTCAGAGACACAAGTCAAGATGGGCGGAGAGAGATCAGGAGAGGACAGGTAGATTTGTGTGTCATCCGCATAGAAATGATATTGGAAGCCAAAGGAGCTAATGAGTTTACCAAGGGAGGCAGTATAGATAGAGAACAGTAGGGGACCAAGGACAGAACCTTGGGGAACGCCAACAGACAGTAGTTAGGGAGAAGAGGCAGAGCCAGAGAAAGAAACACTGAAAAAGCGTTGTGAAAGGTAGGAGGAGCACTAGGAGAGAGCAATATCTTGTAGACCTATATTGCAGATGATGAGAAGTTGTTGATGAGCAACAGTGTCAAAGGCAGCAGAAAAATCAAAGAGAATTAGGATAGAGTAATAGCCGCGAATTTTAGCAGCGATGAAATCGTCGGATACTTTTGTCACAACTTTTTCAACAGAGTGACGAGCGCGGAATCCAGACTGAAGCAGAGAGTTGGATTCGAGGAACTCTATCAATCTTGCATACACAACTCTCTGGAGGATCTTGAAGGAAAATGGCAGTAGCGATATAGGGTGGTAGTTGGATGGGGAGTTGGGCTTTTACAGAATTGGCGTTATGGTTGCATGCTTGAAGAGTGAAGGAAATGTGCTGGAGGAAATGGAGAGATTCAAAATTTTAGTGAGAGGAAGAGCAAGAGAGGGAGACATAGTGCGGATGAGATATGACTATGAGGGAATAGGATCAAGGGAACAGGTGAGGACCGAAGCAGAGCGGAAACCTCTTCTGTTGTAGTAGGTGCGAATGAGCATTGAACAGAGGAGGGAGTGGGGTTGGGTGATGTATTGGAAGCGGAGGGAGAGTGGTTAGAGATATCTTTCCTGATTGTAGAAATCTTCTCAGTGAAGTGACTTGCAAAGTTTGAGGCGGACAGGATGGTAGGGAGAGGGGGAACAACAGGGTGAAGGAGAGCATTAAAAATGTGAAAGTTGTTTGCTTCGCGGGAGAGTGTGGTAATTTACTTTTGCAGAGGAAAGAGCCAGAGTGTAGGAGCGCAGCATAAATTTATAGTGGAGGAAGTCAGGTGTAGAGTGAGACTTTTTCCAACCTATTGTTCCTGTAACATTTTGTAATTGTCTCATTTATTGTTAAATTTCCCCCTTTATAATATTGTAAAGCTCTGGAGAATAAGTTGGCGATACTGTGTATAAACACCACTAATAATAATAATGAATCCATGTGCTGCCCTCTAGGGGATGGATGGTGAAGTGCAGGTTGTCTCTGTGGCTAGTGGGATTTAAGGTAAGCTGTACAGTCAGCGTGCATGCAGACTGTGTCTTTCCAATTTGGTGATTATCCCGTGCATTCTTACAGCGGACCCAGCACATTCCTGGAATCCTACTTTCAGGGAGTAACGCTTTCAAGTTTTCGCTCGCTGGCTCTGATCTCGTGGATAATACGCTACAGATGGACCTAGAACTCAGGAACACTAATCCCAGTACCCCATATTTACCCTTTGCACCCCAAGACCAGCCATTTACCCATATTAAATCTACAGGTTCTTTAAATTAGATTTTTTTTTTTATACCCAAGTTTGACTGCTATGCGACAATATTAGAAATATGCATGAAGTGGTTTTGTTGTATAAATCATGCCCTTGCAGTCTCACTTCTCAATTATTTGCCATGTAGGAGTTAAATCACTTTGTTTATTCAGACCTAGTCATACCTCCCCTGGCTGACACTCACACACAGCCTGCATGACAATAATAAAGGCTTTCAATCTTACAGCACTGTGTTTACCTTGGTATCTCCTCCTCTTAATTAAACTTATTCACACACAGGACTCCGCTGCGCATTCTAGGAGACAATTAATGTATCTGCTTACTAAAGAGTCATTGTGAGTAATATAAGGTCACTGTGAGGGTCTCTGTGTGCTATAAGGGGGTCTCTGTATACTGTGAGGGTATCTGTGTGCTGTGAGGGTCTCTGTGTGCTATGAGGGTCTCTGTATACTGTGAGTCTCTGTATACTGTGAGGGTCTCTATGCACTATGAGGGTCTCTGTATACTGTGAGTCTCTGTATACTGTGAGGGTCTCTGTG
The DNA here is from genome assembly GCA_933207985.1 of Pelobates cultripes. Lineage (NCBI taxonomy): Eukaryota > Metazoa > Chordata > Amphibia > Anura > Pelobatidae > Pelobates > Pelobates cultripes. The sequence continues at coordinate 374,301,996 of OW240913.1, read as the reverse complement.
TGCTATGAGGGTCTCTGTGTGCTATGAGGGTCTCTGTATACTGTGAGGGTTTCTGTGTACTGCGAGGGTCTCTGTATACTGCGAGGGTCTCTGTGTGCTATGAGGGTCTCTCTATACTGTGAGGGTCTCTATGTACTATGAGGGTCTCTGTATACTGTGAGGGTCTCTGTATGCTATGAGGGTCTCTGTATACTGTGAGGGTCTCTGTGTGCTGTGAGGGTCTCTGTGTGCTGTGAGGGTCTCTATGTACTGTGAGGGTCTCTGTATACTGTGAGGGTGTCTGTGTGCTATGAGGGTCTCTGTATACTGTGAGGGTCTCTGTGTACTGTGAGGGTCTCTGTGTGCTATGAGGGTCTCTGTGTGCTGTGAGGGTCTCTGTGTGAGGGTCTCTGTATACTGTGAGGGTCTCTGTATACTGTGAGGGTCTCTGTGTGCTATGAGGGTCTCTGTGTACTGCGAGGGTCTCTGTATACTGTGAGGGTCTGTATACTGTGAGGGTCTGTATGCTGTGAGGGTCTGTATGCTGTGAGGGTCTCTGTGTCCTGTGAGGGTCTCTGTGTGCTGTGAGGGTCTCTATGTACTGTGAGGGTCTCTGTGCTATGAGGGTCTCTGTATACTGCGAGGGTGTCTGTGTGCTATGAGGGTCTCTATGTACTATGAGGGTCTCTGTATGCTATGAAGGTCTCTGTGTGCTATGAGGGTCTCTGTATACTGTGAGGGTCTCTATGTACTATGAGGGTCTCTGTATACTGTGAGGGTCTCTGTGTGCTATGAGGGTCTCTATACTGTGAGGGTCTCTATACTGTGAGGGTCTCTATACTGTGAGGGTCTCTGTATACTGTGAGGGTGTCTATACTGTGAGGGTGTCTGTGTGCTATGAGGGTCTCTCTATATTGTGAGGGTCTGTATACTGTGAGGGTCTATTTGTACTAGGAGGGTCTCTATGTACTATGAGGGTCTCTGTATACTGTGAGGGTCTCTATGTACTATGAGGGTCTCTGTATGCTATGAAGGTCTCTGTGTGCTATGAGGGTCTCTGTATACTGTGAGGGTCTCTATGTACTATGAGGGTCTCTGTATACTGTGAGGGTCTCTATACTGTGAGGGTCTCTGTGTGCTATGAGGGTCTCTGTGTGCTATGAGGGTCTCTGTATACTGTGAGGGTCTGTATACTGTGAGGGTCTCTGTGTGCTGTGAGGGTCTCTGTGTGCTGTGAGGGTCTCTGTATACGGTGAGGGTGTCTGTATACTGTGAGGGTGTCTGTGTGCTATGAGGGTCTCTCTATATTGTGAGGGTCTGTATACTGTGAGGGTCTATTTGTACTGTGAGGGTCTCTATGTACTATGAGGGTCTCTGTATACTGTGAGGGTCTCTGTATGCTATGAGGGTCTCTGTATACTGTGAGGGTCTCTGTATACTGTGAGGGTCTCTATGTACTGTGAGGGTCTCTGTATACTGTGAGGGTCTCTGTATACTGTGAGGGTCTCTATGTACTATGAGGGTCTCTGTATACTGTGAGGGTCTCTGTATACTGTGAGGGTCTCTGTGTACTATGAGGGTCTCTATCTACTGTGAGGGTCTCTGTATACTGTGAGGGTCTCTGTATACTGTGAGGGTCTCTGTGTGCTGTGAGGTTCTCTATGTACTGTGAGGGTCTCTATGTACTGTGAGGGTCTCTGTGCTATGAGGGTCTCTGTATACTGTGAGGGTGTCGGTGTGCTATGAGGGTCTCTGTATACTGTGAGGGTCTCTGTGTACTGTGAGGATCTCTGTGTGCTATGAGGGTCTCTGTGTGCTGTGAGGTTCTCTATGTACTGTGAGGGTCTCTGTGCTATGAGGGTCTCTGTATACTGTGAGGGTCTCTGTGTGCTGTGAGGTTCTCTATGTACTGTGAGGGTCTCTATGTACTGTGAGGGTCTCTATGTACTGTGAGGGTCTCTGTATACTGTGAGGGTGTCGGTGTGCTATGAGGGTCTCTGTGTACTGTGAGGGTCTATTTGTACTGTGAGGGTCTCTGTATACTGTGAGGGACTCTATGTACTATGAGGGTCTCTGTATACTGTGAGGGTCTCTATGTACTATGAGGGTCTCTGTATACTGTGAGGGTCTCTATGTACTATGAGGGTCTCTGTATACTGTGAGGGTCTCTATGTACTATGAGGGTCTCTGTATACTGTGAGGGTCTCTGTATGCTGTGAGGATCTCTGTGTGCTATGAGGGTCTCTGTGTGCTGTGAGGTTCTCTATGTACTGTGAGGGTCTCTGTGCTATGAGGGTCTCTGTATACTGTGAGGGTGTCGGTGTGCTATGAGGGTCTCTGTATACTGTGAGGGTCTCTGTGTACTGTGAGGGTCTATTTGTACTGTGAGGGTCTCTGTATACTGTGAGGGACTCTATGTACTATGAGGGTCTCTGTATACTGTGAGGGTCTCTGTATACTGTGAGGGTCTCTATGTACTATGAGTGTCTCTGTATGCTGTGAGGGTGTCTCTATACTGTGAGGGTCTCTGTGTGCTATGAGGGTCTCTGTATACTGCGAGGATCTCTGTATACTGTGAGGGTCTCTGTGTGCTATGAGGGTCTGTATACTGTGAGGGTCTCTGTGTGCTATGAGGGTCTCTATGTACTATGAGGGTCTCTGTATGCTGTGACAGTCCCTGCCATGCTGGAGAAGCAGAGATAGAGGAGGAGGGATTGAGTGTGAGAGATGGGAGCTGCCATTTCTGGCCACTGATAGCAGAGGGGAGTGAGTCTGAGGAGGAGCTGACAATCAAACTCAATGAAAGTAATTGTGAGTGTCAGAGTGAGAGAGAGAGAGAGAGAGAGAGAGAGAGAGAGAGAGAGAGAGAGAGAGTGTGACAGCGACTTTGGGCGCCAGACTCAGCTCCAGGACCCTCAGACACAGGTACTAAGGGGGGCTCTGTGTGTACAGTGTTTAGTTATAGGGGGGCTCTGTGTACAGTGTGTGCAGTTATAGGGGGGCTCTGTGTACAGTGTGTGTAGTTATAGGGGGGCTCTGTGTACAGTGTGTAGTTATAGGGGGGCTCTGTGTACAGTGTGTGTAGTTATAGGGGGGCTCTGTTTACCCTGTGTGTAGTTATTGGGGGCTCTGTGTACAGTGTGTAGTTATAGGGGGGCTCTCTGTGTACAGTGTGTGTAGTTATGGGGGTGGGCTCTGTGTACAGTTTGTGTAATTATAGGGGGCTCTGTACAGGTGTGTGTGTGTGATAGGGGGGGGCTCTGTTTACCCTGTGTGTAGTTATTGGGGGCTCTGTGTACAGTGTGTGTAGTTATAGGGGGGTGCTCTGTGTACAGTGTGTAGTTATAGGGGGGCTCTGTGTACAGTGTGTGTAGTTATAGGGGGGTGCTCTGTGTACAGTGTGTGCAGTTATAGGGGGGCTCTGTGTACAGTGTGTGTAGTTATGGGGGGGTGGGCTCTGTGTACAGTTTGTGTAATTATAGGGGGGCTCTGTTTACCCTGTGTGTAGTTATAGGGGGCTCTGTGTACAGTGTGTGTAGTTATAGGGGGGGTGCTGTGTTCAGTTTGTGTAGTTATAGGGGGGCTCTGTTTACCCTGTGTGTAGTTATTGGGGGCTCTGTGTACAGTGTGTGTAGTTATAGGGGGGTGCTCTGTGTACAGTGTGTAGTTATAGGGGGGCTCTGTGTACAGTGTGTGTAGTTATAGGGGGGTGCTCTGTGTACAGTGTGTGCAGTTATAGGGGGGCTCTGTGTACAGTGTGTGTAGTTATGGGGGGGTGGGCTCTGTGTACAGTTTGTGTAATTATAGGGGGGCTCTGTTTACCCTGTGTGTAGTTATAGGGGGCTCTGTGTACAGTGTGTGTAGTTATAGGGGGGGTGCTGTGTTCAGTTTGTGTAGTTATAGGGGGGCTCTGTTTACCCTGTGTGTAGTTATTGGGGGCTCTGTGTACAGTGTGTGTAGTTATAGGGGGGTGCTCTGTGTACAGTGTGTAGTTATAGGGGGGCTCTGTGTACAGTGTGTGTAGTTATAGGGGGGTGCTCTGTGTACAGTGTGTGCAGTTATAGGGGGGCTCTGTGTACAGTGTGTGTAGTTATGGGGGGGTGGGCTCTGTGTACAGTTTGTGTAATTATAGGGGGGCTCTGTTTACCCTGTGTGTAGTTATTGGGGGCTCTGTGTACAGTGTGTGTAGTTATAGGGTGCTGTGTTCAGTTTGTTGGTGGTTATGGGGGGCTCTGTTTGCCTGTGTGTGGTTATTGGGGCTCTGTGTTACAGTGTGTGTAGTTATAGGGGTGCTCTGTGTACAGTGTGTGCAGTTATAGGGAAGCTCTGTGTGCAGTGTGTGTGGTATGGAGACTCTGTTTTACCACTGTGTGTATTGTGGGGAGACTCTGTGTGCAGTGTTGGTTATGGGGGTGCTCTGTGCAGTGTGTGGCCAGTTATGGAGACTCTGTGTGCAGGTGTGTGTAGTTATAGGGGGTGCTTCTGTGTGCAGTGTGTACGGAAGTTATAGGGGCTCTGTGTGCAGTGTGTGTGTGTAGTTATGGGGAATTGGGCTCTGTGTGCAGTTTGTGTGTGAATTATAGGGGGGTTCCTGTTTCCCTGTGTGTGGTTATTGGGGCTCTGTGCAGTGTGTGTAGTTATGGGGTGCTCTGTGTGTGGTGTGCAGTTATGGGGAGGCTCTGTGTGCAGTTGATGTGTGGTTATGGGGGTGGGCTCTGTGTACAGTTTGTGTAATTATAGGGAGCTCTGTTTACCCTGTGTGTGTGGTTATAGGGGCTCTCTGTGTACGGTGTGTGTGGTTATAGGGGGTGCTGTGTTCGGTTTGTGTGGTTATGGGGAGACTCTGTTTACCTGTGTGGTGTGGGGGCTCTGTGTTGGTGTGTGAGGTTATGGGGGGTGCTCTGTGTACAGTGTGTGCAGTTATGGGGGCTCTGTGTGCAGTGTGTGTGTGGCAGTTATGGGGGACTCTCTGTTTGCCATATTAGTAGTTATTGGGGGCTCTGTGTACAGTGTGTGTGGTTATGGGGGTGCTCTGTTGTTTTGGTGTGTGGTTATAGGGAGACTCTGTGTACGGTGTGTGTGTGGTTATAGAGGGGTGCTTTCTGTGTACAGTGTGTTGCAGTTATGGGGAGACTCTGTGTACAGGTGTGTAGTTATGGGGGTGGGCTCTCTGTGTGCAGTTTGTGTAATTATAGGGGCTCTGTTTACCTGTGTGTATTGGTTATTATGAGGGCTCTGTGTGCAGTGTGTGGTTATGGAGGTGCTGTGTTCCGGTTTGTGTGTAGTTATGGGGGGCTCTGTTTGCCCTGTGGTTATTGGGGGCTCTGTGTTGCAGTGTGTGTGGTTATGGGGGTTGGGCTCTGTGTACAGTAAGTGTGGTTGGGGAGCTCTGTGTACAGTGTGTGTGTGGTTATAGGGGCTCTGTTATTTGGTGTGTGTAGTTATAGGGGTGCTCATGTGTACAGTGTGTTGCAGTTATAGGGGGCTCTGTGTGTACAGTGTGTGCAGTTATAGGGGCTCTGTGTACAGTGTGTGCAGTTATGGGGCTCTGTTGTGTACAGTGTGTGTAGTTATTGGGGGGTGGGCTCTGTGTACAGTAAGTGTGGTTATAGGGGGGTGCTCTGTGTACAGTGTGTGCAGTTATAGGGGGGTGCTCTGTGTACAGTGTGTGTAGTTATGGGGGTTGGGCTCTGTGTACAGTAAGTGTGGTTATAGGGGGGGAGCTCTGTGTACAGTGTGTGTAGTTATAGGGGGGCTCTGTGTACAGTGTGTGTAGTTATAGGGGGTGCTCTATTATTTGCAGTGTGTGCAGTTATAGGGGGGCTCTGTGTACAGTGTGTGCAGTTATAGGGGGGCTCTGTGTACAGTGTGTGTAGTTATGGGGGGGTGGGCTCTGTGTACAGTAAGTGTGGTTATAGGGGGGGAGCTCTGTGTACAGTGTGTGTAGTTATAGGAGGGCTCTCTGTGTACTGATAATGTATCTGTATGTGGATACACTCCTATATATTATTATAGTTATAATGTATCTGTGTGTACCTGTAATGTTGCCTCTCCACTTGTTTGCGTGCAGGAGAGGGTTAATGTGCATTGTATTGGGTAGAGGAGAGGGTTAATGAGCAGTGTACTGGGTGCAGGAGAGGGTTAATGAGCAGTGTACTGGGTGCAGGAGAGGGTTAATGAGCATTGTATTGGGTAGAGGAGAGGGTTAATGAGCATTGTATTGGGTGCAGGAGAAGGTTAGTGTACATTGCTCTGAGTATAGGAGAGAGTGCTGGATGGGTGTGTGGAGGGTTAATTTGTGCTGGGTGAGGAGAGAGTTACGTTGTGCTGGCTGGGTGTGTAGAGGGTTAATTTGTGCTGGGTGAGGAGAGGGTTAATTTGTGCTGGCTGGGTGTGTAGAGGGTTACATTGTGCTGGCTGGGTGTGTAGAGGGTTACGTTGGGCTGGCTGGGTGTGTAGAGGGTTAACTTGGGCTGGCTGGGTGTGTAGAGGGTTAATTTGTGCTGGGTGAGGAGAGGGTTACGTTGTGCTGGCTGGGTGTGTAGAGGGTTACGTTGTGCTGGCTGGGTGTGTAGAGGGTTAATTTGGGCTGGCTGGGTGTGTAGAGGGTTAACTTGTGCTGGCTGGATGTGTAGATGGTTAATTTGTGCTGGGTGTGTAGAGGGTTAACTTGTGCTGGGTGAGGAGAGGGTTACGTTGTGCTGGCTGGGTGTGTAGAGGGTTAATTTGTGCTGGCTGATTGTGTAGAGGGTTAACTTGTGCTGGCTGGGTGTGTAGAGGGTAAATTTGTGCTGGGTGAGGAGAGGGTTACGTTGTGCTGGCTGGGTGTGTAGAGGGTTACATTGTGCTGGCTGGGTGTGTA
>OW240913.1:374233694-374295055 GCA_933207985.1 Pelobates cultripes | reverse complement strand
CTGTGTACAGTGTGTGTAGTTATTGGGGGGTGGGCTCTGTGTACAGTAAGTGTGGTTATAGGGGGGTGCTCTGTGTACAGTGTGTGCAGTTATAGGGGGGTGCTCTGTGTACAGTGTGTGTAGTTATGGGGGTTGGGCTCTGTGTACAGTAAGTGTGGTTATAGGGGGGGAGCTCTGTGTACAGTGTGTGTAGTTATAGGGGGGCTCTGTGTACAGTGTGTGTGTAGGCTGTTAGGGGGTGCTCTGTGTACAGTGTTTAGTTATAGGGGGGCTCTGTGTACAGTGTGTGCAGTTATAGGGGGGCTCTGTGTACAGTGTGTGTAGTTATGGGGGGGTGGGCTCTGTGTACAGTAAGTGTGGTTATAGGGGGGGAGCTCTGTGTACAGTGTGTGTAGTTATAGGAGGGCTCTCTGTGTACTGATAATGTATCTGTATGTGGATACACTCCTATATATTATTATAGTTATAATGTATCTGTGTGTACCTGTAATGTTGCCTCTCCACTTGTTTGCGTGCAGGAGAGGGTTAATGTGCATTGTATTGGGTAGAGGAGAGGGTTAATGAGCAGTGTACTGGGTGCAGGAGAGGGTTAATGAGCAGTGTACTGGGTGCAGGAGAGGGTTAATGAGCATTGTATTGGGTAGAGGAGAGGGTTAATGAGCATTGTATTGGGTGCAGGAGAAGGTTAGTGTACATTGCTCTGAGTATAGGAGAGAGTGCTGGATGGGTGTGTGGAGGGTTAATTTGTGCTGGGTGAGGAGAGAGTTACGTTGTGCTGGCTGGGTGTGTAGAGGGTTAATTTGTGCTGGGTGAGGAGAGGGTTAATTTGTGCTGGCTGGGTGTGTAGAGGGTTACATTGTGCTGGCTGGGTGTGTAGAGGGTTACGTTGGGCTGGCTGGGTGTGTAGAGGGTTAACTTGGGCTGGCTGGGTGTGTAGAGGGTTAATTTGTGCTGGGTGAGGAGAGGGTTACGTTGTGCTGGCTGGGTGTGTAGAGGGTTACGTTGTGCTGGCTGGGTGTGTAGAGGGTTAATTTGGGCTGGCTGGGTGTGTAGAGGGTTAACTTGTGCTGGCTGGATGTGTAGATGGTTAATTTGTGCTGGGTGTGTAGAGGGTTAACTTGTGCTGGGTGAGGAGAGGGTTACGTTGTGCTGGCTGGGTGTGTAGAGGGTTAATTTGTGCTGGCTGATTGTGTAGAGGGTTAACTTGTGCTGGCTGGGTGTGTAGAGGGTAAATTTGTGCTGGGTGAGGAGAGGGTTACGTTGTGCTGGCTGGGTGTGTAGAGGGTTACATTGTGCTGGCTGGGTGTGTAGAGGGTTACGTTGGGCTGGGGGTGTGTAGAGGGTTAACTTGGGCTGGCTGGGTGTGTAGAGGGTTAATTTGTGCTGGATGAGGAGAGGGTTACGTTGTGCTGGCTGGGTGTGTAGAGGGTTACGTTGTGCTGGCTGGGTGTGTAGAGGGTTAATTTGGGCTGGCTGGGTGTGTAGAGGGTTAATTTGTGCTGGGTGTGTAGAGGGTTAACTTGTGCTGGCTGGATGTGTAGATGGTTAATTTGTGCTGGGTGTGTAGAGGGTTAACTTGTGCTGGGTGAGGAGAGGGTTACGTTGTGCTGGCTGGGTGTGTAGAGGGTTAATTTGTGCTGGCTGATTGTGTAGAGGGTTAACTTGTGCTGGCTGGGTGTGTAGAGGGTTAATTTGTGCTGGGTGAGGAGAGGGTTACGTTGTGCTGGCTGGGTGTGTAGAGGGTTAATTTGTGCTGGGTGAGGAGAGGGTTACGTTGTGCTGGCTGGGTGTGTAGAGGGTTAATTTGTGCTGGGTGTGTAGAGGGTTAACTTGTGCTGGCTGGGTAGGTGGTTAAATAATGTCATGCTCACTTTGTCCTCAGGGAAACTGTAGTGAATTTTACTATAAACATTTGGGTTTGTGAAGTTTTTCTATGGACTGCAGCTCCCGCCTTTCTCTCTCTCGGTGTCATTGAGATCCATGGAGAGATTTACTAACATTAAATAGTGAGTGGTCACCGTGCCCCGGCCTGGAGATACGTGTGTGCCAGGATAGGAGGGCTGCATACGCTGCATGTTGGGGGAGGACTCAAATTCACAAATTATTTCCTAACGGGAGAATTCAAAGTGAATTTTAAATTCTAAGCCGGGATCTGAAATGAAAGAATAGCTGAATGTTTCCTATTTAAAATGTGAAATTCTGAATTCTCTCTTTAGTAAATAACCTATCTGATTTCTGAGGAATCCTTCGGCCGACGGAGCACAAAGTCTGAGATTAGAAGAGCAAAGTCTCTCGGTAATGCCCACTATGTGCGCTGTGTCACGCACGGACACGTCCCATGCCTTGCTTTCTGCCAAGCATACAGAGAGTTAACCGGTCTGGAAGGTATTCCACGTGCTCACTGTGGCAGATTTAAATAGAGTACTTTTTGTCACATGTCTCAAGCATGTTCATAGTGTGAATAATTTGTACATAACTCCATTATATGTGGGCTGACCGCTGCTTCCCACGTCTCTAATTGCCAGGTATCACCAAAACAACCCAGCAGGAGCCATTACTAATATCTGGACATGCTGGCATCGTGTAAACAGTCCGTTCCTGCCATTTATGAATGTCACATGCATAGGAGGATTTGTTACATGAAACGAGACAAGGATTTCGTTTGTGTTAAAGGGACAGTAACATTGTCCCAGACTGGTCAGTTCCAGGCACCAACACAGAGCGATTTGCTTTCCTCGTCCGCAGGTCTCACACAGAACCGTTCTATGCAGTCAGATTTACAGCAGATTGAGCCCAGAACGCAGTGAATAAACCAAGACCAAGTACCTGAGGTGGTCAATTAGGTCAGTTCAGGCTGTTACAAACAAAGCCCGAGCACAGGGCTGGGAGCACAGGGTGTTAGAATGGGCTGTTTTGGGGGTGAGAGGAGAACACCAGCTCCATGTCATCCCCACATCTCTGGCATCTCCCCCCCCAAGGTATCCCATCTCCCTTCTTCTATAAAATACTCCATGGTCTACGCTGGAAGATCATGGAGCCACCATCAGTTGCGGCAGAAAACTGAGCTTGTTAATTGGCGGCATTTACAAAAGATAGACTGTGCTGTCACTCCCAATGCTCGAGGGAACATTGACCAATGTGGGACCTAAATGGCCTGGTCTGGGTGTCAGATTCTGAAAGCCAGCATGGCAGAATGCAAATAGGGGCAGAGCTGGACCTGTCAGAAGAACGGGAGAGGAGTCCCTGACGTGCAGAGACATCATTTTATCAAACTGATTTAAATAGTTTATATTAAAAGGACGCCGTAAGCACCAAAACCGCAACATCTTTATGTAGTGACTTGGGTGCCTAGATGCTATGTCTGCTGTTTTGCCATTTGTGAGAAATGGTAGTGTTTACATTTGTCACCCAGTGTGTCGCTAACTGTCAATCAATCAGACATCTGTTAGAGACATAGCATTGTGGCGGAACCCGCCTCGCCACTGGGCATTGGAGAAGACTGATTGCCAGCCTCCTGCCATGTGACTATGGCCCCTGGGATGTATTGCCTGCTCTCCTGTACTGCTGAGGATTGCTACCAACTAGGTGGATTTGGCTATGGAGCTTGTCTAGTGCCCTCTGTTGGTAGCAACAGCAATATGCACTACCTGAATAGCAAGACTGGTTCATTTGCATATTCGGGTCGATTTGCATATTGCTATTTCTGCATGCACATGAGATATTTTCTGTTAATTATTGTCTCCCCCACCTCTTTAAAAATATGCCATTGTGTTATAATAAGTCACTGTTTGTTGCTATGATTTGACTGTTTGTAATTTTATTGAGTTTTCACAGCAATGGTAATGTAATGACCATATGGGCTAGTCCCAAGGAAAATAAAGTTTTAGAGAGTTCTTCTTCCTCAGTCTAGAGTCCTGTCTCTTATTGGGGGAATTGCTATATCACTACAAGGGATCGCTATGCTCCCTTGGATAATCACTTCTAAGCTCTTTTAAGAGCTTGTTCCTGCTTCACTCTCTTGGAGTAGAGGTTCACCCACTGGAACCTGGAGCCTTGTCGTAGGTAGGAGACGGCAAGACCCCAACCAAGCTGCGGCAGTTTGTGGGGTTTGCGGTGGTTGTGGTGTCTGGTTGAGCGCATGGAGCCCTCTGTAAGCGCTAGGAGCATCCTTCAACGGAGGTACCCAGTCGGGGTGCCAGGTGATCTGTTACAAGCATGACTACAGCCAACACCAAGAGGCCGTCTCAAAACGACACACTGGGATAACTGAATTGACCCGCATCATGTGCCATAGAGACCCATCGTTGGACTGGCCGGAAATCATCACCACAAACAGAGCAGCTGCAGTGGGCATACTGGGACAGTGCTAGATGGAGGGGAGGGAGGCGTAAATCTAACAGTTAAAAGGAACATCTTATCTGTTTTAATAACATTTGTGATATTACCGAGTAATAATGGGAATCACTGGATGATGTAGGTATATAGGGGGCATTTGACGGGGTCACTCATCTTCTCATATTCAGTTACCCAGCCCCCGACATGTCCCTCGCACAGCGTGTCCTGTAAACACGGTCTGTTTGTTACTGTCGGAAGGCCGTCCCGCTGACCCATCCTTCATTCTGCCATTTACCAGTCTTTCCTCGAATCTATCCAAGTAATGCTTCCACCCAGCGCAGTCCAGACACACAGGATCCATCCTGACAGTCAATAGAACGAGCTCTGTCTTTGCTGATTTTAGAGAATTATTGTCCATTTCACTCTAATCTTAGTGTTTAACACCTTATGTTCTAATTTATGTTGTTGAATTTAGTGATTTCTCGCCCACCCATCACGCAGTGCTGCGGAGAATGTATTAATAAACTGTTAATTTATATTGTGTTATTGAGCTGCCTTACTGATCATTCACTTTGTTTCGTCTGAACAATCCAAACTTGCTGAGTGAACATTAAAGTACATTGTAACAAAAACATGCAGGAATCTTGAGACAGATTGGGAAAGGCTGAGATACAAAGGTTTCTCTAACAGCTCCAAATATTCTCCACAAATTCACTATTTACTATCAGAGCAGAATTAGCCTGAATCAATATAAGAATGTTCTCAGAGAGAATCACCCCTGTACTGCTGTACCCCACCATATAATCCCCCCTGTACTGCTGTACCCTTCCATATAATCCTTCCAGTACTGCTGTACCCCTCAATATAGTCAGCCCTGTACTGCTGTACCCCTCAATATAGTCAGCCCTGTACTGCTGTACCCCACAATATAGTCAGCCCTGTACTGCTGTACCCCGCAATATAATCACCCCTCTCCTGCTGTACCCCATCATATAATCACCCCTCTCCTGCTGTACCCCATCATATAATCACCCCTCTCCTGCTGTACCCCGAAATATTATCACCCCTGTACTCCTGTACCCCGCAATATAATCACCCCTCTCCTGCTGTACCCCCAATTGAATAATCCCCCTATTCTGATGCCAGGGGGTGTCTCCCTGTATTTCATGCTCTTTGTCTAATACTTGTAGTTTGCAGATTCCTTGTAACGTAGAGAATGATATTTAGCCGAGGTGCTGAGTCAGGAGATATCGTTGGGACATGGAGTAGTAGAATGACGTACGTGTACCGTGTGCATGTTGGAGATAACACAGAAACTCTGCTGTGTTCACTCATTTCGCTGACCCAGAGATGCTTGTCATGAGGAATCGCAGCAATGGCGTCAGAGAGTGAACAACGGACATCACCGCCATCTGCTTTACTGATTAAAAGCTCCTTCCATCCTCTTGTACTGATAGGAGCGGGCAGCAGAGCTTACACTCTAATAAGATGTGCTTCTCTCGGCAGGGGACAGTACTGGGTCAGAGAGACACTATGTACATGTAATGCATGCTCTCACCACTTTCTAGGGTTTCTAGGGGGTTGTTGGGGGTAGGTTGGTCTGATGGCAGGACACAGAGAAGATTGCTGCCAGCTGACGTCCCTGGAGTAGAACAGACATTTTATACAACACTGAGTCGGATCCAAAACTCTTTGTTCCCTGACATTTACACGAGTGAGCACGCACTTTGCTGTTCACACTAATAAAAATGTACCGTTTAGCCTGCGCCAGAAAGATCCTATCGATATCACTCAACATCCTGCTCCTAGTGAGCCACACAATCCATAAACACATTCGCTCTGCTAATGCCCACCGCCGACAATAATGGGAGAAGCAAGATCTTCATATCCAAAACTGAAGTGGTGATGGTGCTTTGGGTAATTCTTTTACTGTGCGGATATTAGATGGACCTTGAGTCAGGCACTGCCCCGAGACAACAAGCCACAGTGGTTATGGTGATTTAAACTTGTTTGCTGTGGAGCCAGTGCGGCCCTGTGCGTGGTTCATAAACCACTAATTAAAGGGACAGTGTGTATGGATTATCAATTTAACCAAAACCTGGTTCCTGTGGCACCCTCCAGGCTATTTCGTTACAGTACAATCAGCCGCTGAGTTGGATTAACTGAGTTTAATCTTTAATTGCCTGTTAGTTCATCATTAGTCATCGATAAGTAGCTTATCTCCATTATGGTTTCACTGTATCACTAATAAGGGCGAGGATCGTCCGTGGAGACATTTAGCGGCTCCCAGCACTATACACGATAGTGAGAATTCATAGCGTAACCAGGCTGAAAGCATAACTGGCTCAGATAGTTTAACTCACTTTGAATTCTCTTTAGTAAATAGTCCTGAGGCTCATTCCCATCATTCCCAGACAGTCGCACGTAGCCGGGTGTGTTCCTTGTTTCAGGGTTTTACATTTTAAGATATTTCTTTATTTTATCCGTTCGCTGTGATCTTGCATTGTCCAGTCCAAATGGGCGTAGAACCCAGTCCAGCTGGTGGTAGTGTTGTTACAGGCTGCCATGTTTGCGCGGTCTCTTGTTATCTCTATAAATCGATGGTCGAGCCGCCATCATAAAAACACTAATATTTCCTGCCGTGATTGGAACGTTATTATTGTGTACGCTTGTAGGAGAATAAGGTGGAAATTAGAATGAAGGTCCAGCAGGAATTCCAATGGTTTCCATGGCGACCATTATACAATTACAACTTTTATAAGGTGTCCGCTGTGTGAGAATGGTGCTGTAACAAGCCTCGTTTCATGTGACGCCCTAAAAGTCCACCTTTTTCTGGTTAATACAGACTTTGGAATCTCCCTGTGAGTTCCAGCGATTTTTGCCATTCGGCATATTTGAGCATTTTGTAAACACAGCAAGACAAGTCTGGAGGCCAGAGGTTGCCTCATGCAGATAGTAAACCCAGCTAAGATTAGTGAGTCAGCACAATTACCCTGACTTCTGTGGGACGTGGGAACGGCTTGTCTAAACAGCAGCAACATAGACCATAGCGCCGTACAACAGGAGCGCCTCATCACAGTGCAAATGCATTAAAAAAAGAAATTACCGTATATACTTGTGTATAAGTCGAGTTTTTCAGCACATTTTTTGTGCTGAAAAACCCCCACTCATCTTATACTCGAGTTAATGTCTGTATTATGGCAACTTACATTGCCATAATACAGACAAGGACCGCCGGGCTCATTACAAGCCCGGCAGTCCTGTTGGGGGCTGGCAGAGAGCTGTAACTTACCTTTCCTGCAGTTCCTGTCAGCTCCCTTCTCTCTCCTACGGTCCGGTCAGCTCCCCTGTCAGCTCCACTGTAAATCTTGCGAGAGCCGCAGGGGAACGCTCCGCATGGCCGCAAGACTTACAGTGGAAGAGAAGGGAGCTAACCGGACTGGAGGAGAGAGAAGGGAGCTGACAGGAGCTGCAGGAAAGGTAAGTTACAGCTCGCTGACAGCCTCCCCTCCTACACAGTGCACACCACTGGACCACCAGGGAATGAGAGCCCCCCTCCCTGGCCAGCTAACAAGCAGGGAGGGGGGACGAAAAAAATATAAATAAAAAATAAATAAAATACTAATAATAATAATAAGAAAATAAAAAATAAAAAAATGCCCCCCACCAAGGCTCTGCATCACATACACACACTGCACTCATTATATACACACACTGTAAATAAATATTCAATTAATATAATTTTTGGGGGGATCTAATTTTATTTAGAAATTTACCAGTAGCTGCTGCATTTCCCACCCTAGTCTTATACTTGAGTCAATAAGTTTTCCCAGTTTTTGGGGGTAAAATTAGGGGTCTTGACTTATATTCGGGTCGACTTACTCGACTATACTCGAGTATATACGGTACAATGTTTTCCCTGCTTTTATAAATATATATTTTATAATAAAATACAGTATTCTAATAATCTCCCATCCATATATATTATAATAAAATACAGTATTATTATAATATAGTGATACTCGCTGATCTCAGTACTAGCCCAGAGCGCTCTCCTATCATATATATTATAATAAAATAATACAGTATTATAATAATATACTGCTACTCGCTGCTCTCAGTACTAGCCCAGAGCGCTCTCCCATCCATATATATTACAATAAAATAATACAGTATTATTATAATATACTGCTACTCGCTGATCTCAGTACTAGCCCAGAGCGCTCTCCTATCATATATATTATAATAAAATAATATAGTATTATAATAATATACTGCTACTCGCTGCTCTCAGTACTAGCCCAGAGCGCTCTCCCATCCATATATATTACAATAAAATAATACAGTATTATTATAATATACTGCTACTCGCTGATCTCAGTACTAGCCCAGAGCGCTCTCCTATCATATATATTATAATAAAATAATATAGTATTATAATAATATACTGCTACTCGCTGCTCTCAGTACTAGCCCAGAGCGCTCTCCCATCCATATATATTACAATAAAATAATACAGTATTATTATAATATACTGATACTCACTGCTCTCAGTACTAGCCCAGAGCGCTCTCCTATCCATATATAGTATAATAAAATAATACAGTATTATTATAATAATATACTGATACTCACTGCTCTCAGTACTAGCCCAGAGCGCTCTCCTATCCATATATATTATAATAAAATACATTATTATTATTATAATATACTGATACTCGCTGATCTCAGTACTAGCCCAAAGTGCTCTCCCATCGATATATATTATAATAAAATAATACAGTATTATTATAATATACTGATACTAGCTGCTCTCTTATCTCTCTCTCTCTCTATATATATATATATATATATATATATATATATATATATATTAATAAAATAATACAGTATTATTATAATAATATACTGATACTCGCTGATCTCAGTACTATCCCTGAGCGCTCTCCTATCCATATATATTATAATAAAATAATACAGTATTCTAATAATAATATAGTGATACCCGGTGATCTCAGTACTAGCCCAGAGTGCTCTACTATCCATATATTATAATAAAATAATACAGTATTATTATTATATACTGATACCCGCTGCTCTATTATCCATATGTGTGTATATATTATAATAAAATAATACAGTATTCTAATATACTGATACTTGCTGATCTCAGTACTAGCCCAGAGTGCTTTCCCATGCATATATATTATAATAAAATAATACAGTATTATTATAATATACTGATACTCGCTGATCTCAGTACTATCCCTGAGCGCTCTCCTATCCATATATAATAAAATAATACAGTATTATTATAATAATATACTGATACTCGCTGATCTCAGTACTATCCCTGAGCGCTCTCCTATCCATATATATTATAATAAAATAATACGGTATTCTAATAATAATATAGTGATACCCGGTGATCTCAGTACTAGCCCAGAGTGCTCTACTATCCATATATTATAATAAAATAATACAGTATTATTATAATAATAATAATCTACTGATACTTTGTGATCTCAGTAATAGCCTAGAGCGCTCTCATTTTCTTGTCTTCCCTGGATTTACGCTGATAATTTGCAAGTAGAGGGGCTCGGGGTTTGGATGGCTCAGGTTTTCTTACACGGCAGGAACTGCATTCAAATACTTTATTACCATAACAACTACAATAAGCCTTAATAGTACAGTAAGCTGTAATGTTACAATGAGCTGTAATGGTACAATAAGCTGTAATGGTACAATCCACTGTACGATACTATAAACTGTGATAATACGCTGAGCTGTAATAATACAATGAGCTGTATGAAACAGTAATTTGCAATGTTACAATGAGCTGTAATGGTACAATAAGCTGTGATAATACACTGAGCTGTATGAAACAGTAAGCTGTAATGTTACAATGAGCTGTAATGTTACAATAAGCTGTGATAATACAATGAGCTGTAATGCTACAATTCGCTTTACAATACTATAAGCTGTGATAATACAATAAGCTGTGATAATACACTGAGCTGTATGAAACCGTAAGCTGTAATGTTACAATGAGCTGTAATGTTACAATAAGCTGTGATAATACAATGAGCTGTAATGGTACAATCCGCTGTACGATACTATAAACTGTGATGATACAATAAGCTGTGATAATACACTAAACTGTATGAAACCGTAAGCTGTAATGTTACAATGAGCTGTAATGGTACAATAAGCTGTGATAATACTGTAATGGTAAGGGGGTTAAAGCTTCCACGTAACTGAGCCATTTCATCTGATCATATTAAGAAGAAAAAAAGCTCAATAATATGGTTAAAATGATATTGCTAAATGCTCAGGGATTAAATTCTCCATGCAAGCGAGCAATTTTATTTGATTATATTAAGAAAGAAAAAGCTCAGATTATCTTCTTACAAGAAACACACTGGTGAAGGGCAGATAGTCTAAGATTTATCCCACAAAGGTTTCCAATAGTGGTATCCACATCGTTAGAGAAGGAGAGAAAAAGAGGGGTTGCTATTTTGATAAGTGAAGATATAGACGCTAAAATGATATACCAAGAGGTGGATGAGGAAGCTAAAGTCATTATACTGATAATTGAAATCCAAGCAGAAATCTATACATTAGTTAATATAACCCTTCGAATAGATATTTTATAAATCTGCTAGACAAAGTGTAAAGGATAAAACAAGGAAAGGTACTTTTAGCGGGTGACTTTAATCAAATTCTAGATGTAAGTTTAGACAAAAAAATTTTTTTTTTTAAAACGAGTAGTAAATAAAAACCTAGTTTCTCAAGCTGTACAATTTCAAAGAGTAGTTAGGAAATCTGGATTATTGGATATATGGCGTATCTTCCATCCAGGGGAGAGGGACTTTACATGCTTCTCCAGAACACCTTTTTCGTACTCAAGAATAGATTTATTTTTGGGAAATGATACGTTGGCCAATAGCATTAATAAAGTGCTGATACATGAAGTCACCTGGTTCGATCATAACGCTACAATCACCGAACTGTTAAAAAAGTGCAAAAAGAACAACATGGCGATTAAACGATAATATCCTCATTAAAAAGGAAAATAAAAAACATATAACAGATGGCAGAAAAATACTTTCTAGAAAATGGAGGAGAGGTATCTCTTCCCTCAGTATGGAATGCATATAAATGCATTATACAAGGATATTTAATTAAACTTGGTACAATTGAAAAAAAAAAAAAAATAGGGGAAAATCTCTTGCTGACCTGTATATAGATTTTTATAAACTATCTAAAGAAAACAAAGTTTTACCAACCAAAGAGAAACGTATACAAATATTAATTCAAAATAGTATAAATGAATTACTGATTGAGGAGAAAAAAATAGGAATTTACAATATCTAAGGATAAATTGGAATTATAAGAGTAATAGAGCAGACAAGTTACTCACAAATAAACTGAAAAATAAAAAACAAATGAGGAGGATTTACAATATTGGACGGAGAATGAAACACATGTCCCCAAAGAAAATTTGCACAGCCTTTAATAAATTCTATAGGCAATTATATAATCTAGAATTAGATGAAAAACAACCCCCCTCAAAGGAATATTTTAAAAATAAAAAATGCCAAAAATATCTAGAGATCAATTAAAAACTATAAATACACCTACAACTCCAGAAGATATGAAATAGCAATAAATAAACTGAAGATTAATAAAGCTCCTGGGCCAGATGGGTATACAAATAAATTCTATAAGATACTTAGAGGTGTATTATCTGAACGTCTCTCAAGGATATTTAATGAGATTATTGTCAATCGTATTTTTCCTAAGGAGATGCTTCAAGCCAACGGAGATGTTAAGATTTATGCCATGATCCTAGCGGATCGACTAAAAATGTGTATTTCTGATTTAATACAAAAAGACCAAGTTGGATTTATCCCAGGAAGAGTAGCAGCAAGAGGCCTTAGACGAGTTTTGGACGTGTGTGATGCAGCACAGCGGATGAATGTCCCCCTTCTGACACTGCCGTTGTATACTGAGAAAGCCTTCGACGGGATCAGATGGGATTTTTTGAGTGACACTTTAACGGCGTATGGGCTGGTAGGGGCCGTGCATGACACGATTATGGCATTATATACTGTACCTTCAGCTAGGACAGTGGGACCAGGTATAGATGCAGAATGGTTTACTATAACTAATGGCACCAGACAGGGCTGTCCCCTATCCCCTTTATTATACGTTTTAACAATAGAACCTCTGGTTGATGAAATAAGGGAAAATAAAAAGATTGTAGGTTTCAGGATAAAAAAGGCAGAACATAAAGTTAATCAATATGCCGATGATCTCTTGCTTACTTTACAAAGCTCAAGGATATCTCTGCCGGAATTGATTAAGGTATTAGGACATTATAGTGAATATTCAAATAATAAATTAAATATAAATAAGACCACCTTAATGACAAGTAAGATTGATAGTGAAGATAGGAACTTTATTAGAACAACATACAATTTTGCTTAGGCAAAGGAGAATATTAAATTTTGGGGTATTAAAATTCCAAGAAATATAAATAAAATAATTGAGGTAAACTTTCTTCCGCTTATAAAATATACAAAATATACAAAATATACATTTTGAAAAGAATGGGTGTATAAGGAGATCTCTTGGGACGTATAAATACGATTCAATCATACATTCCGCCCAAATGGAACTATATCTTTAGAATGTTACCTGTACAAGTTCCCCTACCTTGGCTAAAATGATAGTCAGCTTTTTCTAAAGTTATTTGGAAAGGGAGGAAACCCAGAATTTAAATTTCTTATCGAAGAGAAAAAAAGATGGGGGACCAGCAGCTCCAAATATAATAGAATATCATAATGCTTGTATGCTGGCACACGCTATTACTACTCAAAGTAGAGATCAAAAAGAAGAAGCTTGCTACCAAATAGAGTCAGAAATGGTGGGATTAGAAAGTTTCTCAGAATTATTTTGGACAACAAAAAAAATAAAAAAAATCTAAATAGTACAGTGGTTCCAGAAAACTCATTGGTTATCGGTAATATTCTGAAAATTTGGTATAGATTTAAAAAAAAGAAAAATAAGATAGAATATAGATGGTTTTCTTTTTTGCCTATGGATGTGATCCCTGGTAATATTGAAGATATTAATATCAGTAAATGGCTGCAGGCGGGAATTCAGAATATCAAGGAGGGGATAACTAAAAACAGAAATTAGGTCCTTTAAGATCAGATACAAGCAGAGTTTGGACTCCAAAGTAAAGAGATCTTCACATATTTGAGAATTAATTTTTATGGGGGGAAATATTTGGAAGTTAAGGAAGAAGTTATATGTCCTTTCTGCTTATAGTTGGTCCTGGAGAGGCTTGCTTGCCAGCCTCCTGCCCTGCGACTATGGCCCTGGGGTGGATGGCCCTTTTAAAACATTATTTTGGGCTCATTGACTTTTTAAAGACTGTTTCTGGCCCTTTAAATGTTTTGGGAAAGGATTGGAACTTTTTATATGGCACTTCGGATACAGCCGAAGTAGTCGAAGTGGCCGTCATTCGACAAACGAACACGTGGCGGCGGCTAATTTAATTCAGTCGAACGCGGTCAGCGGGCTATGCAGCCAAATCTCTGGAACTGAAATCGGCTACATGGCAGCACGAACACCGCTGAATCTTACCTTCATTTCCACTTCGACACAAGTCAAAGTGCATTCGATTATTTGAACGCCGCATTCGAATGGGACTTAGTTATTTTTCAGTACAGAAATAGACCGGCCAAACAGCCTGAATCTGTGGAACTGTTTTGGGCATGCAAATAGGCATGCGGTCGGTCCAAAGAGACTTTTTACTATCTCTGGAATGGATTTACACAAATTTTGGAAATGTTTGTCCCCAAGTTATACTGGTTATAAAAATATAAGTTGTATGCGTGTACGATGTAAAACCAAGGAGTTATAAAAATGTATAAAAAGTTTAATTTTTCAGCTTGGAGATAATTGAGTAGATACAGTAAGTAACTCAATTATCTCCTAAGCAGAGGGGAGGAATGTTCTGTAATTGCTGGGTGTGTTTCTATTGTACCGTGGCGTTTGATTGGCTGCTGTACTTGCATTGTTGGTGCCCCACCAGGTCCAGTGGGTGGTGACAATACTGTAAAGTCCTGCATAAAAGCAGCAATAAACGCTCAGTGGAGTCAGTTCTGGGGATTGCAATGCTCTGCATACTCCCTTGAGCTTTAATCACTTAGCTCTTTTAAGAGTTTGTTCCTGAAACGCTCTACTGGAGGAGAGGTCTTCCCCACACAGTCCTGGAGGACAGAAGCTGATCCAGGGTGGACAGAAGACGGCGAGACTCCAGTTAAGCTACGGCGGTTGTGGAGTCTGCGGTGGTTGTGGTGTCCAGTGCGGTGCTTGTGGTCCTCGGCACAGGCTAGGAAGCGTCCATCAACGGAAGGTACTCGGTCGGAGTATGGGGAGTTCCGTTACAATTATTAATAGCTATAAGCAGAAAGGACATATAACTAGATGTTTCAAACTTGTAAAAGAGTTAAAGAAGTCTAAGATTAATTGGGAAAAAGATCTTAATATAGAAATTACAAACGAAGATCTGACTTGGGCCATAGTTAATGTGAACAAAACAGTACACTGCTTGAATATTGTGGAGAATTTTTCTAAGTTAGTAAATAAATGGTATATGGTTCCACAAAAAAAAAGGTATAGAAGGATATTAAAGATCAGATATATGCGATACTCCACAGAGTTTTCTATTACACCAAGGTTGGCCCAGCATGCCTATTGAAAAAAAAAGTATGATGATAATTCATATCTTGATGGCAACAATGGTAGTTTTGGCGAGAAATTGGAAAAGTAAATAGATTTTTGAGTGGAATTAAATAAAAATAAAAAAATCAAACTATATATTAATTTAAAATGGAATTTGGAATTATTAAAAATAATACATATGGCTTGACGATAGTTAAAAAATGCATAAAAATTGTGGAAACGCTCCAAGATAGATAAAGTAAGATCGTACAATCAAATACGGAGTGTAGAGAAAAGTAGAAATAATTAACTATAGTTAAATAAAATCTATATTGTCTCCGGTATGAATGGGGCCCAAAGGAAGTTAAGAGATTACATGTCTGGTATATATATATATATATATATATATAAAAAAAAAATAATAGTAGAGATAGTAGACCAACAAGAGCAATGACATAACTATTCCTTTGTGCGTGTGTATATGTTTTTGTCTGATCTTACTTGTTTGTATTTTAATTTGGTAATTATGTATATATATTTGTATTCCTAAGTATGGAAGTATTTAAAGCTCTGAAATGTTGAATACATTAAATGGAATATAAAAGTGAAATTTATGTAATGATAAAAGAAAATACCATGAAAAAAACTCCCCCTCCCCAAAAATACAGTTGTTATATAATAAATGAAATCTGACAGTTAGGCTGGGGTGATGTAATTTGACACAGGTGGGTGGGCTCTCAGTTTGCATATGCACTGGATTGGAAGACTATAATTGTTGGTTGGTTTATTGGTGGGCACACCCTAATCCCCGCGGCCCGCGGTATGTGCCTCCATGGGCCCACAGACAGGGAAGGAGGCAGGAGAGGACCTAGGGTTCCTGTGAATTCTAGCCCAGCAGGGTATGAGGCTATCCTAACTATAAGATAAG
This sequence comes from Pelobates cultripes, assembly GCA_933207985.1. Taxonomy (NCBI): domain Eukaryota; kingdom Metazoa; phylum Chordata; class Amphibia; order Anura; family Pelobatidae; genus Pelobates; species Pelobates cultripes. The sequence continues at coordinate 374,279,052 of OW240913.1, read as the reverse complement.
GCCAGGGACTAATGAAAGTATTTAGAAAATTGGGCAGACTAGATGGGCCGAATGGTTCTTGTGACGAGAGCAATCTCGCCATATTGCATTGGAGAAGCCTTGTTGCTCGCCTGCTGCCTTTGGATTATGGCCCCATGTTAAAAGACTTTGTTTCCCCTGCAGAAAAGACTTATTCGTGCTTTTCTGCCCGGTGTTCGGTAGATTCAATCTACCGAACAACCGCACGAATGACTAGACCACCTGGGAGCTGGAGTGTGCAATTAGCCTCCCAGAAGCTGCGGTTAACCGCAGCTTAATTGACGAATACTGGGTGGCCGCCATTCGTATACCAAACACGAGGTCGCGGCCATTTTAAACACATGAACGCACAGCGGTGTTCGACGCCTAACTCATGGAACTAAAAACGGACACAGTTTGGCGCGAACACCGCTGCAGCCGCCGACCTCCCTTCTTTTTCGGTGGAAGTACACGAACGGCCCGGTATTCGGTAGTTGTACCTGACTGCACTATACCCCAGATAGGAATCCCATGGAGCTCATTCGTATGAGAACTGACTTTGTGAAGACTTTGGCTCCATGGCGATTAAACTGTATTTGTGTGGTCTGAGCGCCATTCGCTTAATAATGTGCGCTCAGACCTGAGCTATCGGGGGATATGCTAAATGTATATCTTTACTGTAACCGTTCCAACATAGTGTATTTTAACAGTAATTCCTGTATTGGTATCCCCACGTGCATAATGGCGATTTGCCTTTGTCCTGGGAGATAATTGAATTACTTCTCAATTATCTCCAGGGCAGAGGGGAGGAAGCCAGGATGCATTGTGGGAATATAATGTGACTGTGTGTCCTATTTTGCTGATTGTCTGTCTTTTGTCAGTGTCTCCCATTTGGTCCCCTAGGGTGGGAGACCTGCATAAATACTGGGCAGGTAGCCTTCATTAAACAGACCACTGCTTGACCCTCAACACGTCTTTGGGGGGATTTACTGAATGCTGATAGAGACTGATTGCTAGGAGTGTAAGCCGCTTGGGTGCTTTTCCTATTCGTCTGCTAGCAGCTATTCGTATGGTTCCATTTCGTGAGTTTGGAGTGTTATATCGTATGCCGTTCGGGAGTTTGGAGCATTCCCTTACATGCGGTTCAGGAGTTTGGTGTTCTACAGTAGCTGTGCCTGCATCTCTGAAAGGGGACGATCGCCTAAACGGTTTTAACCCCTTGTGTGCTGAAACGGTCCGTTACAGTTCTTATCTGCCGTCACATTCTATGTTTCTCTGTTTCTGTGTTGGTTTAACTGTGGGGGTTTTATAGTTGTTGGTTGGTTCATTGGTGAATTGCATGGTTGTTGGTTGGTTTAACAGTGGGGTTGTATGGTTACTGGGTGGTTTAACAGTGGGGTTGTATGGTTACTGGGTGGTTTTATGGTGGGGTTGTTGGTTGGGCTTTGTAACGGCTACCCAGGTTGTAGAGGGGTATCTGCCGTTGGAGACGTCCTTCTTCCCGGCAAGATGCTGTGCTGTAGTGGAATGATGATATCCCATCCGCTGGATCAAAGTAGAGAGAGAAGCAGAGCTCTTAAAAGAGCTAGTGATTAAGCTGAGCAGGTTCCCTTTCAATAACGAGACGAGGCTACGTTTTGAAGGGTTAAGCAGAACCGATTTAATGACCACGCAAGCAGTTTCTTTTACGCAGGTTTTAAAGTAAAGTTACCACCCACTGGACCTGGTGGGGCACTGACAATGGAAATACAGCAGCCAGTTACAATTGTACAGTAAAAGTACACCCATTAATTACAGTACATTCCTCCCCTCTGCTTTGGAGATAATTGAGTTAATCGTTATATCAGCTCAATTATCTCCAAGCTAAAAAATATAGTTTTTCACATTTTCCATAACTCTAAAACTATGCATACGATTTTAACAAGTTACATTTTAATAATCAGTACTCTCAGGGAAACAACATATCCAAAAATGGCTCGAATTGGACCGGTGGTTCGGGAGTTAGTAAAAAGGTGGATGTGACCGACCGCTCACACATTTCCTTCCCCAAAGCAGTTCCACAGATTCAGTCTGTGTGGTCGGTCTATTCTCCCTTGACAATAAGTGTAAATAATATGAACGGAGCCGTTCGAGTCTACCATCAATTAATACAGTTTGTTCGTAGGATTATATTTCTGACATAGCGCTGTGTTCGTATGGTTCCAGTCAAACGCATGGAAGGTAGAAGTTCAGCGGTGTTCGTGGAAAAAGGTAGCCAAAATTAGTTCCACGCGGTCGACGACCAAACAACGCTGAGTGCGTTTGATTAAACAAAATGGCCGCCGCCATGTGTTCGCACAGATGAACGCCGACCACCCTGTTAATCCAATAGAATGTTGGAGGTGTTTGCGGTTTTACAGGATAAGAGGGTTAATTGGTGTCACACTCCTGCTCTGGTTGGTCGGTCATTCGACAGAATATTTGGTATACGAACTGTTATGGCCAAATACACGATCAGTCATTTTAAGAGAATGCAAATAAATGAATGGTGTTTGTTCTTTACAGGGACTGAAACAAGGGTTTAGTGCCCACAGTTGGGCTGATGCTTCCAGGCAATAACAGGGGTTCTGTTACAGTTGGTTTAACGGGGGGGTTGTATGGTTACTGGGTGGTTTAACAGTGGTGTTGTATGGTTGCTGGGTGGTACATTGGTGGGATTGTATTTTTGGTGGTTGGTTTAACGGTGGGGTTGTATGGTTGCTGGGTGGTTTAACGGTTTGGTTGTATGGTTGTTGGTTGGTTTAACGGTGGTGTTGTATGGTTGCTGGGTGGTACATTGGTGGGATTGTATTTTTGGTGGTTGGTTTAACGGTGGGGTTGTATGGTTACTGGGTGGTTTAACGGTTTGGTTGTATGGTTGCTGGGTGGTTTAGATTGTATAGTTGCTGTGTTGTTAAACGGTGGGCTGTAAAGTATTGCAGGCTGAACTCGTGACCCTGCTGTGTAAATATGCAATAATGCCCAGTATAAAAAAGGTAATGGCTTTCAAATGGGAGGTGCGTTTACTTCGAAGCTTGGCAAGAGATTAAACAGTGAGGAATTTAAGAGTCCGGGTGCAGCCAGAACTGCGTTGTAAACATGCATTATAATAGGTAATGAGTGAGATGAGAGGTGAAGGTCGATGACCATAACAATGCTTTGTTTGGAGAGTTGTTGAGGACGGAGGTTGAATATAGGAGCGTCTGATGGGCTGCTCTGTCCTTAAAGGGTCTCTCTGAAAACATAACAGTTCAGCCACATCAAAGGTTAACCTAATCTCACTCTTCACATCCAAAGCGGTTTAAAACTGCAGCAAGTTGCAAAAATCACACTTTTATAAACCTGACTTTTTATCTCTGAGTTTTTATCTTCCTCATTTGTCGTCCAAGCTGTGCGTAAGCCATGCGCACAGTGCATACACAACTTGGCCGTTTGTTCCTCCCTGCAGTTCAGATAAATCTTCAAACTTTGGGGGCTGCGGACAGGACAATAGGGGGCACGGCGGTGATACTGCATGTGCCACTAACCATACGCAAAGGAGCGTGCGTACCTTAAAAAAGACAGGCCTTTCCTAACTTGCCACAAAGCTTGCCTGCCCATGCAGTGTGGTGCGTTTGCAGATTCCCATGCAGTGTGGTGCGTTTGCAGATCCCCTTGCAGTGTGGTGCGTTTGCAGATCCCCTTGCAGTGTGGTGCGTTTGCAGATCCCCATGCAGTGTGGCTTGATTCCTTGAGAGAAGTTTGCACAGCACAAGTGCATCTAATGATTTGCTATTGCTGCCCATCTTGGGACTCAGGGAAACAAACCTGAGATAAAACCGGGCCTGGAATGCTGAAACTGGGACTATTGGGAGCTATGCACTTTGCACTATGCGTATTATGACTAGAAGATTTAACAAAGACATCTGGATGCCGGTGGGGAATCTATTGGTCAAGTAATTGGTAAACCTGTTTAACGTTTCCCTTGTTTCTGTAGAATCTTTCCATAACAATCTTTGCCCATCGGAAATATGCGAGCATCCTTCCATTAATATAAATGGAGATTTACGTCTTAAGGAGCTGACATTGTTTTATTTGGTTGTAGGTTTTTCTTACTGTTAGAATGAAATGTTAAGATTATAAGAATGAAGATTAAATCCTTAATGATCCTAGCAACCATTTTCTGAACATGCTGCTATTGTTCCTTCTTGTTAAATAACACATCCTAGGTTCCCCCGACTCCCCCTAAAATGATTATTGACAATTTCATAGACCTTAGCTGAAAGGTCGTTTTAGTAGCGTCCCACCCTGGATTCATACATAACAAACTTCAGAAAAAACGAAAAAAGGAGAAAGGAAGCAGATAATTGTTGCCGGTGATTTATTAGTGTAACCAAGCGTTCACACTCTGTCACGCATCTAATGGCAGAAAGTGCACGTTAAACGAGGCTAATTACCCGAGGTTTTCCAGCGACACTAATTAATGTTATAGTGGAGGGTGTTTGCTGACTGTGGCCAAGGTCACTCAGTGGTAGATTGCGTGTCCTCGGTTTGTGGTGGGAACTCTAGTAACGAGCATGTGACTCTGGGATACAGTGAATTAAGCCAAATTCTCCCCCTCATCATTTGTTCCTGAACCAGACTAGAGTATCTCCTGCTATTCAAAAACTGGCACAAAAGTACCTCCTACGCCCCACTTATTAACACCGTGTGTGCGCCGTGTGACTGGCTGGATTTATCATTGGACATCCGGTGCTGTGTTCTATCTGTTGTCCTCCAATGTGCTGAAGTGCAGTTTTTACACGTTCGACAACTTCTGTGGTGGAGCATGTTTGTGTAAATTAAAGGGACACTCCAGGCTTCCACACATGTTAGGTACACTGTGTAGGTTAGGTTACAGTTATACTGGGTGGGTTTATATTATTAAAGGGACACTCCAGGCTCCCACACACGTTAGATGCACTGTGTAGGTTAGGGTACAGTTAGTTATACTGGGTGGGTTTATATTATTAAAGGGACACTCCAGGCTCCCACACACGTTAGATGCACTGTGTAGGTTAGGTTACAGTTAGTTATACTGGGTGGGTTTATATTATTAAAGGGACACTCCAGGCTCCCACACACGTTAGATGCACTGTGTAGGTTAGGTTACAGTTAGTTATACTGGGTGGGTTTATATTATTAAAGGGACACTCCAGGCTCCCACACACGTTAGATGCACTGTGTAGGTTAGGTTACAGTTAGTTATACTGGGTGGATTTATATTATTAAAGGGACACTCCAGGCTCCCACACACGTTAGATGCACTGTGTAGGTTAGGTTACAGTTAGTTATACTGGGTGGGTTTATATTATTAAAGGACACTCCAGGCTCCCACACACGTTAGATGCACTGTGTAGGTTAGGTTACAGTTAGTTATACTGGGTGGGTTTATATTATTAAAGGGACACTCCAGGCTCCACACACGTTAGATGCACTGTGTAGGTTAGGTTACAGTTAGTTATACTGGGTGGGTTTATATTATTAAAGTGACACTCCAGGCTCCCACACACGTTAGGTACACTGTGTAGGTTAGGTTACAGTTAGTTATACTGGGTGGGTTTATATTATTAAAGGGACACTCCAGGCTCCCACACACGTTAGATGCACTGTGTAGGTTAGGTTACAGTTAGTTATACTGGGTGGGTTTATATTATTAAAGGGACACTCCAGGCTCCCACACACGTTAGATGCACTGTGTAGGTTAGGTTACAGTTAGTTATACTGGGTGGGTTTATATTATTAAAGGGACACTCCAGGCTTCCACACACGTTAGGTGCACTGTGTAGGTTAGGTTACAGTTATACTGGATGGGTTTATATTATTAAAGTGACACTCCAGGCTCCCACACATGTTAGGTACACTGTGTAGGTTAGGTTACAGTTATACTGGATGGGTTTATATTATTAAAGTGACACTCCAGGCTCCCACACACGTTAGATGCACTGTGTAGGTTAGCTTACAGTTATACTGGGTGGGTTTATATTATTAAAGGGACACTCCAGGCTCCCACACACGGTAGATGCACTGTGTAGGTTAGGTTACAGTTAGTTATACTGGGTGGGTTTATATTATTAAAGGGACACTCCAGGCTCCCACACACGTCAGATGCACTGTGTAGGTTAGGTTACAGTTAGTTATACTGGGTGGGTTTATATTATTAAAGGGACACTCCAGGCTCCCACACACGTTAGATGCACTGTGTAGGTTAGGTTACAGTTAGTTATACTGGGTGGGTTTATATTATTAAAGGGACACTCCAGGCTCCCACACACGTTAGGTGCACTGTGTAGGTTAGGTTACAGTTAGTTATACTGGGTGGGTTTATATTATTAAAGGGACACTCCAGGCTCCCACACACGTTAGGTGCACTGTGTAGGTTAGGTTACAGTTAGTTATACTGGGTGGGTTTATATTATTAAAGGGACACTCCAGGCTCCCACACACGTTAGGTGCACTGTGTAGGTTAGGTTACAGTTAGTTATACTGGGTGGGTTTATATTATTAAAGGGACACTCCAGGCTCCCACACACGTTAGATGCACTGTGAAGGTTAGGTTACAGTTAGTTATACTGGGTGGGTTTATATTATAAAGGGACACTCCAGGCTCCCACACACGTTAGGTGCACTGTGTAGATTAGGTTACGGTTATACTGGATGGGTTTATATTATTAAAGGGACACGCCAGATTCACAGACACGTTAGGTACACTGTGCAGGTTAAGTTACAGTTAGTTATACTGGGTGGGTTTATATTATTAAAGGGACACTCCAGGCTCCCACACACGTTAGATGCACTGTGTAGGTTAGGTTACAGTTAGTTATACTGGGTGGGTTTATATTATTAAGGGGACACTCCAGGCTCCCACACACGTTAGGTACACTGTGCAGGTTAGGTTACAGTTAGTTATACTGGGTGGGTTTATATTATTAAAGGGACACTCCAGGCTCCCACACACGTTAGGTACACTGTGCAGGTTAAGTTACAGTTAGTAATACTAGGTGGGTGTATATTATTACAGGGACACTCCAGGCTCCCACAAACGTTAGATGCACTGTGTAGATTAGGTTACGGTTATACTGGATGGGTTTATATTATTAAAGGGACACGCCAGATTCACAGACACGTTAGGTGCACTGTGTAGGTTAGGTTACAGTTAGTTATACAGTTAGGTATAACCTCTGCAGCAATGCTGGTAGCACTCATACGTCTCTTACCCCAAAGCAACAAATGGATATGACGCTGAGCACGTGCACTCAACTTCTTTGGTCGACCATGGCAAGGCCTGTTCTGAGTGGAACCTGTCCTGTTAAACCACTGTATGGTCTTGCCCACCGTGCTGCAGCTCAGTTTCAGGGTCTTGGCAATCTTCTTATAGCCTAGGCCATCTTTATGTAGAGTAACAATTCTTTATTTCAGATACTCAGAGAGTTCTTTGCCATGAGGTGCCATGTTGAACTTCCAGTGAACAGTATGTGAGCGATAACGCCAAGTTTAGCACACCTGCTCCCCATTCACACCTGAGACCTGGTAACACTAACGAGTCACATGACCCTGGGGAGGGAAAATGGCTAATTGGGCCCAATTTGGACTTTTCCACTTAGGAGTGTACTCCCTTTTGTTGCCAATGGATAAGACAATGGCTGTGTGTTGAGTTATTTTGAGGGGACAGCAAAGTTACACTGTTATACACTTACTACTTTACAATGTAGCAAAGTGTCATTTCTTCAGTGTTGTCACATGAAAAGATATAATAAAATAATTACAAAAATGTGAGGGGTGTACTCACCTTTGTGAGATACTGTGTATGTTTATATAATTAATATTAAAATACACTTTTAATAATGGTGTATGTGTGTTTATATGCATGTAAAAGTATTTAGATCATATTTATATATATAATCTAAGTACTTTTTATGTACTTTATAAACATTTATTAAACTTTTAATAACTTTTTAAATATTTTTGCAGGCTTTAGGGGGACAGCCTGAGAGCTCAGGCAGGCCCCCTGCAGGCACTGCACAAGCCGGCTAGTCCAGCCATGTGATCGCGAGGACCCCGCGATCACATGGCCCGGATCGGGCAGTGGGGGTCTGCCTGAGCTCCCAGGCAGACCTCAAGATCACGATCGCCAGCAGGGGATCGCCAGCGATCAGGTAAGTCCGATCTAGTAAATGACGTACCAGGTACGTCCACGGTCTTTCACAACCCTTTTTTTGGCAGACGTACCTGGTATGTCACCTGTCACTTAGGGGTTAAATGTATGTAGTGAGTGTAGAAGAAAGGGAACATGCCACAGTGTTAGAGAGACTGAAGCAGCAAAAGAATTTGCATAGTGCGCAAAGTCAGCTTTACCTTGTCATTTCATTGTCAGCCAGTCCACACACATTTTGTTCCCCTACATCCCTCTTAAGTTTCAATTCTTAAACAAGAGCATGTGAAGAGTAGTAGCTGCAGCTCCATCAGCCCCTATGTTAACCCTGGTGCTCTGTCTAAACCCCTATAGGACACAGTGTAAAAAGTAACACCCTGCAGGGGGTGCTCTGTTTCTCCTTAAAGACACAGTAACCTGTACTGTGAGCGCTGTCTGTATGGAATATGATATATTTCGATCAGGAGATTTAACATGTTTGGCAGTATGCTCTGCCTAGCTATCTGCCACGCTCATTATTTATGCTAGTTCAGAGTGTGCCTTATCTGGGCACAAATATTTACGTGGAAATTAAGTGATGCAGAGACGCCTGGTCCATTCACCCTATCTCCCGACTTCACAGAAAGCCAGAGCTGTCACGCAAACCACCTTAACTCCTAAAAAAAAACAGTTCCCAGAACCCCTCACTCTGTCTGCTCACACTGCACACAGTATTTCGCCAAAGAATGCGCTTTGCCTGAAATAGACCAGTTTGGGGACTAATTTGTCTGTTTTGTTTGAAGGTAACACTTCTGTTAAATGTTGTATTCAGAACCCATGGATGACGTGCCAGGGCTGCAGCTGGTTCCTGTGTTTTGCTGGCTAGCTGAGCCCTGTACGTTGCCTGCAGCGTGAATTTAGTAGGTTGGAAGAGGGAGAGCGGCGGTGAGCTGAGCGCGAGGCTTCTTGCGATACGGCATGTGTTGGCTCCACACACCAAGCCTCAGGGGGAGGACAATCACAGGATATTGCAGGACTGACTCAACCTGGGATTATTTAGGTGGACAGTGTGACCTGGCATACAGGGCAGAGAACACAACTATCAGGACTCTCAGCCACGCTGAGCAGCAGTAACGAATAGAAACAATATTTCAATATAACGGGCCAAGCTTTTCACTTGGTTTTTGTTTTTATGGATTTTTGTTTAGATAGCCCTAGAGAAGTCTTGAATGTGAGCATCAAAAGTGGGAGTACGAACAGAGGATAGATAGATCTCTGGCAGAGCGTAGGTGCATACTTGTGTATTAGGGAGGATAGATAAGTGGGAGTAGCATGTAGAGATTTGAAAGCAAGAACCAGAATTTTATATTGAGCCCTATATCTTACAGGAAGCCAATGCAGGCACTGACAGAGGAGTGAGGCATGGGAGGTGCGGGCGGACAGGAAGATGAGCCTCACCGCCACCTTTAGAAGCGGAAAGGTCAAGGAGAATTAGGATAGAATAGTGACCACAAGATTTTGCAGCGAGTAGATCGTTGGATACTTTGGTCAGAGCCGTTTCCACAGAGTGCTAAGCGTGGAAACCAGACTGAACGGGTTGAGCAGAGAGTTGGACTCGATGAAGTCTATCAATCTCCTCTCTACTGGTGACCTTCTCTTGTCTGCTGCTCGCACCCTTACTGCAAATTCACGCCTGCAAGACTTCTCATGGGGGCTACTTTCCTTTTGGAACAGCCTGCCTCCCACTGTCAGACTCTCCCTTAGTCTTCAATCCTTTAAGAAGTCCCTCAAAACCCATCTTTTCAGAATTGCTTATGGCCTCCAAGAGTAACTTCTATCTCTCAAACCTTCCTCTCGCTCTCTCCTATAGGGCCACACTTCACTCTCACCAGTTCTGCTACTTTCCGACCATGTCAATTTGCTGTCTCTCTCAATACCCTTCCTATTGTGTTTTTATACCCCACCTCCTCTAGACTGTAAGCTCGTTTGAGCAGGGTCCTCATCTACCTATTGTTCCTGTTACATTTTGTTATTGTCTCATTTGGTAAAACCCTGCAGAATAAGCTGACGCTATATAATACCAATAATAATAATAATCTTACACAAGTCTTTCCAAGATCTTGCGCGCAAAAGGCAGTAGCGAGATAGGGCGGTAGTTGGATGGGGAGTTAGGGTCAAGTTTGGGCTTTTTTAAAATCGGGGTTACAGTTGCATGTTTGATGGGTAATGGAAGTATGTCAGAGGAGAGAGAGAGATTGAGCATTTTCGTGAGAGGCAGATCAAGAGAAGGAGACAGAGTACAGATGAGATAAGAGGATCCAGGAAACAGGTGTGAGGGCGGGATATTATAGAACCCTTGATATAATGAAGAAATTGGCCAATTATTCACTGACCCCGGGATATAACCAAGAAATGTGCTAATTATCCACTGACCCCGGGATATAACCAAGAAATGGGCTAATTATCCACTGACCCCGGGATATAACCAAGAAATGGGCTAATTATCCACTGACCCCGGGATATAACCAAGAAATGGGCTAATTATCCACTGACCCCGGGATATAACCAAGAAATGGGCTAATTATCCACTGACCCCGGGATATAACCAAGAAATGGGCTAATTATCCACTGACCCCGGGATATAACCAAGAAATGGGCTAATTATCCACTGACCCCGGGATATAACCAAGAAATGGGCTAATTATCCACTGACCCCGGGATATAACCAAGAAATGGGCTAATTATCCACTGACCCCGGGATATAACCAAGAAATGGGCTAATTATCCACTGACCCCGGGATATAACCAAGAAATGGGCTAATTATCCACTGACCCCGGGATATAACCAAGAAATGGGCTAATTATCCACTGACCCCGGGATATAACCAAGAAATGGGCTAATTATCCACTGACCCCGGGATATAACCAAGAAATGGGCTAATTATCCACTGACCCCGGGATATAACCAAGAAATGGGCTAATTATCCACTGACCCCGGGATATAACCAAGAAATGGGCTAATTATCCACTGACCCCGGGATATAACCAAGAAATGGGCTAATTATCCACTGACCCCGGGATATAACCAAGAAATGGGCTAATTATCCACTGACCCCGGGATATAACCATGAAATGGGCTAATTATCCACTGACCCCGGGATATAACCAAGAAATGGGCTAATTATCCACTGACCCAGGGATATAACCATGAAATGGGCTAATTATCCACTGACCCCGGGATATAACCATGAAATGGGCTAATTATCCACTGACCCCGGGATATAACCAAGAAATGTCGAAGATGGTTTCTTCATGCAGGACACCTGAATAATAGTGGGAACACAGTGGGTGGGGGTAAATCTCAGGAATGCCAGGTCCTGTAAGGTCTGTTACATGTGGCCGATCCTCATGCGTGCAGACTGACTTCATATTAAATAGAGGAACATTCTGTACTTGGTATCATACCTCCTCTGTGTTAAACAGAGTACCCAGCCGTACCTCCTGTGTGTTATACAGAGTACCCAGCCGTACCTCCTGTGTGTTATACAGAGTACACAGCCATTTGATCACCCAGAGCAATCCAGCCACCTAATGCTTTTGTATTTGTGTGAAAAGCTAAGTTATATTAAGATCAGTGAGGGGATACCGCGGAGTATTGATCAAATATGCTGTGGATACCATTCTGGGGTGCTGATGGTGTATCCTCTGGACACCCCATATCTGAGCTGTAGGAAGAGCACCCCCATTAGCTCATAGTCAAGGATGTCTCTGTATAAAGTGTGTCCCTCTGTATTGCACAGAGTTTGGATTTCGTGCCCAGCCCCCTCCACCCACGGTGCCCGTATCAGGTTTAACTCAGGACAAATATAGCTCAAAGCAGGCATTACTGGCGGTCTATATCAATATAGTGACCCCATACACACTGCATGGGGGATTAACACTTAACTCCCCGAGTCCAGGAACAGGATAATATCTACTGACCCCCCTAACTGCCCCGAGTCCAGGAACAGGTTAATATCTACTGACCCCCCTAACAGCCCCGAGTCCAGGAACAGGTTAATATCTACTGACCCCCCTAAGTGCCCCGAGTCCTGGAACAGGTTAATATCTACTGACCCCCCCTAACTGCCCCATGTCCAGGAACAGGTAATATCTACTGACCCCCAATCTGCCCCGAGTCCAGGAACAGGTTACTATCCACTGACCCCCCCATAACTGCCCCGAGTCCAGGAACAGGTTAATATCTACTGACCCCCTAACTGCCCCGAGTCCAGGAACAGGTTAATATCTACTGATCCCCCTAACTGCCCCGAGTCCAGGAACAGGTTAATATCTACTGACCCCCTATCTGCCCCGAGTCCAGGGACAGGTTAATATCTACTGACCCCCCTAACTGCCCCGAGTCCAGGAACAGGTTAATATCTACTGACCCCCCTAACTGCCCCGAGTCCATGAACAGGTTAATATCTACTGACCCCCCCCAACTTCCCCGAGTCCAGGCACAGGTTGATATCTACTGACCCCCCTAACTGCCCCGAGTCCAGGAACAGGTTAATATCTACTGACCCCCTTAATTGCCCGGTCAGGAACAGGTTAATTTCTACTGAACCCCTAACTGCGAGGTCAGGAACAGGTTAATATCTACTAACTGCCCTGCTGCCCCCTAAGGTCAGGAACAGGTTAATATCTACTGGCCCTAACTGCCCGAGTGGGGAACGGGTTAATATCTACTGACCCCCTAACTGCCCGAGTCCAGGAACAGGTTAATATCTACTGACCCTAATTGCCCGAGTCAGGAACAGGTTAATATCTACTGACCCCCTAACTGCCCCGAGTCCAGGAACAGGTTAATATCTACTGACCCCCTAACTGCCCCGAGTCCCGGAACAGGTTAATATCTACTTACCCCCTATCTGCCCCGAGTCCAGGAACAGGTTAATATCTACTGACCCGCTATCTGCCCCGAGTCCAGGAACAGGTTAATATCTACTGACCCCCCCCTAAGTGCCCCGAGTCCAGGAACAGGTTAATATCTACTGACCCCCCCTAACTGCCCCTAGTCCAGGAACAAGTTAATATCTACTGACCCCCTATCTGTCCCGAGTCCAGGAACAGGTTAATATCTACTGACCCCCTAATTGCCCAGAGTCCAGGAACAGGTTAATATCTACTGATCCCCCCTAACTGCCCCGATTCATCCACACACACTGGCACACTTTCCCACCGTATATGTTTGTGGGTAATGCTATATCTGCCCAACAGGGGGTTTGTGGGTAATGTTATATCTGCCCACACAGGGGTATTGTGGGTAATGCTATATCTGCCCACACAGGGGGTTTGTGGGTAATCTTATATCTGCCCACACTGGGTTTTTGGGTAATGTTATATCTGCACACGCAGGGGGATTGTGGATAATGTTATTGTGGCGAAAGTGACCTCGCCACTGGTTTTTGGAATGGCCTGTTTGCCTGCTTCCTGCCCTGCGACTATGGCCCTGGGATGTATTGCTCTTTAAGGAACTAATTTGGGCATAACAGATTTTTATAATGCTGTTTCTGGCCCTTTAATTACTTTGGAGCAGTGTTGTAACTTTAAATTGGCACTTCGGATACAGCCGAAGTGCCAAAGTAGTGGAAGTGGCCGCCATTCGACAAATGAACACGTGGCGGCGGCCATTTTAACTTATTCAAACGCGGTCAGCTGTGTGTACAGCCAAATCTATGGAACTGTTTTCGGCTACCCAATTGCACGAACACCGCTGACCCGTACCTTCTCCTCTACTTCGACACTGCGGCTGGAGACTAAGTCCCGTTCGAAGATTCGAACGCTTGTTCGAATGGGACTTAGTCATTTTCTCAGTGTCCCATAGTGTTCTTTTCTCCACCCTCCTGTCTCATCGTGTTCTTTTCTCCCCCCTCCCAGTCCCATAGTGTTCTTTTCTCCCCACCTCCCCTGTCCCATAGTGTTCTTTTCTCCCCCCCTCTCCTGTCTCATAGTGTGCTTTTCTCCCCCCTCTCCTGTCCCATAGTGTTCTTTTCTCCCCCATCCCCTGTCCCATAGTGTTCTTTTCTCCCCCCCTTCCCCATCCCATTGTGTTTTTCTCCCCCCTCCTGTCCATAGTGTTCTTTTCCCCTCCCTCCTGTCCCATAGTGTTCTCCCGTCCCAAGTGCAGTATTCTTGACTTTTCATTTTATCATTACTATCTTTCATTGTGATATATAATCATCTGCATGTCTGTTAAACTTTGCACTACTAAAAGAAAAAATATAAAAACGAAAATTAAATCTTTTAAAATTTCTGCAAATTTGACCCGTTTTCAGCCGAAACGGGATAGGCCCATTTTCAGCTGAAAATTTCAGCAGCCAAAATTTCGGTGCATCCCTAGCCCACACAGGGGGATTGTGGGTAATGTTAAATCTGCCCACACAGGGGGTTTGTGGGTAATGTTATATCTATGGGTTCGTTGGCATTATATAAATTATAATAATAATTATAATTATAGAGAAACCGACTGAGAACGAGAAAAACCTGGCACATTCTGACACTGTGCTTCCCACTGCTGTAATATGTCTTATAGCGCCACCTATGGGGGACTCTGTGGCATCCCTGAGCTGTATCTGTGGACTTTGAATATATATTGGCAGGTTAGAGCCCAGAACTATGACTATGACTATGACTCTTTGATGTATTTGGCTTTAAAGCCCCTAGTCTACCTTCAGACAGACTATGTATGTAGGTTGCTTTATTTCTCTTATGTTTTAGTCACCCTGTACCCATTATAGGTGCAGGGTGTGTGTAATGTAATTGTTTATAGTGTGTGTGTGTGTGAAATGTATTGCCTGCTCTCCTGTACTGCTGAGATTTGCTACCAACTAGGTGGTTTTGGCTATGGAGCTTGTCTAGTGCCCTCTGTTGGTAGCAACAGCAATATGCACTACCTGAATAGCAAGACTGGTTCATTTGCATATTCGGGTAGATTTGCATATTGCTAATTCTGCAGGCACGTGAGATATTTTCTGTTAATTATTGTCTCCCCCACCTCTTTAAAAATATGCCATTGTGTTATAATAAGTCACTGTATGTTGCCTGCTATGATTTGACTGTTTGTAATTTTATTGAGTTTTCACAGCAATGTTAATGTAATGACCATATGGGCTAGTAAAATAAAGGTTTTGACAGTTCTTCTTGATCCCTCTAAACATAGCCTTGTCTTGTTATTGGAGGGAGCTGTTATAATCACACTGGTGATTGCTATGCTCTGCATGCTCCCCTGAGCTTGAATCACTTAGTTCTTTTAAGAGCTTGTTCCTGACATGCTGTCCTTGGAGGAGAGATCTTTCCCACACAGTTCTCAATGCTGGTGGTTCATACAGCGTGGAAGGAAGAGGTCTTTCCCACATGGTCCTGGAGGACAGAAGCTGATCCAGGGTGGAAGGAAAATGGTGAGACTCCAGTCAAGCTACAGCGGTTGCAGTCTGCGGTAGTTGTGGTGTCCGACGCAGTCCTTGTGGTCCTCGGCACAAGCTAGGAAGCGTCCATCAACGGACGGTACTCGGTCAGAGTACGGGGAGCTCTGTTACACCACCTATCTTACATTAGATTGTATACTTGTTTGAGCAGGGCCTAGAAATAGAA
The DNA here is from genome assembly GCA_933207985.1 of Pelobates cultripes. Classification (NCBI taxonomy): domain Eukaryota; kingdom Metazoa; phylum Chordata; class Amphibia; order Anura; family Pelobatidae; genus Pelobates; species Pelobates cultripes. Next base: position 374,263,253 of record OW240913.1, on the reverse strand, counting down.
CGTGCTGCGGAATATGTTGGCGTTGTCTCAAATGTAAAGAGAATTAAAGGACCACTATAGTGCCAGGAAAACATCCTTGTTTTCCTGGCACTATAGTGGTCCTTTAATTCTCTTTACATTTTAGACAACGCCAACATATTCCGCAGCGCGTTCCTGGAAAGGGGTTTAAACTTACCTTTTTCCAGCGCTGGGTGGAGAGCTCTCCTCCTTCTCTCCTCCTCCGTTCCTCCTCCTGGGCTGAATGCGCACGCGCGGCAAGAGCTGCGCACGCATTCAGCCCGTCGCATAGGAAAGCATTTACAATGCTTTCCTATGGACGCTGGCGTGCTCTCACTGTGAAAATCACAGTGAGAAGCACGCAAGCGCCTCTAGTGGCTGTCAATGAGACAGCCACTAGAGGATTAGGGGGAAGGCTTAACCCATTCATAAACATAGCAGTTTCTCTGAAACTGCTATGTTTATTTAAAAATGGGTTAACCCTAGAAGGACCTGGCACCCAGACCACTTCATTAAGCTGAAGTGGTCTGGGTGCCTAGAGTGGTCCTTTAATTGATTTTGCTAAACCTTGATGTAAAGTCATGATTTTACTAATGAAACAGGCCGGTATTATGCTCTCTGTTTCTTTACTTAAGAATTAAGGAATAAATGGAAGCAGATTTAAAAATCTGCATCAGCTGACATAAACAAATAGCCAATCAAATTACAGGATAGTTTGTCAACAATATTCCAATGTTCTCTTTCTTTGCAACCAAAACAGGTTAAAGGAACACTATAGTCACCTAAATTACTTTAGCTAAATAAAGCAGTTTTAGTGTATAGATCATTCCCCTGCAATTTCACTGCTCAATTCACTGTCATTTAGGAGTTAAATCACACATAATTCTGTTTATGCAGCCTTAGCCACACCTCCCCTGGCTATGATTGACAGAGCCTGCATGGAAAAAAAAAATGGTTTCACTTTCAAACAGATGTAATTTACCTTAAATAATTGTATCTCAATCTCTAAATTAAACTTTAATCACATGCAGGAGGCTCTTGCAGGGTCTAGCAAGCTATTAACATAGCAGGGGATAAGAAAATCTTAATTAAACAGAACTTGCAATAAAGAAAGCCTAAATAGGGCTCTCTTTACAGGAAGTGTTTATGGAAGGCTGTGCAAGTCACATGCAGGGAGGTTTAAACACAGAACTGGACAAAGGGCAGGTTGTTGAGGAAAAGCCAGATAAAATACTGAAGAAATTTTGGTTTTGGTTCTACATGAGATATAAAAATGAACTCCTTATGGGATGTAGAAACGTGAAGTTAAGTCTAAGGCTGGAGCATCCAAAATGTTTGCAGTTGATAAGACATAATAAAGTGACCAGTTTTCCAGAACATTAGTGTAGTGAGTTCATCATTGTCTGGCCATGAGTCAAAGACGGTAAGAACTTGATTAATATCCAAAATGTACGAATATTTAGATGATGGTTGTCTAGATATTTTAACACCTTTCCTAAAACATCATATTTGCTGGTGCCTTCCTGAGGAAGAACCTAAAAATCCATTATGACTTGCTGAAATTGCTGATCTGTCAAGATTAATATTCAATAAGCTTTCTTTGATTCGAACATGTGAGACAAAAAATGCAAAATGGCTGCTCCAGGAGAAGATATGGGATCCAAATCCCGTTCCATGCACCAGCGAGACCACAAAATCCAGGCATTCCTATATGAATTTCTGGTACCTGGAGCCCATGATTCAGTGAGTAGTCTTGATGTTGTCTCTGAAACTCTGTTGATATATATACCAAGGTCCCCTGATATCAAATGAGTTGAAGTAGATTCTCTTGAATTAATGGGTGGTGATCTCCATCTGGGTTAGTCAAAATCCACAGGAATTGAAGGAGAAGTCTTGGACAATTTATTGATCATTCCAGAAGTTGAGGGTACCATGGTTGTTATGCTCACATTCAAGTTATGAGGACAATGATTAATTTCTGATGACATATTTGAAAAATTGTCCTAGCAATCATAGAGAAAGGAGGAAAAACAAAGTTGCAGGGTGTTGACCAATCCTGAAGAAACGCATCGATAGCCTCTACTTCTGGATCGGCTTTCTAACTGAAGAATTGTGGAAGTTGAGTTTTCAGTCTGGTGGCGAATAGGTCTGTGGACAGAAGACCACAAAGATCTGATATATGAGTAAATACTTCTCTGTCCAACTTCCATTCGATGCGATCCAAAAGTATCTCGAATCACAATCTGCTGTTGTTTTGTTCAAGCTTGAAATATATTCTACTTGAACAGATATGTTTCTGTCCAGGGAAAAAGTCCAAAACTCCTTCATAAGATACGCCAAGGTTAATGAGTGGGTTCCACACAGATGATTGGCATAGCAAACTGCCAAAATTTTGTCCATCCTTAAAAGGATGCAACCGTCTGTTTTGTCCTTTGTGAGACTTTGTGAGAAGTTCCATACAATTAATGAAAAGACCACCTAACGCCTGATGATATATAACCACAACAAACTCCCCAGCCATGGTTGTTGGGGTCGTATTTTTTGATTACGTCCGGTTTCATGCTGAAAATAGCCTTGTCGTTCCATGCTACCATGTGGTTTAACCACCAAGGGAGGGCTTCCTTTGCTTTCCAATTCATGGGAATATCTTTGGAGTAAAAAGAGGTCTCTCCAAAGATAAAGAATCTTCAGACATTGTTAAGCCCTGTAGTAAAGAGGGGCTTGAAAAATTGCCTGAATTGAGGATGAGAGAATGCCAATTATTCTTGCAAGTTGTCTCACTGAGATAGTGTGGCAAGATAAAGTAAGGCAAATTTATTTATTTTATATTGTGCAACTTTGCCTTCAGTAAACTTGGGGTTTCTTGAACAGAATCTATTAAAAAATCCTAGATTTGAAAGAAGATCTAACGTTAAATGAACGTGAGATAAAAGGGTGTTCCTGTCTTGGGATATAAACAGGATGTTGCCCAGATAAATTTTTAATTGAACACTTCTGTCTATTAAAATGTCATTTTTGGAAGACGTTATTGGCTGAAGAAGTTCTTTTTGAGAAGGGAGAGAAGTGAACTCTATGTGATATTCCAAAACTGTATTTAGGATCCAAGAATCTGAGCTTAAATGACAACAGGCTTGCCACCCACCTTTCCTGGGGAAGAAAGGTGATGTAAAAGACAACTTACTGAACTGATGTCAGTAGTTTGTCTGCCCTCTGATTAAAGGAGCCCCTATTAATTTGGAATAAATTAGATCCTCGACTGGACAGGCGGCCCCTGCTTCTGCCGCCCTTGGGAAAACACGATTTGTTTAATATTAGATTACACCTTATCCCAGGCTGTGAAGGCACTAACAAACGTGCTTCATTCCTTATCAATCCATCACCAAATAGCACGTCATTAGCTTCCTTCCCAGCATCGGAAGTAGCAAAATTTACCCGTTTGGACTCTATTTAAATTTAAAATAGCCTGGCGTCTTTGAACTCATAGTGTGGTATATACATTCCTAGCTGGAACCGGGGAAACCTCAGCGCTTCTACCCCAGTCGCCATGGCTTGACTCGTGTCCTCCTGGAGCCTCTCCTCCTGGAGCAGGATAGGGGACTAGCTCTATTCCCTCCCAGGGACTGGACAACACACAGTCCTGGGAGCTATAGTCCTTAAAAAGACTTTCCCCGCTGAATCCTCCATGAGCTGAAACAAGGTGCTAAGCACCTTGAACTATGTGTCGTCCTTCCCCTCCCAGTAACTAGACGACACATAGTTCTGGGAGTACAACTGGTTTTAATGGGCCAAACTCAGCCTTTTATGTACAGACCCCAGCAGGGGGTCTCCAAGCAATGCAATACAAGACCCTCCCAGGAATCTCTGGGCCTGGAAGATAATTGAGTTAAAGACCGGTAAGCTAATTATCTCCCAGGAGCAGAAAGCCAAACCTAAATATATAAAAGTACCAAAACAGCATAAAAATATACAATAACCCCAAATGTCCTACATCCCTGCCTTGATCTGAGCGCCCAAGTTGTCCAAATAGCGATCAGATCCATGCAGTATAGGGGAAACGCCACGGGGCAAAGTTCTGACCGGTCGCACACATGGTCCTATGCCCAAAATAGTTGCAGGGCGTTTGGTGCTTTTGCCGGTCCACTTTCGGGAGCTCCTGTGTCCAAAATACGGGGTGCTCCGTCTGGCTCTTAGGAAGTATTTGTTCCTCTTAGTCTCAGACACCTTCCCTCCAAAAACCATTCTCCTTGTGGGTCGAAAGTGGTTCAAAACCCCAGACCAAGTTGTCCAGGAATCACAAGGTCACCTCACGCCGAAAACAGTTCCATAACATTTGCGGCTAAGTACCGCTGAGGACTGTTCGTGGGTTTGTTAATGCAAACAACCACCAGGGAAAGTTGCTAATGGCGGCTGCGCATGTAACTCCCAAACACAGACAGAAAGCTGTGAATCTCCACCGTGAATGCGGAACAACGGAGATTCACATGAAAATGACAAGAAAATAGCCGAACAGCAACATAAACTGAACAAGACACAAGAAACTGAAACAAAACATTGTTTCCATAAAACTAATACTCCTCTATTCCTGCTGAGAAGAGGCAAAGAAAGAGGACTCTGGAACATTGCAGACAGTATTTATAAGCTGCCCTGTTACCTGATTGACTATTCATTTATATCAGTTGATGCTAGTTTTTAAATCTGTTTCTGTTTATTTATTAAAGGGACACTGTGGCGAAAGTGACCTTGCCACTGTTTGCCAGCCTCCTGCCCTGTGACTATGGCCCTGAGATGTATTGCCCTTCTTGGGAACTGATTTGGGGCTTATGGACTTGTATTGGACTGTGTATGGCCCTTTAAGAACTGTATATAGGCATAATGGATTTTTATTGTGCTGTTTCTGGCCCTTTAAGTACTTTAGGACCTGCAGTTTTGGCATGGAACTTCGGATGCAGCCAAAGTGCCGAAGTGGCCGCCATTAGAAAACCAAACACGTGGCGGCGGCCATTTTGATTAATTTGAATGCGGTCAGCGGTGTGTGCTGTCAAATTCATGGAACTAAAATCGGCTACAGAACGGCACGAACACCGCTACAGTTTTACCTTCCCTGGAACTAATGCATTCGACAGTTCGTTCGACAATTCGAATGGTTGTTGTTCGTCTGTTTGAACTGACTCTAACATGGGAAATAGACCGGCCGCACAGCCTGATTCTCTGGAACTGTTTGGGGCATGAAATTGTGCTTGCGGTCGGTCATAAAAGGACTTCCAGCTAACTTTTTAACCCCTGGATGGAATTGGCTGAATTTTGGATATGTTTATAATTAAAGTGTGCTTAATAATATGTCATTTTTATGAAGATTGAATGTATATTTTTAAAGTTACAGTATATGTGTAAAAACTGTATTTCTCTGCCTGTGATAATTACATTAACCCATTGTGTAAGGTAATTAAATCACAGGCAGAGGGGAGGATTTAGTGTCTGAGTGTATTGTACATATTGATTGGTTGTACTTCAAAACCCTGTGGGCGGTACTATGGTTGTAGAATGGGCATAAAAGCAGAGTGTTTGAATAAAAGTTCAGTTCTTCTTAACCCTCAATCTAGAGTCCTGTCTCTTATTGGGGGAATTGCTATATCACTACAAGGGATTGCTATGCTCTGCATACTCTCTTGCTATATTCACTGCTAGGCTCTTGTAAGAGCTTGTTCCTGTCTTGCTCTCGGAAGGAGTCTACGGTGGTTATGGTGTTGGCTGGAGTGCTTGGAGCCCTCAGGAAGTGCTAGGAGCATCCAATAACCGAGGTACCCAGTCGGGATGCCAGGCGATCCATTATACAAAGAACACAAACCTGTATTCCTGACCCTATAGTGTTAAAACCACCATCTAGCCCCCTCTGATCCCTCTTGCCCCCCCTAAATATAGTAAAATCTTACTTTTATACCAGTCTGCTGCTGCTGGCTCTGCCCCTGACCTGCCTGCTTGGCTGACATCATCAGAAGTGGTTATCTGAGCCAATCACAATGCTTTCTCATAGGAAAGAATTAGATTGGCTGAGATTGCCAAGGAGATGGGATAGGGGCAGAGCAAAATGCCACCCAGGCCAATCAGCATTTCCTCATAGAGATACATCGAATCAATGCATCTCTATGAAGTTCAGTGTCTGCATACAGAGGGTGATGACAGTCAGTCACACTGTGCAGCACTGCCCCAGGAAGCACATCTAGCAGCCATCTGAGGAGTGACCTGTGGAGTGTTCACTAGGCTGTAATGTAAGCACTGCATTTTCTATGAAAAGACAGTGTTTACAGCAAAAAGCCTGAAGTAAATGATTATACACACAAGAACAAATACAATAAGCTTGTGTATTATACAGTGATCTGTGTCCTATACAATAATCTGTAGCTGTTCTGATGACTATAGTGTCAGTTATTATTATGATATTTATAGAGCGCCGTCAAATTCCTCAGCGCTTTACAATGGGTGGACGAACAGACATGTAGTTGTAACCAGACAAGTTGGACACACAGGAACAGAGGGGTTGAGGTCCCTGCTCAATGAGCTTACATGCTAGAGGGAGTGGGGTAAAATGACACAAAAAGGTAAAGATAGTATTAGACTAGTGACAGTTGCAGAAGAGGAATCAGTCAGGAGCTATTAACAGTTTATTGATACGCTTTTATGAAGAAGTGGGTTTTTAATTATTTTTTGAAGGAATGGAGACTGAGTGAGCATCTAACGGAGGAGGGAAGCAAGTTCCACAGGAACTGCAGCCCTCGCGAAATCTTGAAGGCGAGTGTAACGGAGCTCCTTGTACTCCGACTGAGTACCCTCCGTTGACGGATGCTCCTAGCGCTTCCTGAGGACTCCAAGCAGTGCAGCAGACTCCACAACCGTTGTATCTCGACTGGAGTCTCGCTGTCTTCCTTCCACCCCAGATCAGCTTCTGTCCTCCAGGACTGTGTGGGAAAGAACTCTTCCTTCCACCCTGTATGAACCTCCAGCATCCAGGACTGTGTGGTGAAGACCCATCCTCCAAGGAGAGCGTGTCAGGAACAAGCTCTTAAAAGAGCTAAGTGATTCAAGCTCAGGGGAGTATGCAGAGCATAGCAATCCCCAGTGTATTTATAATAGCTCCCTCCAATAACGAGACAAAGCTACATTTAGAGGGATCAAGAAGAACTGTCTAAACCTTTATTTCCCTTGGGACCAGTCCATAGGGTCACCACAATAACATTGTTGTGAAACCTCAATAAAATCACAAACAGCCAAACCATAGAGAGCAACACACAGTGACTTATCACAACACAATGGCACATTTTTAAAGGGGTGGGGGAGACAATATTTAACAGTAAATATCTCATGTGCCTGCAGAATTAGCAATATGCAAATCTACCCAAATATGCAAATAAACCAGTCTTGCAATTCAGGTAGTGCATATTGCTGTTGCTACCAACAGAGGGCACTAGACAAGCTCCATAGCCAAACCCACCTAGTTGGTAGCAAACCTCAGCAGTACAAGAGAGCAGGAAATACATTACACACTATAAACAATTACATTACACACACCCTGCACCTATAATGGGTACAGGGTGACTAAAACATAAGATAAAGCAGCCTACATAAATAGTCTGTCTGAAGGTAGACTAGGGGCTTTAAAGCCAGATACATGAAAGAGTCATAGTCACAGGGGAGGAGGCTGGCAAGTAGGCCTCTCCAGGACCAAGTGGCGAAGGGCACTTCGTCACAGCGAGCATCAGAGGTCGGAGTACGGACAGAAGATAGACGTAAGTCTTCAGCAGATTGTAAGGGCCTAGATGGGACATACTTGTGTATAAGGGAGGATAGATAGGTGGGAGCAGCATTATGTAGAGATTTGAAAGCAAGAACCAGAATTTGAAATTGCGCTCTATATTTTATAGGAAGCCAATGTAGGGACTGACAGAAGGGTGAAGAATGGGAGGTGCGAGCGGACAGGAAGATTAGCCTCGCCGCCGCATTCATTATGGACTGTAACGGCGCAAGTTGGGAGCACGTAAGACCACTGAGAAGCGGATTGCAGTAGTCAAGGCTAGAAAGGACAGTGGAATGGACCAACACCTTAGTCGCATCTGGCGTTAAGTAGGGGCGCATGCGCGCAATATTTTTGAGATGGAAATGACAGGATTTGGCGATAGATTGAACATGAGGCTTGAAGGAGAGGTTGGAGTCAAAGAGAACACCTAGACAGCGAGCCTGCGTGGTAGAGCTGATGGTAGCACCGTTGACTTGGAGGGAGACAGACACAGGAGTAACAACACTTGAGGGAGGAAAGACCAGAATTTCAGTTTTGGTCAAGTTTAGTTTAAGGAAGTGGGCAGCCATCCAGTTAGAAACAGCAAAGAGGCAGTCAGAGACATTAGTCAAGAGGGACGGGGAGAGGTTGATTTGCATAGAAATTATATTGGAAGTCAAAGGAGCTAATGAGTTTACCAATGGAGGCAGTATAGATGGAGAACAGTAGGGGACCAAGGACTGAACCTTGGGGGACACCAACAGAGAGGAGTTGGGGAGAAGAAACAGAGCCAGAGAAAGAAACACTGAAAGAGCGCTGGGAGAGGTAGGAGGAGCACCAGGAGAGATCAATATCTTGTAGACCGATATTACGGAGGACGAGAAGAACCTGTTGATGATCAACAGTGTCAAAAGCCGCAGACAGGTCAAGGAGAATTAGGATAGAGTAGTGACCACAAGATTTTGCAGCGAGTAGATCATTGGATACTTTGGTCAGTGCCGTTTCCACAAAGTGCATAGCGCGGAAACCAGACTGAAGCGGGTTTAGCAGAGAGTTGGACTCGAGGAAGTCTGTCAATCTCGCATACACAATTTTTTCAAGGGTCTTGGATGCAAAAGGCAGTAGCGAGATAGGACGATAGTTGGATTGGGAGTTAGGGTCAAGATTGGGCTTCTTTAGAATTTGGATTACAGTTGCACGTTTGAAGGGCAATGGAAATATACCAGAGGAGAGAGAGAGAGATAGAATTTTAGTGAGAGGTTGAGAAAGAGAAGAAGACAGAGTACGGATGAGATGCAAAGGGAATTGGATCTAGGGAGCAAGTGGGGGGCGGGAGGACTGGAGCAGAGCAGAAACCTGTTCCAATGTAGCGGGTGCGAATGAACATAGAACAGCAGAGGGAGTGAAGTTAGGGGAAGTATTGTAAGGGGAAGAAGAAAGATGAGACATCTCTTCTCTGATTGTAGAGATCTTGTCAGTGAAGTGAGTTGCAAAGTCTGAGGCGGTCAAGTTAGTAGATGGGGGAGGAACAGCAGGGTGAAGAAGAGAGTTAAATGTGTGAAATAGTCGTATGGGTTCGCGGGAGAGTGTGGTTATTAGGGTATTGAAGTAAGTTACTTTTGCAAAGGAAAGAGCCAAGCTGTATGAGCTCAGCATAAATTTATAGTTAATTATCTTTGCTGCTATGTGTAAATAGAGAGAGCACAATACGAGCCTCCATGTCTTGTAATATAACTATGTGTTTAGGTGATTGGCCCCATTGGGACTAAATGAAGATAACTTCTACTGCTTTCATAGTAGCGTTGAACACCGGAGCTGGTACTTTGGTAAACTATATTAGATCATGTACATCTCATGCCCCCTTGTGGTGGTTCTCTTTATCGACTGATTGGATGACATAGAAACATAGAAACATAGAATGTGACGGCAGATAATAACCATTCGGCCCATCTAGTCTGCCCAATTTTCTAAAAACTTTCATTAGTCCCTAGCCTTATCTTATAGTTAGGATAGCCTTATGCCTATCCCATGCATGCTTAAACTCCTTTACTGTGTTAACCTCTACCACTTCAGCTGGAAGGCTATTCCATGCATCCACTACCCTCTCAGTAAAGTAATACTTCCTGATATTATTTTTTAAACCTTTGTCCCTCTAATTTAAGACTATGTCCTCTTATTGTGGTAGTTTCTTCTTTTAAATATAGTCTCCTCCTTTACTGTGTTGATTCCCTTTATATATTTAAATGTTTCTATCATATCCCCCCTGTCTCGTCTTTCCTCCAAGCTATACATGTTAAGATCCTTTAACCTTTCCTGGTAAGTTTTACCCCGCAATCCATGAACAGTTTAGTAGCCCTTCTCTGAACCCTCTCTAAGGTATCAATATCCTTCTGAAGATACGGTCTCCAGTACTGTGTACAATACTTCAAGTGAGGTCTCACCAGTGTTCTGTACAATGGCATGAGCACTTCCCTCTTTCTACTGCTAATACCTCTCCCTATACAACCAAGCATTCTGCTAGCATTTCCTGCTGCTCTATTACATTGTCTGCCTGCCTTTAAGTCATCAGAAATAATCACCCCTAAATCCCTATGACAATTTACAATTTTGGAAACGATGGGGAGAAATATATTATTGGGTTAAATAGATTCAGCCCTTACTGTTTAAACTTTCCTTTTTTTGTAACACCAATAGTAAGTTAATCAGTGTCTTAGGCTGTACAGGTTCCTCTCTGGAAGCCAGTAAGCAGATCTTCTGATAAGCCATGTGCTGTTTTTTCCTTTACATAGATCAGGCTGAGCCAGCACTCAGCCCACTCCAATCACTCCTGTGTGACTGCTGAATGTGGCTAATATGCTCAGGCAGGTTAGTGGCCCCTGGGGCTCATTGTAAACCTGGGTGTGGGTCAGTCCATTAAATCCAGTCAGTTACGGAGTTTACACCTGTGTAGGATATGTTAATGTATATCAGTGTGATATGTTAGTGTATCTGTGTGATATGTTGGTGTGTATCCATGTGATATGTAAATGTGCATTCGTGTGATATGTTAATGTGTATCCGTGTGATATGTTAGTGTGTATCAGTGTGATATGTTAGTGTGTGTCCGTGTGATATGTTGGTGTGTAACCGTGTGATATGTTAGTGTGTCTCTGTGTGATATGTTACTGTGTCTCTGTGTGATATGTTATTGTGTGTCAGTGTTATATGTTAGTGTGTCTCTGTGTGATATGTTATTGTGTGTCCGTTTGATATGTGACATTGTAGGTCCATGTGACTGTGTGATGTGACGGGGTGTTTCCCTGTAATATGTGACATTGTTTGTCTGTGTGTATTTGTGTAACATGTGACAGTGTGTGTCCATGTGATATGTTAGTGTAACGGAGCTCCCTGTACTCCGACCGAGTACCCTCCGTTGATGGATGCTCCTAGCGCTTCCTGAGGACTCCAAACACTGCAGCCGACACCACAACCACCGCAGACTCCACAACCGCCGTAGCTTAACTGGAGTCTCGCCGTCTTCCTTCCACCCTGGATCAGCTTCTGTCCTCCAGGACCGTGTGGGGAAGACCTCTCCTCCAGGAGAGCGTAACAGGAACAGCTCTTAAAAGAGCTAAGTGATTAAAAGCTCAGGGGAGTATGCAGAGCATAGCAATCCCCAGTGTGATATAGCAGTTCCCTCCAATAACGAGACAAGGCTACGTATTGAGGGTCAAGAAGATCTGATGTTTAATGGCACACACTCTGCTTTTATGAGATTCTGCCCATGCAAGGGAGACACCCACATAATTAGCAGTATAACCAATCGGAACAATATACATTCGGGGAAATTCCCATCCCTCAGATAATCACATAACATAATTAAAACAGAACAGTAAAAATACAGTTTTTATACATGTACTATAACTTCCAAACTACACATCCAATCTTCATAAAAATTACATATTTGGAATCAATCCATTAAGGGGAGCAACATATTAAAAAATGGCACAAATCAGACAAGGGGTTCAAAAGTTAGCAAAAGTGTCTTTTGGGGCCTGGCTGGCAGCATGGTTTTCTGGCCCAAACCGGTTTTACAGAGGCCTCTATCCTGGACAATGGGGAAAGTAATCCAATTATCCAGGGATAGAGGCAGACTCCATTAACCACATGTTAGCAAAAGACACAAAAATACATAACTCCTATTGAACTGAACAGAACCCCCACATTCAACCTATCCCCAGATGGCTTGGATCTGAGCGCTCAATATATCCAAACAGCGCTCAGATCCCACAAATACAGCCAAATTGCCATACACACTAGGTCCATAGTCATGGGGCAGAAGGCTGGCAATTAGTCTTCTCCATAACACAGGGAAGCAGGGCAATTTGTCAAATAAAATAACAGTTACAAATGGCAGTTTGTAACAGTTAGTGTGTGTCTGTGTGATATGTGACAGTGTGTGTCCGTGTGATGTGTGACAGTGTGTGTCCGTGTGATGTGTGACAGTGTGTGTATCTGTGTGATGTGTGTCCATGTGTATCTGTGTGATGTGTGTCCATGTGTATCTGTGTGATATGTGACAGTGTGTGTCCGTGTGATGTGTGACAGTGTGTGTATCTGTGTGATGTGTGTCCATGTGTATCTGTGTGATATGTGACAGTGTGTGTCCAGAAATGATGAGGCACATTTTATTGTGTACTGTTGTAGATTGTTGTGTATTGTTTCCTTTTGTATAATGTAGATTGTTGTGGGGTAGTAAAACAGATTGTGTGTATGTTGCCTGGTGTATTATAGAAGATGGTTCTGTGTTAATGCCTGGCGTTGTGTAATATAATATTGGTGCCTGGTGGTGTGAAGTATGACAGATCGTGTTTTGGTGCCTGGCGTTGTGTAGTATGACAGATCGTGTTTTGGTGCCTGGCGTTGTGTAGTATGACAGATCATGTTTTGGTGCCTGGCATTGTGTAGTATGACAGATCTTGTTTTGGTGCCTGGCGTTGTGTAGTATAACAGATCGTGTTTTGGAGCCTGGCGTTGTGTAGTATGACAGATCGTGTTTTGGTGCCTGGCGTTGTGAAGTATAACAGATTGTGTTTTGGTGCCTGACGTTGTGTAGTATGACAGATCATGTTTTGGAGCCTGGCATTGTGTAGTATGACAGATCGTGTTTTGGTGCCTGGGGTTGTGAAGTATAACAGATCGTGTTTTGGTGCCTGGCGTTGTGTAGTATGACAGATCGTGTTTTGGTGCCTGGCGTTGTGAAGTATAACAGATTGTGTTTTGGTGCCTGACGTTGTGTAGTATGACAGATCATGTTTTGGAGCCTGGCATTGTGTAGTATGACAGATCGTGTTTTGGTGCCTGGGGTTGTGAAGTATAACAGATCGTGTTTTGGTGCCTGGCGTTGTGTAGTATGACAGATCGTGTTTTGGTGCCTGGCGTTGTGAAGTATAACAGATTGTGTTTTGGTGCCTGGCATTGTGTAGTATGACAGATCGTGTTTTGGTGCCTGGTGGTGTGAAGTATAACAGATCGTGTTTTGGTGTCTGGTGTTGTGAAGTATGACACCGTTGATCATGCTCTCCTTCTTCAGACTCTGCAATCGCTTGGTCTCTGTGACTCTGTCCTCTCGTGGTTTTCCTCTTATCTCTCCCAACGCTCATTCAGTGTCTCTTTTTCTAATGATACCACCTCCCCTCGTCCTGTCTCGGTTGGAGTCCCCCAAGGCTCCGTCCTTGGTCCCCTTCTATTTTCTCTTTATACTGCCTCTCTTGGCAAACCTATTACCTCGTTTGGATTCCACTACCACCTGTACGCTGATGACACCCAGTTATATCTCTCCTGCCCGGACCTCTCCTCTGCTGTCCTGCAACGTGTCACTGCTTGCCTTTCTTCCATCTCTGACTGGATGTCCTCCCGCTTTCTGAAACTCAATCTCTCAAAAACTGAGCTCCTTGTCTTTCCTCCTCCTAATACTGATCCTCCTCTTTCGCTCTCCCTTCAAGTTTGTGGTACCAACATCAGCCCATCCTTGCAAGCGCGCTGTCTTGGCGTCATACTTGACTCTGGTCTCACCTTTGAGCCTCACATCCAGCATGTTGCCAAATCCTGTAGATTCCATCTTAAAAACATAGCCCGCATCCGCCCCTTTCTTGCACCAGATACTACCAAGGAGCTTGTCCATGCTCTAATAATTTCACGCATGGATTATTGTAACCCTCTCCTGCTTGGTCTTCCCAAAAGCCGTACTGCACCCCTACAGTCTGTAATGAATGCTGCTGCTAGATTGATTTTCCTCTCTAGTTGGTTCTCTCACACCTCACCCCTCTGCCAGTCCTTACATTGGCTTCCTGTGTGCTATAGGAGTCAATTCAAGGCACTAACTCACACCTATAAAGCACTGAACAACTCTAGCCCCTCTTATATCTCCTCACAGATCCACAGGTATGTCCCTTCTCGGTCTCTCCGCTCTGCCCGTGACCACCTCCTGTCCGTTGTCCGCACCCGTACGGCCAACTCGCGCTTGCAGGACTTCTCGCGGGCGGCTCCCTTCCTATGGAATAGCCTGCCTACCGCCATCCGACTCTCCCCTAGTCTTGCATCTTTTAAGAAGTGCCTTAAAACCCATCTCTTTAGGAAAGCTTATGGCCTCCAAGACTAACCCCTACCTCACATACCCGTCTCTTGCCCTCTCCTAAAGGGCAGCCCACCTTATTTAATTGCAAATTCCTGTCCTAATGTGTTTTACACCCCACCTCCTATAGAATGTAAGCTCGATTGAGCAGGGTCCTCTTCAACTATTGTTCCTGTAAGTTTATTTGTAATTGTCCTATTTATAGTTAAAATCCCCTCTCATAATATTGTAAAGCGCTACGGAATCTGTTGGCGCTATATAAATGGCAATAATAATAATAATAATAAGTATAACAGATCGTGTTTTGGTGCCTGGCGTTGTGTAGTATGACAGATCGTGTTTTGGTGCCTGGGGTTGTGAAGTATGACAGATCGTGTTTTGGTGCCTGGGGTTGTGAAGTATAACAGATCGTGTTTTGGTGCCTGGCGTTGTGAAGTATAACAGATCGTGTTTTGGTGCCTGGCGTTGTGTACTATAACAGCTTGTGTTTTGGTGCCTGGCGTTGTGTAGTATGACAGATCATGTTTTGGTGCCTGGCATTATGTAGTATGACAGATCTTGTTTTGGTGCCTTGCGTTGTGTAATATAACAGATCGTGTTTTGGTGTCTGGTGTTGTGAAGTATAACAGACCGTGTTTTGGTGCCTGGCGTTGTGTAGTATGACAGATCGTGTTTTGGTGCCTGGTGGTGTGAAGTATAACAGATCGTGTTTTGGTGCCTGGGGTTGTGAAGTATAACAGATTGTGTTTTGGTGCCTTGCGTTGTGTAGTATAACAGATTGTGTTTTGGTGCCTGGCATTGTGTAGTATGACAGATCATGTTTTGGCGGCTGGTGGTGTGAAGTATAACAGATCGTGTTTTGGTGCCTGGCGTTGTGAAGTATAACAGATCGTGTTTTGGTGCCTGGGGTTGTGAAGTATAACAGATCGTGTTCTGGTGCCTGGCGTTGTGAAGTATAACAGATCGTGTTTTGGTGCCTGGGGTTGTGAAGTATAACAGATCGTGTTTTGGTGCCTGGCGTTGTGAAGTATAACAGATCGTGTTTTGGTGCCTGGTGTTGTGTAGTGTTGTGTAATTATATAAAATCTGCTTTTTCTGATCATATAAAGTTTAAGCTACAGTAAACTGTCTAATTGTCTATCCAGGAACCGGCTTCCGAGAAGACACCGATTGACCAGCTGCTCGTCATGACAAAGCCCCCGAAAGACAGGTGAGTGTTGGCTGCTGGGGGGACATCTGGACAGCTCAGGTAGGGACTTCGGTAGGGCTCTGTTCAGCTATCTGACA
The DNA here is from genome assembly GCA_933207985.1 of Pelobates cultripes. Taxonomy (NCBI): domain Eukaryota; kingdom Metazoa; phylum Chordata; class Amphibia; order Anura; family Pelobatidae; genus Pelobates; species Pelobates cultripes. Next base: position 374,247,588 of record OW240913.1, on the reverse strand, counting down.
CTCTTATTATTCATAAATTGCCAACAAATTCCGCAGCGCTGTACGATATGTGGTGTTAGCTTATTCATCGAATAATCACCAGTTTCAGCGAAGATATGAGCCAGATATGAGTGGTAGACACTGGGATCTTGGCAGATATGAGCGGTAGACACTGGGATCTTGGCAGATATCAGCGGTAGACACTGGGATCTTGGCAGATATCAGCGGTAGATACTGGGATCTTGGCAGATATCAGCGGTAGATACTGGGATCTTGGCAGATATCAGCGGTAGACACTGGGATCTTGGCAGATATGAGCGGCAGACACTGGGATCTTGGCAGATATGAGCGGCAGACACTGGGATCTTGCCAGATATGAGCAGCAGACACTGGGATCTTGCCAGAAATGAGCGGCAGACACTGGGATCTGTGCAGATATGAGCGGTAGTCGGTAGACACTGGGATCTGTGCAGATATGAGGCTTAGACACTGGGATCTGTGCAGATATGAGCGGTAGACACTGGGATCTGTGCAGAAATGAGGAGTAGACACTGGGATCTTGGCAGATATGAGCAGTAGTCACTGAGATCTTGGCAGATATGAGCGATAGACACTGGGATCTTGGCAGATATGAGCGGTAGTCACAGCGATCTTGGCAGATGTGAGCGGTGGTCACTGGGATCTTGGCAGATATGAGCAGTAGACACTGGGATCTTGGCAGATATGAGCGGTAGACAGTAGGATCTTGGCAGATATGAGCGGTAGTCACAGCGATCTTGGCAGATATGAGCGATAGTCACTGAGATCTTGGCAGATATGAGCAGTAGACACTGGGATCTTGGCAGATATGAGCGGTAGACACTGGGATATTGGAAGATATGAGCAGTAGACACTGGGATCTTGCCAGATATGACCGGTAGACACTGGGATCTTGGCAGATATGAGCGGTAGTCACAGCGATCTTGGCAGATGTGAGCGGTGGTCACTGGGATCTTGGCAGATATGAGCAGTAGACACTGGGATCTTGGCAGATATGAGCGGTAGACAGTAGGATCTTGGCAGATATGAGCGGTAGTCACAGCGATCTTGGCAGATATGAGAGGTAGTCACTGGGATCTTGGCAGATATGAGCTGTAGACATTGGGATCTTGGCAGATATGAGTGGTAGTCACTGTGATCTTGGCAGATATGAGCGGTAGTCAAAGCGATCTCATCAGATATGAGCGGTAGACACCGCGATCTTGGCAAATATGAGCGGTAGACACCGCGATCTTGGCAGATATGAGCGGTAGACACAGCAATCTTGGCAAATATGAGTGGTAGTGTAAAATCTAATTTTGGAACGGTGTTAATGTAGAATCCTCTTAATTTCTTCTTGTCTTCAGTTGATTGATATATACGTCTTTTGTATATATAATCTTGGGCCAAATGCTCGCCACAATAATATATGTCTATATTATTGAAAAGTAGTAATACGCAATCTGACTTACGGTTTCTTCAGGTTTATTCTTGGTTACGGATACATAATAAAACATAATAAAGGATGTTACAGAATAATGGACATTCAACAGCAGATGGTAATTGCTGTACTTCTGATGGGAGAGTTACATGGTTGTATAGAGCCAAGACTCAAGCCAAGAGCCACGAGCCAAGAGAGAGTGACCTCGTGTCCCTCTGTTCCTATATAGAAGTGTTCATACTAACGTCAGCATTTAACTCTAAGGACAAAACCCCCACATCCACATTCCAGAGCTCTTGGACAAAGAAAGCCTTGTGACTTAGACCATCTGTTACTTATGTCAATCCACACATCCATATATAATCAATAGAAACATAGAACTGGGATCTGTGCAGATATGAGCAGTAGACACTGGGATCTTGGCAGATATGAGCTGTAGACACTGGGATCTTGGCAGATATGAGCGGTAGTCACTGAGATCTTGGCAGATATGAGCAGTAGACACTGGGATCTTGGCAGATATGAGCGGTAGACACTGGGGTCTTGGCAAATATGAGCGGTAGGCAGTGGGATCTTGGCAGATATGAGCGGTAGTCACTGGGATCTTGGCAGATATGAGTGGTAGACACTGGGATCTTGGCAGATATGAGCAGTAGACACTGGGATCTGTGCAGATATGAGCGGTAGTCACTGGGATCTTGGCAGATATGAGTGGTAGTCAAAGCGATTTCGTCAAATATGAGCGGTAGACACTGCGATCTTGGCAGATATGAGCGATAGACACAGCAATCTTGGCAAATATGAGCGGTAGACACTGGGATCTGTGCAGATATGAGCAGTAGACACTGGGATCTTGGCAGATATGAGCGGTTGACACCGGGATCTTGGCAGATATGAGCTGTAGACACTGGGATCTTGGCAGATATGAGCGGTAGACAGTAGGATCTTGGCAGATATGAGCGGTAGACACCGTGATCTTGGCAGATATTAACGGTAGATAAAGCAATCCTGGAAATATGAGCGGTAGACACCACGATCTTGGCAGATATTAGCGGTAGACACAGCAATCCTGGAAATATGAGCGGTAGACACTGTGATCTGTGCAGATATGAGCAGTAGACACTGGGATCTTGGCAAATATGAGCGGTAGTCACTGTGATCTTGGCAGGTATGAGTGGTCGACACAATGATCGTTATTGCAGACGTACGTTAGATAGACACAGGGATCATGACAGTTAGGGATAGTTGGGCGCGGGGTTAGGTGTCAGACATGAGAGGGTAGGTTGGTGCAGAGAGCAGTTTAAAATAATAATCCAACTAATCTCTGCCTTTATTTATTGAGGCTAGAATTCTTATCTCAGAAGTGGCCAATGAGAAGGTTAGAATTTGAGTAAATAAACTGAGCCAGGTTTGCAAATACTCAAGATAAAGCTAACTAGTAAAGGAAAGATAATCTTTATCTTGAATAAACCTTTGCTTTCAAAACAGCCATGAAACGGGAGAATCACGGTAATTCTGCAGTAACAGCCCATAAAATCGAATTCAGCTGTTTGTAGATGTCATTTTTGATTCTATGCACTGTTTGTATTTACTCACTGTGCAAACAGAGAACTTTTTTTCTGCATCTTTTAAACTGGTGGAACCGAAGGCACAGACTGCTGCGCTTCTCAAAGTTTTGAGACCTGCTAGATTGTTAGATCCTCCAAGCAGGGACTGATCATCATCAGCCTATTGTTCTTCTCACAACGTACCCTAGTTTGTCTAATTTGTTATGAAATTTCCCCCTTTATAATATTGTAACACGCGCTGAATACGTAGGCACTATATAAATACAAATAATAATCATTAAATATGAAACGGCATTCATTCTCAATTATTCAAGTTTTATTTCATAAATTGTAAAAAACAAACTAACCAAAAACAAACCCCACGCATTTCATTTTAAACATTTTTTATAGCGTAACCTTGTAAGAAGATGTAAGATGTTTTTAGTGTTGCAGAGTTCATTTAGATCGGTAAAGGAGTCTAATAAAGTGCTTATTTCATAGATGTGTTTATTCTTGGAGCTGTGATGGATGCTGTATAGATTGTGGTATCTGGTTTGGAGGAGTCCTGTAGGTGCATGGTGGGGGGTTGCAGAGGGTTAATGTATTGTCTGTCTCTCCTGCAGGTACAATGCCGTCTGGTTAATATTCTTTATGCTTGGACTAGGCACTCTGCTACCATGGAATTTTTTCATGACGGCAACCATGGTAAGTATTAAACCTGCAGCGTCCGTTCCCAGAGTAACCATGAGTCGAGCAATGACTGACCTGATTGGAGTATTGGGGACTGCTCCCAGCAGCTAATTTAAATTATAGGGGCATTAAATTGGAGGGGAAAAGGTTTAAAAATAATATCAGGAAGTATTACTTTACTGAGAGGGTAGTGGATGCATGGAATAGCCTTCCAGCTGAAGTGGTAGAGGTTAACACAGTAAAGGTGTTTAAGCATAGGGCTATCCTAACTATAAGATAAGGCCAGGGACTAATGAAAGTATTTAGAAAATTGGGCAGACTAGATGGGCAAATGATTCTTATCTGCCGTCACATTCTATGTTTCTATGTAACTACTATAGGAATCAGGGGCTGAGTTTGCCGTCATATAATCTATTTACAAACAGGACTATACATAGGACACAAGGTCACACATTTAGACTGGAGGAAAGGAGATTTAGTCTAAGGCAAAGGAAAGGGTTTTTTACAGTAAGAATAATAATGATGTGGAATTCTCTGCCTGAAGAGGTGGTTTTATGAGAGTCTTTACGGATATTTAAACATCAACTGGATGAATTTTTGCAAAAATGTAATTGTAACGGAACCTTCCATTAATGGACGCTTCCTAGCTTGCGTCGAGGACCACAAGCACCGCACCGGACACCACAACCGCCGTAGCTTAACTGGAGTTTCGCCGTCTTCCTTCCACCCTGGATCAGCTTCTGTCCTCCAGGACTGTGTGGGAAAGACCTCTCCTCCAGGAGAGCGTTTCAGGAACAAGCTCTTAACCCCTTAAGGACACAGCTTCAGAAGCTTGACTTACGCTTAATGACACAAGCAATTTTTGCATTTTCTTGCTGTTTGCGTTCAACTGCAATTTGCATCTCTCTCATTTATTACACCGACACATATTATATACTGTTTTTTAAAAGACAGAAAGGGCTTTAATTTGATATAACATATATATATATAAATGCTTACTTATTATAAAAAAAATACAGAAAAATGCAAAGAAAATGAAAAATATTGTTTTTTTTACAGTTTTTGCAATAATAATGTGTGCATAATTAGTGCAGGTTAAGGAAAGTAATTAAAAATAAATTTATTTATTTGTTCTGATTTACAGAATATATAATGTGTTTGGGATTTTAAGTTTTTTTTGGTAGTTACAGGTCACAAAGCACAAGGAGTAAAATAAACTTTTAATGTGGAGCGATTTTAGAATTTGGTATGTTTGTCTTGTAAGCTTAATAGCCATAAAAGAAAACAAAATTGCCACACAAAAGTATATATTTATATAAAGTAGACATCACGGGCTATTTACCTAAGGTTGTTTTGACACTTTCTACGTAGCCATTTCACCGCCAACCTCTGCTAAATATTGGAGTAAAATTGTGTTCTTTTTGGTTTTTGGCACACAAACTTATAACAGAGAAATTCTCGTGTATATTTTGTAAAGTTGGTGTGTGCTATTCCTGTACAAAGTTTTATTTTGTGTTCAGTTACATCTGCTGAGTAAAATGACACCCCCATTGTATGTCTTTTGCACTATTTCGTGAAGTTACAGTGCCACACAGGATACCTGTCCTTTTCAGTATTCACAGTAGAATTTTGAGAGATGGATTTAATGAGCCTTAGCTTCCATTTGGAGTATTATAACAGTTTGACTGTTCAAAAAACCCCCACAAAGGCCTACCATTTGTAAAAGTAGACACTCCAGGGTATCTTATAAGGTGCATATTGTGCCTTAACATGCCCCCATTTTTTCACCAATATATGCCAAAGTATGTGGTAAAAAATAATTTTGTGCATTTTTTACATACGGATTGCATTTTTGCTGGGCGTTTTGTATATTTCATATGTGCCACTAAGTTCAAACCCCCCAAATTATGCTCAGCTAAGTCTTCTGAGTAAAATGACACCCCATATGAATGTCTTTGGCACTATTTCGTGAAGCTACAGTGCCATATAGGAGACCTGTCCTTTACAGTATTCACAGTAGAATTTTGAGAGATGGATTTAATGAGCCTTAGCTTCCATTTGGGGTATTATAACAGTTTGACTGTTCAAAAAACCCCCACAAAGGCCTACCATTTGTAAAAGTAGACACTCCAGGGTATCTCATAAGGTGCATATTGTGCCTTAACATACCCCCATTTTTTCACCAATATATGCCAAAGTATGTGGTAAAAAAATTATTTTGTGCATTTTTTACATACGGATTGCATTTTTGCTGGGCGTTTTGTATATTTCATATGTGCCACTAAGTTCAAACCTCCCAAATTATGCTCAGCTAAGTCTTTTGAGTAAAAATACACCCCCAATGAATGTCTTTGGCACTATTTTGTGAAGCTACAATGCCATATAGGAGACCAAGCCATATCCGTTTTTACCAAACTTTGAATTTTGACGCTGGGCCTATGTGCAATTTCCAAGCATCTTCGCAGGTTTTAAATTCAAACTACCCCACAAAGGCCTACCATTTCTTAAAGTAGACACCCCAGGGTGTTTCAAAAGGTATAGTTTGAACCTTAGCGTGGGATCATTTTTCCGCTAGCTTGTACCAGATGTAGTGGTAATAAGCGTTTTTTCTGCCTTTTTGACATACAAAGTGAGTTTGCACAGTATATTTTGCAAACCTTATGTGTGCTACGACTGTATAATACTTCATATGTTGCTCAGCTATGTCGGCTGAGTACAGCAATACCCCCGTATGTACCTTTGCCAGGTATGTGTGGACATCGGAGGGGCACATTTGGGACACAGCCATTCCAGTTTTTTTCAAACTTTGAATTTTTATGCTGTGCCTATGTCCCATTTTAGAGTATTTTACCAGGCTATATAATCCAAATTCCCCATAAAGCCATACCATTTCTTAAAGAAGACATCCCAGGGTATTTCAAAAGGCATATTTTGAACCTTAGCGTGGGATCATTTTTCCGCTAGCTTGTACCAAGTGTAGTGGTAATAAGCATTTTTTCTGCCTTTTTGACATACAAAGTGAGTTTGCGCAGCATATTTTGCAAACCTTATGTGTGCTATGACTGTATAATACTTCATATGTTGCTCAGCTATGTTGGCTGAGTACAGCAATACCCCCGTATGTACCTTTGCCAGGTATATGTGGATGTTGAAGGGGCGCATTTGAGACGCAGCCATTCAGTTTTTTTCTAACTTTGAAGTTTTACGCTGTGTCCATGTTCCAATTTGGAGTAGTTTAGACGGTTGGTTATTGAAACTTCCCCACAAACACATACTATTTATTAAAGAATACACCCTGGGGTAATTCAAAAGGCATATTTTGAACCTTGGCGTGGGATAATTTTTTCTCTAGTTTGTTCCAGGTGTAGTGGTAATGAGCGTTTTTAAAATGTATTTTTTTACTTTTTATAACTTTTTTACTTTTAAAAACTAGTTTTTAAACTTTTGTTTTGCTTATAAATTTTTTTTAAACTTTCCTAAACTTTCTTAAAACTTTTTTACAGATTTAACATTTTTCTAAGCTTTTTTTTTTACCGTTAACCCCTAACTAGCAGTACGCAGCACTAACAGTAAATTCCCCATTTTCCCATAACTCCCACCCACCCCAGCTAGCAAAATATATAGTTATAAAATATTTAAATTAATTAATTAAATAAATTGAACCCCTGAGGGTTAAAAAAATAAATAAAAGTTAATCCTCAGGGGTTAAAAAAAATTAGATCACAGTATAATACTGTGATCTCTATTTGATCGCTGTAGGCAGTGATCGACTGGCAGGGAAGGGGTTAATTTTTATTTGGACTAGGTAAAGTGTGTTTTTTTTGTTTTTTTTACTTAAATGTTATTAAAACATTTTTTTAAGCTTAATTTTTAACTTTTTAAAGTTTCTTTTAAAACTTTTTTTTAACGTTAACCCCTAGTTAGCCTAACGCCAAATCCCCCAATTCCCCACTAACTTCCACCTACCCCAGCTAGCTAAATATATAATTTAAAAATAATTTAATTAATTAATTTAATTAATTTAACCCCTGAGGGTTAAAAAAAAAAAAAGAATTAACCCTCAGGGGTTAAAAAAAAAAATCAGATCATAGTAAAATATAATCCCTGCCAATTGATCACTGTAGTCAGTGATCAATTGGCAGGGAAGGGGTTAATTTTTTATTAAAATGGATAAGGGGGGGGGGACTTTAAATTAACTTTATTTTTTTTAACAGCAGGGGGCAGGATCATCACTGATCCGGCTCCCTGCACTTCACACAGAACCCAGAAGTGCAGGGAGCCGGTAGGTAAGTAGACAGAGCACATGTGCTCACTCTGACTTGCGGTCAGAGCGAGCACATCTGCTGGGCAGCCTGACGGGGTGCTCCCGGTATGCCTCTAATGCAGAGGCATACCGGAGCACCATTAACCCCGCAATCGCCGCGATAGCGGCGATCCGGGGTTAATTTTACCGCGTGACGGACGAGGTCCGTCACCCGTCGTTAAAGGTCTCCCCTCTGTGACGGACCTCGTCCGTCACCCGTCCTGAAGGGGTTAAAAGAGCTAAGTGATTAAAGCTCAAGGGAGTCTGCAGAGCATAGCAATCCCCAGTGTGATATAGCAGTTCCCTCCAATCACGAGACAAGAATACGTGTTGAGGGTCAAGAAGATCTGTTTTATTGGCACCAAAGGGCCTTCTTTTATGCAGGTTTTCCTTACATAGGACCACCCACAGGGTTTTACAGAACAACCAATAACACACGTACATTACAGAAAACACTCCCAGCAATTACACACAAAATCCTCCCCTCTGCCTGTGGTATAATTATGGTACACAATGCTTAACATAATTAACACAGGCAGGAAAAATACAGTTTTTATACATGTACTATAACTTTAAAAATATACGTCCAATCTTCATAAAAATTACATATTCAGAATCAGCACACTTTAAATATAAACACTCTCAAAAATCCTACAAATCCTTCCAGTAGATAAAAAGTTAGACGGAAGTCCTTTATGACCGACCGCAAGCACATTTTCCTGCCCAAAACAGTTCCATAGATTTGGGCTGTGCGGTCGGTCTATTTCAGGCTGAAAAAATTACGCCGAATGGGACTTAGTCTCTGCGGCTGAAAGTTCAGTATGGAAGAAGGTACAGGTCAGCGGTGTTCGCGGAAATGTGCAGACAATTTTAGTACCATGAATTTTTCTGCACACACCGCTGACCGTATTTGAATGAATAAAAATGGCGTCGCCACGTGTTCGTTTGCGCAAACGGCGGACACCCAGCGTTCGGTAATTTACCTACTGCAGGCTCCCAGCCTGGGAGCTAAGTTGCCTGCACACTTCCACTTCTGGGTGGTCCTCCTGTGGGGTACTTGGTTCAGTAAGCCCCATTTACTGAACCAAGTGGGAAATAGCCAGGAACAAAGGGTTTTAACCAGGTCTGGGGACATTGGGGACACAGGCTTAAAGGGGCAGTGTCCCAAACAAGTCTGGGGACACCGTCTTAAAGGGGCATTGTCCCAATTTTCTCTATGTCTCAAAAATGTGCTTAAAGGGCAAGCACCAGTCCCATAAAAAGTCCATAAGCCCCAATATGCTCACAGACTGTTCTTAAAGAGCCATACACACCCGGTCCATAGTCATGGGGGAGGAGGCTGGCAAATAGGCTCCTCCATAATCCAGGGAAGCAGGGCAATTTGTCATTTAAAGGAACAGTTACAAAAGGCATTTTGTAACAGTAATAATCAGGGATATAATTTGTAATAGTTTTTTTCATAGCTATGTGAGGAAGGCTCTTTTCAGCCTATGTAAATATTAATGTTCTGCACTGAACTCAGACTGCTAGGTCTGTGCCACGTGAATTCATGAATCGCATGCAGCTGTGATGGGAGTTTGCATCTCTTTTGTTTAGTGCATATACCAGACAATATACTAATGGGCCACTGTTCCACCAGTCGGTAATGTTGTGTTTCTGCTTTCTCGGTCAGTATTTCACTAGTCGCCTCACTGAGGATGGTCATTTGCCGAATGTTCAAGATGTCCCTCATTTAGAGCGCAGCGGCCAGGGTGACTTTGGACCGAGTACATCTTCTGTTCTCATTACGGAGGCAACCCCTGAGGGCAGTCCACCAATCACATTCGTGGTAGGGAATGACAGTATGTCCTCCGTGGCAATCCCACAGCAAACCTACCTGCAGAGCAAGTTTAATAATGTGATGACTCTATGTGCAATGCTCCCTCTGCTCATCTTCACCTGCCTCAACTCCATGCTACACAGCAGGTAAGTGATACTGTTAGACCACCAATCACCTGTATTCTTTAATGTGCCACATTAGGGACCCCCAATCCCTGTATTCATTAATGTCACCAATCGCTGTATTAATGTAACCAATCCCTGAATTCATTAATGTCACCAATCCCTGCATTAATGTCATCAATCCTTGAAATTATTGTCACCAATCCGTGTATATGACACCAATCCCTGTATTAGTGTCACCAATCCCTGAATTCATTAATGTCACCAATCCCTGTATTAACATCACCAATCCCTGAAATTATTGTCACCAATCCCTGAATTCATTAATGTCACCAATCCCTGAAATTATTGTCACCAATCCCTGAATTCATTAATGTCACCAATCCCTGAATTCATTAATGAGCAATGCTAGCTGACCACTTGTAACTGTGCCACACCTGGGATGACTACTAATCTCACTACTAACCCCATGTCTATCACTGTGAGCCAGCGTACCAGCCACTTAGAAAGATTAGTACATAGTATAAAGAGTGGCACGCATATTACATATCTTCTTCTCTTCCTCAATCTGGATCAGGATCTCACAGAATATCCGGATCGCAGGCAGCTTGGTCGCAATTTTTCTGGTGTTTTTGCTGACGGCAATATTTGTGAAGATTAGCTTCTCACCTGTCACTTTCTTCACACTCACCATGCTCAAGATTGTGTTTATTAACTGTAAGTATTGTGACTGTGTACGCACTTGAACTCACTCTGTACTGTCACATGGATTCTGTGTCTGTGTGTGCTATCGGAAGGACTCTGTGTCTGTGTATGCTATCACATGGATTCTGTGTCTGTGTGTGCTATCAGAAGGACTCTGTGTCTGTGTATGCTATCACATGGATTCTGTGTCTGTGTGTGCTATCGGAAGGACTCTGTGTCTGTGTGTGTGCTATCACAAGGATTCTGTGTCTGTCTGTGCTATCACAAGGACATTCTGTGTCTGTGCTATCGCAAGGACTCTGTCTGTCTGTGCTATCGCAAGGACTCTGTGTCTGTCTATGCTATCACATGGAGTCTGTGTATGCTGTCACATGGATGCTGTGTCTGTGTATGCTGTCACATGGATGCTGTGTATGTGTATGCGGTCACATGGATTCTGTGTCTGTGTTTGCTATCGCAAAGACTCTGTGTCTGTGTATGCTATCACATGGAGTCTATGAATGCTATCACATGGACTCTGTGTCTGTCTGTGCTATCGTAAGGACTCTGTGCAGGGGACTCCAGGTAACCCGACTGGTTAACTCCGCTAATTCCTCCTCTCAGCCAGACTAGAACCGTTAAACATGCAAGCATCCATTCCAGATGAAACATAGTTCTGAGAGTCAACTGATTTTATTCAAGCCACTCATGGCTTTTATGCACAGACCCCTAACATGGGGTCTCCAACACAACATTACAGGGTTTCCTTTCCCAGTGTCCTTTGTGTCTGAGAGATATCGCAGGGACTCTGTGTCTGCGCTATCGCAGGGACGATGTGTCTGTGCGCGCGATGTCGCACGGACTGTGTATGTGTGTTGGCTATCGCACGGACTCTGTGTATGTGTGTTGGCTGTCGCACGGACTCTGTGTATGTGTATTGGCTATCGCACGGACTCTGTGTATGTGTGTTGGCTATCGCACGGACTCTGTGTATGTGTGTTGGCTGTCGCACGGACTGTGTATGTGTGTTGGCTGTCGCACGGACTCTGTGTATGTGTGTTGGCTGTCGCACGGACTCTGTGTATGTGTGTTGGCTATCGCACGGACTCTGTGTATGTGTGTTGGCTATCGCACGGACTCTGTGTATGTGTGTTGGCTGTCGCACGGACTGTGTATGTGTGTTGGCTGTCGCACGGACTCTGTGTATGTGTGTTGGCTGTGTCACGGACTCTGTGTATGTGTGTTGGCTGTCGCACGGACTGTGTATGTGTGTTGGCTATCGCACGGACTCTGTGTATGTGTGTTGGCTATCGCACGGACTCTGTGTATGTGTGTTGGCTATCGCACGGACTCTGTGTATGTGTGTTGGCTGTCGCACGGACTGTGTATGTGTGTTGGCTATCGCACGGACTCTGTGTATGTGTGTTGGCTGTCGCACGGACTGTGTATGTGTGTTGGCTATCGCACGGACTCTGTGTATGTGTGTTGGCTATCGCACGGACTCTGTGTATGTGTGTTGGCTATCGCACGGACTCTGTGTATGTGTGTTGGCTGTCGCACGGACTGTGTATGTGTGTTGGCTATCGCACGGACTCTGTGTATGTGTGTTGACTATCGCACGGACTCTGTGTATGTGTGTTGGCTATCGCACGGACTGTGTATGTGTGTTGGCTATCGCACGGACTCTGTGTATGTGTGTTGGCTATCGCACGGACTATGTATCTATGCTTGTGCTATCATGTGAACTTGATGTATCTGTGTGTGCGCGCATTTATAAATACAACTACAAAATATTGTCACAAAAATATATTTTTCTGTTGTGACAATGCAGATTCTATTTGTCTGACTGTATGCAGTACTGAATCTGTGTGTATGTCTCTGGGCATTGCAGAGTCTGTGTTTGTCTGTGTCTACTTGTCTTGCTGTCACTGCTCACGAGTCTTTCCTGTCTGATTTATTTTCTCTCCCTGGCAGCATTTGGTGCTCTCCTGCAGGGCAGCCTTTTTGGATTGGCTGCACTCTTCCCAGCCAGTTACACGACTCCCATAATGAGTGGCCAGGGTCTGGCAGGAACCTTTGCTGCTTTCTCTATGATCTGTGCTCTTGCCAGTGAGTATGACTTTATCTCCACCGTTAGCTAGACTTTTCACTCCCAATAATAACAGCAGATGTCTCTTCTGGAAATATAGAGCCCCAAACGGGAAACAAAAATGTGTGATCCTCCCATATCTCCAACCAACTTCTAATTGTCTCCAAGTAACTCTGGTCCCTATTCCGATTGTCTCCCAGTTACTCTGGTCCCTATTCCAATTGTCTCCCAGTAACTCCGGTCCCTATCCCCATTGTCTTTCTGTAAGTCTGGCCCTTATTCCCATTGTCTCCCAGTAACTCCAGTCCCTATTCCCATCGTCTCCCAGTAATTCAGGTCCCTATCCCCATTGTCTCCCAGTAAATCCGGTCCATATTACCATTGTCTACCAGTAAGTCTGGTCCCATACTTCCATGGTCTCCTGTTAACACTCCAGTCCCTATTCCCATTGTCTCCCAGTAACTCTGGTCCCTATTCTCATTGTCTCTTAGTAACTTCGGGCTTTATTCCCATAGTCTCCCAGTAATTCCTGTCCCTATTCCCATTGTTTCCCAGTAACTCCGGCCCGTGTATCTCTTGTCTCCCAGTAACTCCAGCCCGTGTTTCTCTTGTCTCCCAGTAACTCCAGCCCGTGTTTCTCTTGTCTCCCAGTAACTCCGGCCCGTGTTCCTCTTGTCTCCCAGTAACTCCGGCCCGTGTTTCTCTTGTCTCCCAGTAACTCCAGCCCGTGTTTCTCTTGTCTCCCAGTAACTCCGGCCCGTGTTTCTCTTGTCTCCCAGTAACATGGTTTGCATTATGTGCCCTTTCTGTATCCCCAGGTGGCTCTTCATTGGAGGACAGTGCTTTTGGCTATTTTATTACAGCATGTGTGGTAATCTTACTGGCACTCCTTGCATACTTGGCTCTTAACAAGCTGGTAAGTACTTTGCAAAATACAAAAAGTTAGAGGTGGACCGGGTTTTGCCCAGAGATTCCCAACGGCTGCGTGCTCGGAGCGTCCCAAAGGCTGCGTGCCCGGAGCGTCCCAACGGCTGCGTGGACAGATGTGTGGCGCTTCTAATTCTTTTTGTGAATTACACAGAGGGTGTGAATAGGTGTTTTCCCGACACCTTAGACGTGAACCATAAAAACATACACAGTGTGACAAATCACTTATAGTGTGTCCAATAAATAAATAATATACTTATGGACAGAAATACTGT
>OW240913.1:374198261-374233594 GCA_933207985.1 Pelobates cultripes | reverse complement strand
CTCCCACCTCTTCCTCCTCCAGGACTTCTACCCCCCCACCTCCTCCTCCTCCAAGAGTTCTACCCACCTCCTCCTCCTCCTCCAAGAGTTCTACCCCCCACCTCCTCCTCCAAGAGTTCCAACCAGAGTTCAGCCAAATTTACTAATACTCAGTAAAGATTACTTCGTATTAGTAATTCAGGGAGATTACAATCTCCCTTCTGCCCCTACTCGCTATACGCGAGTAGAGTACTAAACAGTGAGTAAATTCTCCCTCCCCCCCAACATTCTAATAAAGTGCCCCTTAGTGAGGCACCTTTAAAAATACCCCCCACCCCTCAGATACAATGGTGGCAGGTGGGGGCCCTAGTGAAAATAGGGGGGGGACACCTACTGCCACCTTTAAAAATAATCCTCCCTCAGATACAATGGTGGCTGGTGGTGGCCCTAGTGAAAATAGGGGGGGGGACCTACTGCCTCCCCACCAGCCCCAACCCATGAGCAGTTGGTGGGGGCGCAAAATAACAATCGGAGAATCCCGACGGTAAAAAAAATAAAATAATCCAACTTCACCCAGCGAGGGCACTGCGCAGACTGAGTTTTGCAGGGCGGGGAAAGGCTTATAAAGCCTTCCCACGCCCTGCAATTTGTCTCAGAGCGCACTGATTGGTTGGTTTAAGCCAACCAATAAGAGTGCTCTAATAGATAAATCTTGAGCCTTGTCTGATTGGTTACTTAAAAGGCTCAAGAATTAAACCAACCAATCAGAGCGCTCTGAGTCAAATTGCAGGGCGTGGGAAGGCTTTGTAAGCCTTTTCCCGCCCTGCGGAGCTCAGTCTGCGCGGTGCCCTCGCTGGCTGAAGTTATTATTATTTTTTTTCTATTTTACACGTTTTGAAGGGAATTATGGTTTTAGAAAAAAGACATCTAATGCTAAGTATGATTTTTTTTTTGATTTACAGGATTTAACTTTTTATTCCCCTGTCACTATTTTTAGGTTGAGGAGGGGTAGGTAGGAATTCATTTTATTTGAGGGGGGGGGTGACTAGGAGTTTGGGGACCCCTAGTCACCTTGGGGGGTTACTTTTACATTTAGCCCCCACCCGCTGAGAAGGACGACAATAGATCCCCCGCTATTGTTATTTTGGGCCCCCACCCTCTGCTCATGGGTGGGGGGGAGGCAGTAGGTCCCCCCAACGTCATTTTGGGCCCCAACCCACTGGTTGTGGGCAGGGGGGGGACAATAGGTTCCCCCTATTGTCACTAGGGCCCCCACCCGCCGCTTATGGGTGGAGGCCAGGGTGTGGGACAACAGGTTCCCCCCTCTATTGTAACTAGGGCCCCCACCACGCGGTGCACGAGTGGGGGCCCCACTAAGAGGCACTTTATTAGAATGTTGGGGGGGTCTTTTTTTACAACAGTGAGCAGCCACTGGCTGCTCACTCTTTAGTAGATATGCCCCTACTCACGGTATAGCAAGTAGGGGCAGAAGGGATTTTTTGTTTCTCCTCAGTGCTGTGGGGGTTAATTCTCCTGCAGCACGTAGTTTATTAAACGAAAGAACTGAAAAGAAAAGGTAATGCATTTTGTATATAATTCGTATGTAGGACTTTGGTTTACATTTTAGTAAATGAATACGAAAAAGTCACAAAATTCGGACGAAATTATATTCGTCCAATAACGAATGCACATGTCTACAATCTGTATACTAAGCAAGGTTTGGGAATCTTTGCTGATCTACTGCAGCCTTATTGATTGATCACAGTGAGCGCCTAGGTGTTTTTTATTTATCTGATGTTTTTACCCCTCTGATTACAGGAATGTTTTTATTTGTTCTCTCCTGGTCTCTAGATATGGGTCATGGCTCTGTCCGTCTGCTTGGTGTTCACCGTCACCATCGGAATTTTCCCCTCTGTCACCGCTGATGTAAAATCCACCATTGCAGGGGACTCGAGTTGGAGTAAGTTGGATTGACCTTTCCTAGTGAGTGGGTCAAGGTAGAGGTAGAGAAGAATCAGGCTTTGAACAAATTGAAGAAGGATTTACTCTCTCGATTGTATGTCTTAAGTGAAGAGATGGCTTGTGGTGCCACAGCTAGATATCTCATGATGTAGGCAAGCACATTGTCTACAGCAGTGACCTTCTCCAAATATTTTGTACCTAAACAAGATCAACTCAACCACTGTCCATTAGATGGTAGGTTAGAGTACTGGACCCACCCATTGACGGGTTAATCTGGAGATAGGTTAAACTGGAGCTTAGTGGACTGGAGATGTATTAAATTCGAGGTCCATGACTGGTGAGATGGTTTTCATTGGGAAGATAGTGAACTCACTACAGACAGAATCCATGTAAGGTAATGGATGTAAGAGGTTAGTGTCTCACATTAACCAGGAACAGATCTTGGTTTCGACTTCAGGAAGATATGACAAGGGTTTAAACAATGGAAGTTAAAGCGGCACAGTCGTGGCCGCATCAGTTTTTTGTTTGTTTTTTATCCCTCTCCCGACTCCAATACATCTAATTCCCCCCCGCCCCCCCCCCACCGAATATCGGTGTTCGTTTGTTTAGTTTATTACAAAGGAGGGAGCTACCGGCGCGTAGCTCCCTCCTTGTAATATGTAAAGATAGAAGCTTCCTAAGCCCACCATGTCCCCCCCTTACTCTATATGATCCCCATATTAGCATAAGGGAGATTGAAATCTCCCGAATGCCACTACGCGCTATGTTGCGAGTAGGGGCATGTCTACTAAACAATGAGCAGCCTATGGCTGCTCACTGTTTTTAAAAAAAAAAAGCCCCCTTCCCTTCTAATAACTGGCCCTCATGGTGTGGCATCTATAAACTAGCAGGGGGGACAGTGTCGTCCCCCGCCCCGAGCCCCTACCCGTGTCCCGCGAGTGGAGGCTTTTCAACTAAACGTGGGTCATAGGGTTCCCCTTGGCCCCCACCCATGAGCCACAGGTGGGGGCCCTAAGTGACAATAAGGGGGGACCTAGTGCCCCCCCCCCAACCCCCACCCATGGGTGGCGAGTGGGGGCCCCGAAATGACAATAATGGGAGGGGGGAAAACCTATTGTCCTCCCCCTGGCCCCCACACATGAGCGACTGGTGGGGGCCCTAAATGACAATAGGTAGCCGGTCTCTATAGGTGAAACATTTGGTATTTATAGACAGTCTTTATAGAAGCCCAGTTATTATTATTTTATTATTTATATAGCGCCATCACATTCCGTAGCGCTGTACAATGGGTGGACTAAAAGACATCTAATTTTAACCAGACAATTGGACGTACAGGAACAGAGAGATGGAGGGCTCAATGAGCTTACATTGTAGAGGGAGTGGGGTATCAGTGGTATCTAAGGTGTTTTTAGAAAAAGGAAAAAAAAACACGTTAGACACAACAGGGTAATCCCTAAATCCTGGACTAGTAGGGGGTACTTGAGGACTGGGTTGGGATCCCCTGCTATAGGTGAAACATTTGGTATATGTAGCCGGTCTCTATAGGTGAAACATTCGGTATGGGTAGTCAGTGGCTATAGGTGAAACATTCTGTATAGGTAACCGGTCTCTATAGGTGAAACATTCTGTATAGGTAACCGGTCTCTATAGGTAAAACATTCTGTATAGCTAACCGGTCTCTATAGGTAAAACATTCTGTATATGTAGCCGGTCTCTATAGGTAAAACATTCGTTATAACTAGCCAATCTCTATAGGTGAAACATTCGGTATAGGTAGCCGGTCTTGTAACGGATCACCTGGCACCCGACTGGGTACCTCCGTTGAAGGATGCTCCTAGCGCTTCCTGAGGTCTCCAAGCACTGCAGCAGACACCACAACCACCGAACCGGAGAAGAATACGAATGCTCTCAAGCATATGAATGCTGTAAGCAGCTGAACAGGAAAAGCATACAATCAGCTTACACTCCTGGCAATCAGCATACAATCCAATTCCCCCAATAACGAGACGACACTTCGTTTTGAGGTCAAGCAGAACTGACTGTACTGGCACATACAGCCTCTTTTATTCACAATCCACAAACAGTACTGCCCACAGGGTTTTACAGAACAACCAATAACACACGTACATTACAGAAAACACTCCCAGCAATTATACACAAAATCCTCCCCTCTGCCTGTGATATAATTATGGTACACAATGGGTTAACATAATTATCACAAGCAGGAAAAATACAGTTTTTATATATGTACTATAACTTTAAAAATATACATCCAATTTTCATAAAAATTACATATTATTAATCAGCACATTTCAAATATAAACATACCCAAAAATCATTTCAGCCGTTCAGGAGATAGATATAAGTCAAGTTTGACCGACTGCAAGCACATTTTCATGCCCAAAACAGTTCCAGAGAATCAGGCTGTGCAGTCGGTCTATTTCCCATGTTAAAGTCAGTTCAAACAGATGAACGACAACCATTCGAATTGTCCAACTGCCGAATGGCGTTCGAAGTCTGGAGAAGGTAAAACTTCAGCTGAATTAAAGATGGCCGCGCCACGTGTTCGGTTTTCGAATGGCGGCCACTTCGACTACTTCGGCACTTCAGCTGCATCCGAAGTGCCAATTTAAAGCTGCAGAACTGCTCCAATACAATTTAAAGGGGCAGCAAGTCTTTTAAAATCCAATCTGCTAAAATAGTCTTTAACAAGCAATATCTTCCAAGGCCCATAGTCTTAAAGGGGCATTGTTCCCAAAAGTCACAGTATGTCCCCAGATGGTTCTTAAAGGGCCAGAAGCAGCATAATAAAATACAATATGCCCAAATACTGTATTAAAAGGGCCAAGTCTCCCATGGGCCATAGTCAGCAGGCAAGAGGCGGGCAAACAGGCTTCTCCAATGCCCAGTGGCGAGATTGGTTTCGCCACAGGTCTCTAGTCTCTATAGGTGAAACATTCTGAATTTATATAGCAGCCCAGTTGTATCTAAGGTGTTTTTAGAAAAAAAAAAAAAAAACACTTTAGACACAACAGGATAATCCCTAAATCCTGGACTAATAGGGGCTACTTGAGGACTGGGTTGGGAACCCCTGCTATAGGTAAAACATTTTGGATAGGTAACCGGTCTCTATAGGTGAAACATTCTGTATAAGTTGCCGGTCTCTATAAGTAAAACATTTTGGATAGGTAACCGGTCTCTATAGGTGAAACATTCTGTATAAGTTTCCGGTCTCTATGGGTGAAACATTTGGTATAGGTAACCGGTCTCTATGGGTGAAACATTCGGTATAGGTAACCGGTCTCGATGGGTGAAACATTCAGTAGATGTAGCCGATCTCTATGGGTGAAACATTCAGTAGATGTAGCCGGTCTCTATGGGTGAAACATTCAGTAGATGTAGCCAATCTCTATGGGTGAAACATTCAGTAGATGTAGCCGATCTCTATGGGTGAAACATTCAGTAGATGTAGCCGATCTCTATGGGTGAAACATTCAGTAGATGTAGCCGTACTCTATGGGTGAAACATTCAGTAGATGTAGCCAGTCTCTATGGGTGAAACATTCAGTAGATGTAGCCGGTCTCTATAGGTGAAACATTCAGTAGATGTAGCCGGTCTCTATGGGTGAAACATTCGGTAGATGTAGCCGGTCTCTATGGGTGAAACATTCGGTATAGGTAACCGGTCTCTATGGGTGAAACATTCGTTATAGGTAACCGGTCTCGATGGGTGAAACATTCAGTAGATGTAGCCGATCTCTATGGGTGAAACATTCAGTAGATGTAGCCGATCTCTATGGGTGAAACATTCAGTAGATGTAGCCGTACTCTATGGGTGAAACATTCAGTAGATGTAGCCAGTCTCTATGGGTGAAACATTCAGTAGATGTAGCCGGTCTCTATAGGTGAAACATTCAGTAGATGTAGCCGGTCTCTATGGGTGAAACATTCGGTATAGGTAACCGGTCTCTATGGGTGAAACATTCGTTATAGGTAACCGGTCTCGATGGGTGAAACATTCAGTAGATGTAGCCGGTCTCTATGGGTGAAACATTCAGTAGATGTAGCCGATCTCTATAGGTGAAACATTTGGCTCCTGAAGTCTCTCCTGTCTGATATTCACATACATTAATGTTAAATTGATTAATGTGGGTATACGTTATCCAGTGTTGTAATTAGGAAATATGGTGACTGTAGCGGATTGTGTTAAGACTGTCCTTAGCAATTCGTATTGAAAATGTATTTGTGTAATGGTTTCCCTGTATGTCTGTAAAATGTATGAAGTTTTCATATGATTGTTTGGTAGTTTCATACGAATTAAACTACCGAACCATCAGACCACCCCAGTGAGAAGTGTGCGCCTCGTTAAGCGTTCACACTCTGCAAACCGCAGCCTAATTGATATATTGTATGTGCCTGTGTGGGCGCCGTTCGGCATGCGAACCACGTGCGGCGGCCATCTTACACATGAAAATCTCAGCGGTGTTTGGTCGTCGAGTGTCTGGAACTCAAATCGGACACTCAAACAACCGAACACCGCTGAGACCTCCAGAGTTCCATAACTCCCGAACGGAGGGACTAAGCCCCCCGTTCGGTAAAATCAATGTCCCGAACAAGGGAATTAATACCAATGGAAGATTAGCTGTGGATGGCAGGTATTTCTATGTGTTTTAACTCCCGAACAGAAACCGACCGCAAAGCCAAAACACATGGAGCTTTTTTCGGATACCACCTCGTGTGCGGTCGGTCAAATTACACCCTCCACCTAACTCCCGAACCCCTGGTCCGATCTGGGTGAATTTTGGATATGTTAGTCACCCAGATCCGGGCTACCAGGGGGTACCCAAAGTATTATTATAACTGCTTGTTTTGGGGTACATCCAGAACTCGGGGAAAACTAGAGCATGTTTAGTGGGATTATGTTTCACACTGAGTGGAGGAGATGTGTGGGAGGTAACTATGACATTATTGGTTACTGTCCTAATTATGGTGAATCCCTCCCTTGCATGGGAGAATGCTTTATAAGGAGGTTGTGTGGATTAAAAGTTCAGTTCTGCTCCTGATGCTGTGTGTCCTCCAGTCATTGGGATCTGTATGGGAATATTCGTGGATTACCTTTCTTGCTGGAATTATTATTCCATGGTATTTTTATTACTTGTTCCTGAGCCTCACTGGGATCTTTAGTGGAGTTAACCTGTGAAATACCAGCTCTCCGCTACAGTGACCATGTTTTGTATAAAGACACAGATGATGAATGTGTACTAGAATTATTTCTATAATAGTTGATACACAGTATTAATGTGCAGCATTGTCCCTTTCCCTTCCTCAGGTATATATTTTATTCCTGTCTCTTGCTTCCTGTTGTTTAACCTGTTTGACTGGGCGGGGCGAAGCATCACTGCTGTCTGTCTGTGGGTGAGTAAAGTTGGGATTTGCCTTGTTTTTAGGGTGGTGAAGGGTCGGAGGGAATGATACTATTTATTCAGGACCGGCGCATTTTACAATAGTTAATTTTCTGGTACGGTCATTCACATTTACTAAGCTTGTTTGTTTTATTGGCAATATGAAAAGCATTTTCAAATATTTAGACTTTTCTAATGCATTTATGACATCAAATGATACATAATTTAAGCTGGGTATTTTACAAAAATTCTAAATCGTCTAAAAAGGGTGTTTGTTTTTGTTTTGTTTAAAGAGTACATTGTTAATAGCATATTATGGGTAAAATTACAGGGGGAGTTAGAAAGGCTACTTGCAGGAGTTATACTCCTCCTGGGTGGGTTATATTCCTCACACTTCTTCTGGGCAGGTTCCATTCTTCGTGGATGTGTTACATACTGTAACGGATCACCTGGCACCCTGACTGGGTACCTCCGTTGAAGGATGCTCCTAGCGCTTCCTGAAGGCTCCAAGCACTCCAGCCGACACCATAACCACCGTAGACTCCTTCAGAGAGCAAGACAGGAACAGGCTCTTAAATGAGCTTAGAAGTGATTACCCAAGGGAGCATTCAGAGCATAGCAATTCCCCCAATAAGAGACAGGACTCTAGATTGAAGGTGAAGAAGAACTGTCTAGAACCTTATTTTCCTCGGGACTAGCCCATATGGTCATTACATTAACATTGTTGTAAAAACTCAATAAAATTACAAACAGTCAAATCATAGCAGGCAACATACAGTGACTTATGCCAATGGCATATTTTTAAAGAGGTGGGGGAGACAATAATTAACAGAAAATATCTCACGTGCATGCAGAAATAGCAATATGCAAATCTACCCGAATATGCAAATGCACGAGTCTTGCTATTCAGGTAGTGCATATTGCTGTTGCTACCAACAGAGGGCACTAGAAAAGCTCCATAACCAAATCCACCTAGTTGGTAGCAAACCTCAGCAGTACAGGAGAGCAGGCAATACATCCCAGGGGCCATAGTCACATGGCAGGAGGCTGGCAATCAGTCTTCTCCAATGCCCAGTGGCGAGGCTGGTTCCGCCACACATACCTCATGGGCGGGCTCACTCTCATGGGTGGATTATATGACTTGTGGGTGGGGTCACATTCTTCATGGGTGTGGTCACACCCCTTGCTGTCCAGTGAGGTAAAAGAGAGCGCAATGAAATGTTTGTGTGCCTAATAACCCTGTTTATTTGGTTGTTTCCCACAGCCTGGGAAGGACAGTAAACTGCTCCCGATTATGGTAATAACTCGTCTCGTGTTCTTGCCTCTCTTTATGCTGTGCAATGTGAGCCCTCGTAATTACCTACCCGTGTTCTTTGCCCACGATGCCTGGTATATCTGTATCATGGTGATCTTCGCCTTGTCCAACGGCTACCTCGCCAGCCTGTGTATGTGCTTCGGGCCCAAGTAAGTGCAGCAATCAGATTATATGCTGGGGAGAGTGTGTTGTGAGTAGTCATGATTACAATTTAACAGTAAATAAATATATTTGTAGCAATTGACAGGGTTATTCACCAACTTGAGAATTCAAAGTTTCCAATTTAAAGGACAAATAAAGGCATCCAGACCACTTCATGTCCTTGATGTATCTCAAGAAAGTGTTCTGGGTGATATGGCCCTGCAGTGTAATACATTGTAGTTTGGTAGAAATGTTTCCATGGTTAACGTTCCTCGAGTGGCATCCACTACAGACAGAGTTAAACATAACTAGAGTACAGTTTTATTGGAGCCTTTCCTACGGAGATAAATTGGATTGCCGAAGATCATCACGATTGATGCTCTCCGCCGAGGAGATAGCAGCGAGGTGAGGGAGGACAGGTCGGTAAAACTCCTTCGTGGACTCAAAGTGAACACCTAATAAGCTACAGGACACTATCGCGTTAGGAATACATGTTCCTTTAAGGCCAAAATATGCAAGCTGGAAAAATACTTTGATTTCTCACCTTTGTAACTAACCCTGTAAGTGTTCCTACCTCTGTGTGTGTCAGTGGTGATATTTCCTTCTAATGTATCTGTTTCCTCCATACAGGAAGGTGGAGGTACACGAAGCAGAGACTTCTGGCGCCATCATGGCGTTTTTCCTGTCGTTAGGCCTGGCTTTGGGAGCAGGATTCTCCTTCATCCTGAGAGTTCTTGTTTGATAGAGACCTGATTATGAATCTGTGTGGACTCCTCTCCAGCGATACCTCTCTCTCTATAACATGGCGTCTGCCCAGCTTCTTCATACGGACTCGTAAAACTGACATACCCTGCCCCTTGGACACCTCAGGCTCTATAAGGCCTTATTGCCACATGAAAAATACATGGTGCCCCCCCACATACCTGTGATCCAGAACACACAGGAATTTACTGACCAGCAGGCAGTGTGTGTATGTGTATACATATCTGTGTGTGTGTTTGTATTTTTCGGTTAAATATTCCTGATTGTTGGAGCTCTGGGTGGTTCTCTTAATTCCTTCAACTATGACAACACAGACCGTGTTATTTACTAAAGTGAGAATTTAAGGTGAATTTTGCATTTCAGGCCAAACTGGATAAATTCTCGAAGTCCGCTATGCCTTCCCTTCAGATACTCTAATCTTAGCTTGACATTCAAAGTGAACTCCATTTAATGAATAACCTAGTGGAATTCCTTAGGGAACATCACCTGTCCCCACCTTAACCCCTTCACCGCCGCATGCCCCTACTGTAACCTGTTCACTGCCGCAAGGGCCGCAGTCCTGGATCTAAATTGCTTGTGCTGCGGATTTATAGCGATTCGCTGTTTGCAGATTCCCGGAGGCTGCAGTGTCATCAATCTGTTATTTTTATTAGTTCTGTGTATATTGCTAGACATTTTCATTAACCGTTCACTATATTGTGCTCTAAAAGTTTACAGGGTTTTTATTAGTTTATTTTTTTATTTTTGGAGAAACAAATAATGCTTTTCATCAAATTGAATGATTTCATATTATTATTTTTTTCTTTTTTTGGGGCGTTGCGCTTTGGTTCCAAACAAAAAGAATTGTATTTAAAGGACTTTCCTTTGTATCAAGGAGAATGTTTGTTTTCATTAACTTGTTATTATGTATTAACATGTTCTGCTTGTTAGAGTGATTTAAATAACATAAAATGTATTATTTTCCTTCTGTGTGTAAATTAAGTGGTTTTATTTCTATTCGTAGGATCTGGGATTCACCAAAGATATTCTAGAACAGGGGTGGGCAACCCACTGCACTAGTGCCATGCACGGCACTCAAGGATGCTAGAGCCAAACAGGATCTGGCCGATCAGGAGTCCCAGTAAAACTTCAGATATCTGCTAATACGAAGAGGTGGTGACATTGCAGCACATAGAGGGGATCTCAGATCACTTCCTCCCAGCACTTGTGAATGGGAATTCACAGTGGAGTAGAGCAGCCCGCAACTGCTATCGCAGCTCCTGTGCCTGGCCAGCCTGGTCCTCACTGGAACCCAGGGAACCCACCCACACTGCTAGATATACACGGAAATGTAGAATAACCCTCCCCTCATACAAATAATACGAACAGCCCACACACAAACATACACACGAACTCAACACCACTAACAATCCACATACATGCACACAACCCCACATGCAGCCTCTCACATGCAATACCCCAAACAGCCCCCACACATACACACACCACCAAACACACAATGTGACATATCCACCCACACAGACAATTCCACAAGCAGCCCTCATACACAGCCCACATTCATATGTATCATACACGATACCACAATCTACTAATGAACATATACAATAGAATAGCTCATATACGCACAAATACAACGATACAAAGCAATTACAGTAAAATTAACACAAGCAGAATACGGCAGCACACGCACCTCAATTTAAAAAAAATAGGATCGGCACGCTACGGGACATCACAATCCTATATCGGCACGGTGCTACTAAAAGGTTGCCTACCCATGGTCTAGAACAAAGTATAATCTAATAGAGTGCTAGTGATGGGGCGGGCGAGTGAGTTTAGAAATATATTGTTTATTAGAATCTATTTTCATATTTAAAAAGGAAATAAACTTGCAGTGAGAAGCACCGTGATACGTTTATTTATAATGCTCGAACAGTCTGCGAGACCACCTTTTCCTAAGGCAGTTGCGAGAGGGTCTTCTATCTCTCGAAGATCTGCAGTACTGATCACAACTGGATTTACATATAGAGACCTCTCAACATTTCACATGGACACAGGGAGACCCTTTAAGTTGAGGGGTGTGGCCAGGGGAGGGGCTGTTCTATAAACTCCAAGAGCTGTTATAAACTCCAAGAGAGATATTGACTAAAGTGAAATGTAATTAGAATTTGCAGTAAATCTCCAAGTTAAAGGGACAGTATAGTCACCCAGACCACTCAATGAAGTGGTTTGGGTGCCAGTTCCCCCAGGTTTTAACCCGTCACCTGTAAATATAGCAGTTTCAGAGAAACTGCTATGTTTACATTGCAGGGTTAATCCAGCCTCTAATCGCGATTGTGCGACGCTGGATGCGAAATTTGCATCCAGCGTGCCGAACGCCCATAGGAAAGCATTGAGAAATGCTTTCCTATGGACTGTTTGAATGCGCGCGAGGCTCTTGCCGCGCATGTGCATTCCGCTCCACTCAGGAGCTGACGTCGGCGGGGGAGGAGAGGTCACCAGAGCCGAGGGAGCCCGGTGATGGATTATGGTAAACTGCTGAAGGAGTTTTAACCCCTTCAGCGCCAAGGGAGGGGGACCCTGAGGGTGAGAGTCCCCCAAGGATGACATAGTGTCAGGAAAACAGGTAAACTATCCGGACTGGGAGAACCTCTCGAGCCCTGACAGGGCTGTTAGGGGCTGAGCTGTGTACGTACACTGAGAGGTAGAGTGACACCCGGCCTAGCATTTTGTACAAAAAATAGTACATTGTGATGAACTGAACCTCGTCACGGGTTCTTGAAGGGGCCTGCTGGCCAGCCTCTTACCTCAGGACTATGGCCCCTGTGTTAGACTTTGTTTCAGGTCTATGGAAAGGCTTTGTTCATGCCTGTTCCCTTGTCTGGTTCGGTATATAGGATTTACTGAACGGATTATACTTATGCTGTTCGTATGCCGAACCAACTCCTGAATAGTTGGACCACCTGGAAGTGCAGTGTGCCGCTTGTTTACCCTATTGACCTTGTTAACAAGCTCTAACCGCAACATTCTAAACAGTCGGCTGGGTGGCTGACATTCATATGGACGAACACGTGGCGGCGGCCATCTTTAGCCGCGAACACATACAGCGGTATTTGGTCGTCGAGTGCATGGAACTATAATTGGACACTCGGCGGCGCGAACACCGCTCGGACTTCCATCTCTTCATCCGTTCAGCTGGATTCACTTGAGAAGAGCGGCGTTCGGTGGAAACACTCCCGAACAAGAGAGACAGACTCAGACAAAGAGTGTACATACGAACTGGTTGCATTCGTATTTCTGTTGTATTGTAAACTCCCGAAAGAGACCAACCGCACAGCCTGATTTCATGGATCTGTTTTGAGCAGGAGCCTCGTATGCGGTCGGTCAACTTATGACCTCCATGGAAATCCCGAACCCCTGAACCAATCTGGGTGACTTCCACTGGAAGCTGGATCCTTGCCTTGGGCCCAGGGAGGGTGGAGGACAGCGAGACCAGAGGCGCAACTAGAAACCACGGGGCCCCGGTGCGAAAATTGCCCTGGGGCCATCCCATACTTCTGCCTCCTACCCCACATGTTCCCACCCCCCCACACGCACACATGCAGACTAGAGATGTCGCGAACCGTTCGCGAACTTCCCACGAACGGCTCACCGCGGTTCGCCACGAACCGTTCGTGGCGAGCTCCGGTCAACTGACACATCCTGGCCAATCTCCAGCAGACCCTCCCTCCCAGACCCTCCCACCTCCTGGACAGCATCCATGTTGAAGCTGCCTTCAACATGGATGCTGTCCAGGAGGTGGGAGGGTCTGGGAGGGAGGGTCTGCTGGAGATTGGCCGGGATGTGTCAGCTGACCGGAGCTCGCCACGAACCGCAGCGAGCCGTTCGCTGGAAGTTCGCGAACGGTTCGCGACATCACTAATGCAGACTCATACATACAGACACACACACAGAGACCCATATGTGACAGACCCACCTGTCTTTAAAATACTTTTATTCCCCCTTGGTTCGTCTGTTTGTTCGGTTAATTGCCTGTCCATACACTCCGTTCGTTTATTTTCCTAACTACCGAATGAACAGCCGAACGGCCGGCCACCCAGCATGGAAGTGTGCTCCTGGTTAACCTCTTCGCCTCAATAGAACGTTGTGGTTAACCGCAGACACATTCTAATTGATAAGGGTAGGCTGGGTGGCAGTCGTTCGTATGCCGAACACGAGGCGGCGGCCATCTTGGATGTACGAATGCACAGCGGTGTTCGTCGAGAATCGTTCTGTACAGCAAAAGGGGAGTGTTTATAGCCGAAGTGTTTCTATTGGCTACTGTAATATATTTGTCCCAGTTTCCACCTGGTGGAATACCGGATAAATACCGGGCAGGTAGCCCAGATTAAACAGATCTCTGCTTAACCCTCAATACGGAGCTTTGTCACACAAATTATTAATATTAATTGTCTACCCAACCTCCCTACCTGGAGAACTGGCGTGAATCTGTCCCTGGGGTCCAGTGGAGCTTCACTGCGGCGGGCGGCAGAGTTCCTGTCAGACGCGGCGAGGAAGCTGTGATCCCTCTGCTCTGCTCCATCGCGGACGGTCTACTAATGACGTAATTTTCCAGCTCCCAGCATCAACAAATGGAGCACGAGAGAGCAGAGAGATATAGAGAGAGATACTTTGTACAACGGCTGGGAACCGGTCCTGTTATAGTAAATACAGTCTGTCTATACAGAGAGATACTTTGTATAACGGCTGGGACCGGTCCTGTTATAGTAAATACAGTCTGTCTACACAGAGAGATACTTTGTATGACGGCTGGGACCGGTCCTGTTATAGTAAATACAGTCTGTCTACACAGAGAGATACTTTGTATAACGGCTGGGACCGGTCCTGTTATAGTAAATACAGTCTGTCTACACAGAGAGATACTTTGTATAACGGCTGGGACCGGTCCTGTTATAGTAAATACAGTCTGTCTACACAGAGAGATACTTTGTATAACGGCTGGGACCGGTCCTGTTATAGTAAATACAGTCTGTCTATACAGAGAGATACTTTGTATAACGGCTGGGACCGGTCCTGTTATAGTAAATACAGTCTGTCTACACAGAGAGATACTTTGTATAACGGCTGGGAACTGGTCCTGTTATAGTAAATACAGTCTGTCTGGGACCGGTCCTGTTATAGTAAATACAGTCTGTCTATACAGAGAGATACTTTGTATAACGGCTGGGACCGGTCCTGTTATAGTAAATACAGTCTGTCTACACAGAGAGATACTTTGTATAACGGCTGGGACCGGTCCTGTTATAGTAAATACAGTCTGTCTACACAGAGAGATACTTTGTATAACGGCTGGGAACCGGTCCTGTTATAGTAAATACAGTCTGTCTACACAGAGAGATACTTTGTATAACGGCTGGGAACCGGTCCTGTTATAGTAAATACAATCTGTCTACACAGAGAGATACTTTATATAACGGCTGGGACCGGTCCTGTTATAGTAAATACAGTCTGTCTATACAGAGAGATAATTTGTATAACGGCTGGGAACCGGTCCTGTTATAGTAAATACAGTCTGTCTATAAAGAGAGATACTTTGTATAACGGCTGGGAACCGGTCCTGTTATAGTAAATACAGTCTGTCTGGGACCGGTCCTGTTATAGTAAATACAGTCTGTCTACACAGAGAGATACTTTGTATGACGGCTGGGACCGGTCCTGTTATAGTAAATACAGTCTGTCTGGGACCGGTCCTGTTATAGTAAATACAGTCTGTCTATACAGAGAGATACTTTGTATAACGGCTGGGACCGGTCCTGTTATAGTAAATACAGTCTGTCTATACAGAGAGATACTTTGTATAACGGCTGGGACCGGTCCTGTTATAGTAAATACAGTCTGTCTACACAGAGAGATACTTTATATAACGGCTGGGACCGGTCCTGTTATAGTAAATACAGTCTGTCTACACAGAGAGATACTTTATATAACGGCTTGGCCCGGTCCTGTTATAGTAAATACAGTCTGTCTACACAGAGAGATACTTTGTATAACGGCTGGGACCGGTCCTGTTATAGTAAATACAGTCTGTCTACACAGAGAGATACTTTATATAACGGCTGGGACCGGTGCTGTTATAGTAAATACAGTCTGTCTATACAGAGATACTTTGTATAACGGCTGGGACCGGTCCTGTTATAGTAAATACAGTCTGTCTATACAGAGAGATACTTTGTATAACGGCTGGGACCGGTCCTGTTATAGTAAATACAGTCTGTCTATACAGAGAGATACTTTGTATAACGGCTGGGACCGGTCCTGTTATAGTAAATACAGTCTGTCTATACAGAGGAGATACTTTGTACAGGGAGTGCAGAATTATTAGGCAAGTTGTATTTTTGAGGATTAATTTTATTATTGAACAACAACCATGTTCTCAATGAACCCAAAAAACTCATTAATATCAAAGCTGAATATTTTTGGAAGTAGTTTTCAGTTTGTTTTTAGTTATAGCTATGTTAGGGGGATATCTGTGTGTGCAGGTGACTATTACTGTACATAATTATTAGGCAACTTAACAAAAAACAAATATATACCCATTTCAATTATTTATTATTACCAGTGAAACCAATATAACATCTCAACATTCACAAATATACATTTCTGACATTCAAAAACAAAACAAAACAAATCAGTGACCAATATAGCCACCTTTCTTTGTAAGGACACTCAAAAGCCTGCCATCCATGGATTCTGTCAGTGTTTTGATCTGTTCACCATCAACATTGCGTGCAGCAGCAACCACAGCCTCCCAGACACTGTTCAGAGAGGTGTACTGTTTTCCTTCCTTGTAAATCTCACATTTGATGATGGACCACAGGTTCTCAATGGGGTTCAGATCAGGTGAACAAGGAAGCCATGTCATTAGATTTTCTTCTTTTATACCCTTTCTTGCCAGCCACGCTGTGGAGTACTTGGACGCGTGTGATGGAGCATTGTCCTGCATGAAAATCATGTTTTTCTGAACCACTGCTTGAAGAAGGTGTCTTCCAGGAACTGGCAGTAGGACTGGGAGTTGAGCTTGACTCCATCCTCAACCCGAAAAGGCCCCACAAGCTCATCTTTGATGATACCAGCCCAAACCAGTACTCCACCTCCACCTTGCTGGCGTCTGAGTCGGACTGGAGCTCTCTGCCCTTTACCAATCCAGCCACGGGCCCATCCATCTGGCCCATCAAGACTCACTCTCATTTCATCAGTCCATAAAACCTTAGAAAAATCAGTCTTGAGATATTTCTTGGCCCAGTCTTGACGTTTCAGCTTGTGTGTCTTGTTCAGTGGTGGTCGTCTTTCAGCCTTTCTTACCTTGGCCATGTCTCTGAGTATTGCACACCTTGTGCTTTTGGGCACTCCAGTGATGTTGCAGCTCTGAAATATGGCCAAACTGGTGGCAAGTGGCAAGTGGCATCGTGGCAGCTGCACGCTTGACTTTTCTCAGTTCATGGGCAGTTATTTTGCGCCTTGGTTTTTCCACACGCTTCTTGCGACCCTGTTGACTATTTTGAATGAAACGCTTGATTGTTCGATGATCACGCTTCAGAAGCTTTGCAATTTTAAGAGTGCTGCATCCCTCTGCAAGATATCTCACTATTTTTGACTTTTCTGAGCCTGTCAAGTCCTTCCTTTGACCCATTTTGCCAAAGGAAAGGAAGTTGCCTAATAATTATGCACACCTGATATAGGGTGTTGATGTCATTAGACCACACCCCTTCTCATTACAGAGATGCACATCACCTAATATGCTTAATTGGTAGTAGGCTTTCGAGCCTATACAGCTTGGAGTAAGACAACATGCATAAAGAGGATGATGTGGTCAAAATACTCATTTGCCTAATAATTCTGCACTCCCTGTATAACGGCTGGGACCGGTCCTGTTATAGTAAATACAGTCTGTCTATACAGAGAGATACTTTGTATAACGGCTGGGACCGGTCCTGTTATAGTAAATACAGTCTGTCTACACAGAGAGATACTTTGTATAACGGCTGGGACCGGTCCTGTTATAGTAAATACAGTCTGTCTATACAGAGAGATACTTTGTATAACGGCTGGGACCGGTCCTGTTATAGTAAATACAGTCTGTCTATACAGAGAGATACTTTGTATAACGGCTGGGACCGGTCCTGTTATAGTAAATACAGTCTGTCTATACAGAGAGATACTTTGTATAACGGCTGGGACCGGTCCTGTTATAGTAAATACAGTCTGTCTATACAGAGAGATACTTTGTATAACGGCTGGGACCGGTCCTGTTATAGTAAATACAGTCTGTCTACACAGAGAGATACTTTGTATGACGGCTGGGACCGGTCCTGTTATAGTAAATACAGTCTGTCTACACAGAGAGATACTTTGTATAACGGCTGGGACCGGTCCTGTTATAGTAAATACAGTCTGTCTACACAGAGAGATACTTTGTATAACGGCTGGGACCGGTCCTGTTATAGTAAATACAGTCTGTCTACACAGAGAGATACTTTGTATGACGGCTGGGAACCGGTCCTGTTATAGTAAATACAGTCTGTCTATACAGAGAGATACTTTGTATAACGGCTGGGACCGGTCCTGTTATAGTAAATACAGTCTGTCTATACAGAGAGATACTTTGTATAACGGCTGGGACCGGTCCTGTTATAGTAAATACAGTCTGTCTATACAGAGAGATACTTTGTATAACGGCTGGGACCGGTCCTGTTATAGTAAATACAGTCTGTCTACACAGAGAGATACTTTATATAACGGCTGGGACCGGTCCTGTTATAGTAAATACAGTCTGTCTACACAGAGAGATACTTTATATAACGGCTGGGACCGGTCCTGTTATAGTAAATACAGTCTGTCTACACAGAGAGATAATTTGTATAACGGCTGGGACCGGTCCTGTTATAGTAAATACAGTCTGTCTACACAGAGAGATACTTTATATAACGGCTGGGACCGGTGCTGTTATAGTAAATACAGTCTGTCTATACAGAGAGATACTTTGTATAACGGCTGGGACCGGTCCTGTTATAGTAAATACAGTCTGTCTATACAGAGAGATACTTTGTATAACGGCTGGGACCGGTCCTGTTATAGTAAATACAGTCTGTCTATACAGAGAGATACTTTATATAACGGCTGGGACCGGTGCTGTTATAGTAAATACAGTCTGTCTAAACAGACGGCGGCCATCGCTGACTCCGGGGACACTCATAGAAACAGGAACCGTACACAAAGGAAGCTCGGCCCTTAAACAGTTAACCCTCCCTGCCAGACATTTACATAATAATGAGAAAGGGAGGAGAAGGGGGCAGGGAGGGGAGGGGTTAAGAGAGAAACTACTAGAATGTCAAACCACTTAGCCGAACACGGTGTCCTTCCACCAAACAAATAGTCCTACAGACTGCATGTAAACAATCCGAACCCGACAAGACAATATTACATTTCATGGTTACAGATAATTGTATGAATATTATACCAGACATAGTGAGTCTCTTAGAAATTGATTACATCAAAGCCCTATCTTACAATATACTAAACAGCACAGGCTCAGACAGCGCTGGGTTTATATCTAATGTAATGACTGCACGTTATCAGGACAGGCTCAGACAGCGCTGGGTTTATATCTAATGTAATGACAGCACGTTATCAGGACAGGCTCAGACAGTGCTGGGTTTATATCTAATGTAATGACAGCACGTTATCAGGACAGGCTCAGACAGCGCTGGGTTTATAGCTAATCTAATGACCGCACGTTATCAGGACAGGCTCAGACAGCGATGGGTGTATAACTAATGTAATGACAGCACGTTATCAGGACAGGCTCAGACAGCGCTGGGTTTATATCTAATGTAATGACAGCACGTTAACAGGACAGGCTCAGACAGCGCTGGGTTTATATCTAATGTAATGACAGCACGTTATCAGGACAGGCTCAGACAGCGCTGGGTTTATATCTAATGTAATGACAGTACGTTATCAGGACAGGCTCAGACGGCGCTGGGTTTATATCTAATGTAATGACTGCACGTTATCAGGACAGGCTCAGACAGCGCTGGGTTTATATCTAATGTAATGACTGCACGTTATAAGGACAGGCTCAGACAGCGCTGGGTTTATATCTAATGTAATGACTGCACGTTATCAGGACAGGCTCAGACAGCGCTGGGTTTATATCTAATGTAATGACCGCAAGTTATCAGGACAGGCTCAGACAGCGCTGGGTTTATATCTAATGTAATGACTGCACGTTATCAGGACAGGCTCAGACAGTGCTGGGTTTATATCTAATATACAGCACGTTATCAGGACAGGCTTAGACAGTGCTGGGTTTATATCTAATGTAATGACCGCACGTTATCAGAACAGGCTCAGACAGTGCTGGGTTTATATCTAATGTAATGACTGCACGTTATCAGGACAGGCTCAGACAGTGCTGGGTTTATATCTAATGTAATGACTGCACGCTATCAGGACAGGCTCAGACAGCGCTGGGTTTATATCTAATGTAATGACTGCAC
Source organism: Pelobates cultripes (assembly GCA_933207985.1). Classification (NCBI taxonomy): domain Eukaryota; kingdom Metazoa; phylum Chordata; class Amphibia; order Anura; family Pelobatidae; genus Pelobates; species Pelobates cultripes. The sequence goes on along the minus strand of OW240913.1, from coordinate 374,213,477 downwards.
GTTATCAGGACAGGCTCAGACAGCGCTGGGTTTAGATCTAATGTAATGACAGCACGTTATCAGGACAGGCTCAGACAGCGCTGGGTTTAGATCTAATGTAATGACAGCACGTTATCAGGACAGGCTCAGACAGCGCTGGGTTTATATCTAATGTAATGACTGCATGTTATCAGGACAGGCTCAGACAGCGCTGGGTTTATATCTAATGTAATGTCTGCACGTTATCAGGACAGGCTCAGACAGCGCTGGATTTATATCTAATGTAATGACTGCACATTATTAGGACAGGCTCAGACAGCGCTGGGTTTATGTCTAATGTAATGACCGCACGTTATCAGGACAGGCTCAGACAGCGCCGGGTTTATATCTAATGTAATGACCGCACGTTATCAGGACAGGCTCAGACAGCGCTGGGTTTATATCTAATGTAATGACTGCACGTTATCAGGACATGCTCAGACAGCGCTGGGTTTGTATCTAATGTAATGTCTGCACGTTATCAGGACAGGCTCAGACAGCGCTGGGTTTGTATCTAATGTAATCACTGCACGCTATCAGGACAGGCTCAGACAGCGCTGGGTTTATATCTCCAATGTAACGACTGCATCGCTATCAGGACAGGCTCAGACAGCGCTGGGTTTATATCTCCAATGTAATGGCTGCACGCTATCAGGACAGGCTCAGACAGCTGGGTTTAGACTCCAATGCACACCACACACGGTGGACAGGCCTTGCACAGCGCCACGGCATCTAATGTAATGACTGCACGCTATCAGGACAGGCTCAGACAGCGCTGGGTTTATATCTAATGTAATGTCTGCACGCTATCAGGACAGGCTCAGACAGCGCTGGGTTTATATCTAATGTAATGACCGCACGCTATCAGACAGGCTCAGACAGCGCTGGGCTTATATCTAATGTAATGACTGCACGCTATCGACAGGCCTGCTAACATTACGCTTGGGTTTATATCTAATGTAATGGCTGCACGCTATCAGGACAGGCTCAGACAGCTGGGTTTATATCTAATGTAATGACAGCACGTTATCAGGACAGGCTCAGACAGCGCTGGGTTTATATCTAATGTAATGACTGCACGTTATCAGGACAGGCTCAGACAGCGCTGGGTTTATATCTAATGTAATGACAGCTGTAAGGAAATCAAGTATAGCTGAACCGCTTTGATAATTCCTCCTGCAATGCCAGCGTCTAAGGTAGTTCCAAGCAATGAAGTCCATAAGAAATATAACAGCTTCCCAAGATAATCCCCTTGGTAAAGCATACGAATTCCCAAATAACAGTCAGAGTCCAGAATCAGGATACAAGTAGATCTGAGGTCTGGAATCTCCAGCCTGCTTTTTATTAGGGTTACAGACAAAAAATACACACCCAGGGGGAGGCATTAAATCACCAATCAGGTACAGCCCCTACCTCCCTCCCCTCTGATAAACAGTTAACTTCATTAAAACGTGCACTATTTTACCCCAGTTCTGGATGTACCCCAAAAACAGGGGGTACACCTTTAAATTGGGCACCGCTGGATAGTGCTCACTGGTGGGGACAATATGTCAAAAAATCAGTCCATTCGGATGAATGGTTCGGGAGTTATGGAGCACTAAAGTTTTGACCGACCGCACGGATCATCTAGCCGAAAATAGTTCCATAAGTTTTGGCCCTGCGGTCGGTCTCCGTTTAGACGAATAAAAAAGACGAAAGTCCTGCCATCCGTTCGCATCTTCGTGGTCGTTGAAATCCCCATACGAAGTTGCATGTAACTACCGAACGGCCGGTCATTCGGTTTTTTCCGTGCGAAGTTCTGGATGTATGGAGGTCTCAGCGGTGTTCGCCTGTTTGTGTATCCGATTTTAGTTCCACGCGTTTGACGGGCAAACACCGCTGTTCGCACGTAAAATGGCCGCAACCACGTGTAAAGTGCCGAAATGGCGGCCACCTAGAGTTTACACGGGGAATTCGCCTGAATCCATTCGAATGGTAGAAATTATAGTTATATGCCGAATTCCAGCTGAATTGGGTGAATTAACTTGTGCAACAAAGGTAGAAATCCTGATGAACGGAGTCATTTCTTCACACTGCTCCCCTATAAGTCCATAGGTCGGCATACCCGCCTAGACCCTGTCGGGTTGGCTTGGGGATGTCCGATGAAAGTACGTTTTTAGGTGTCCAGTTCGGTCTGGCGGGACAGTCCATCCGCATTCCCATTTTGTTTACCCGGACGGTACTGCATGGTAAAATTGTATGGTTGGAGAGCTAGGCTCCACCGGAGTAGCCTGGGGTTGTCACCAGCTACCCGGTTGAGCCATACCAGGGGGTTGTGGTCGGTCATAAGGGTAAACGCTCGCCCATACAGATAGGGCTGAAGTTTCTTGAGGGCCCACACGAGGGCCAAGCACTCTTTTTCTACGGTGGCATAGCTGACTTCTCGGGGCAAAAGTTTACGGCTGAGGTATGCCACCGGGTGTTCCATGCCATCCGCCCCAACCTGGCTTAGTACGGCTCCCAGCCCAAACATGGAGGCATCTGTGTGTACAAGAAATTGTTTAGTGTAATCGGGCGCTGCCAACACAGGGGCCTCACTCAATGCCGCTTTGAGCTTCTGGAAAGCGTCCGTGCACTCTGGGGTCCAGGCGACCTGTTTGGGAAGGGCCTTTTTGGTAAGGTCCGTGAGGGGCTTGGCCAGGGCGCTATATTCTGGGACGAACTTCCTGTAATACCCGGCCGTCCCTAAGAAAGCCAGTACCTGGGTTTTGGTCCGGGGTTGGGGCCAGTTAGCTATGGCCTCTACCTTAGCGGGCTCTGGGTAGCTCTGGGCCAGAAGAAGGTTTGAGTTAACCTGTCTCTGGTCTTTTTGACCCCTAAATGTCCTGCTAGGGGAATGTCATGACTGAGTTTTAACAACTCAGCCCGAAATTTACGGGGCACCACTAACTGTCTTTTTATGACCTGGGTAGCCCCCTGTCCCACCCCCTCGGTTACCCTATATAGCAACCCCTTATACCACTCAAATTTTTCGTGCGGGTTGTTCTCGGGGGTAGCGGCCGCGGCCTTCCTATAGCCTTCTAATGTGGGGTCAGTACGCTGTTCCTGTTCAAACCCCTGGGGGGTATCCCAGAAGGGTACGGGGGGATCGGGTAAAGGGGGTATTTCGACTCTTACCTGGTTTTCCTCAGAGTGCAGCGGAGCTTCCAGTCTGGCTTGAGCTCGGGTGGTAACCGGGTAGGCCTCGGCAGGGGGGTCTCGGGCTAGTTGGGAGGTTAGGCATCCCACATCATTTCCCAACAAAACCTCGGCGGGCAGTTCTTGCATAATCCCCACCTCCAGTTGTTTAGACCCGGAACCCCAATCAACAAACATATTAGCGGTGGGCAGTTTGTGAATAGCGCCCCCAGCCACCCTTACAGCGACTGTGCGTCCGGTGCGAGCTTGTGCTCTGACCGTGTGGGGCTGTACCACAGTCAAAGTAGCCCCAGAGTCTCTCAGCGCCCGGGCCCCCACGCCATCGACGGTAATCCATTGGCGGTGGTGGTCCCGGTTGTCCCCCCCAGCTTGTACTGGATTGACCTCATGTAATACACTCCACTGTTCTTCGTGGTTAAGGGCAGGGCCTGTGTGTTCCTGTTGCACACAGTGAGCAGCTGCCCTGGGTTGTTGTGGGGCTGGCCGTTCCCAGCTTCCCCGGTTTAAGCGAGGGCACTGATGCTTGTAATGTCCTGGTTGTTTGCAGTAGTGACACACTGCAGGAGGTCGAGGTGTGTTTGCTGGGTTCGGTGGGGGGTGACCTATGGCAGGTCTAGGTGGAGCCGGGTTTGTTGGAGCTGTGTACTGAGGCTTAAATGGTGGTCTGCTCGCCCCTGGCTCCTTCCTCCTGTTATCCTGGTACTCGTCCGCTAGCCTAGCGGCCTCCTCCACGGTTTTTGGTTTCCTATCTTTTACCCAGTCTTTTATGTCCTCTGCAGTATGATTAAAAAATTGCTCCAGTATCACTAGTTGCAAAGCTTCTTCTAGGGTGGTTGCCTGGCAGCCCTTCATCCAATTGCGGGCTGCCCGCTGCAGGCGAAAAGCCCATTCCGTATGGGAATCTCTCCCAGTCTTTCTCAGGTCTCTAAACTTTTTCCGGTATGCCTCCGGAGTTACCGCATATCTGGCCAACAAAATGTCTTTTATTTTCTCATAATTATGTATGTCCCCCTCAGGTACTGCTCGCAGCGCCTCGGCTGCTCTACCTGACAATTTACTGCTGACGACTGCAGCCCATTTGGTGGAGTCTAATCCCTCCAGTGCACACTGACGTTCAAAGTCTTGCAAGTAACTGTCAATTTCCATTTCATTGTCAACAAATGGTTTAAACGCTGCATAATTTACCTTCTTTGGTATTTCCCCAATACTTCTCGGGGAGTGTAGCAAATCCCCCTGTGACGATCTGTCCCGGTCATCTCGCTCTTTTTGCGCTTGTCTGGCTTGTGCTACGACCTGCAGTATCGCCTCTGAGGATGGATTGGGTCCCAATAAACTGAGTGTCCATCGGATGTCCTTTTGCATCACGGTTTCTTCCTCTTGATCCATCTCTGTATTACTGGTATTATCGCTCTGCATTAACTCCGCAATTAACGTGGCTTTTGTTTTGTTACTTGCCACTCTGCCTCGAGCTTCCAGTAAGTCCTTTAGCGTGGTTCTTTTAAGTAGCTGGTACTGCTGAGCCATTCATTCCTTTGCTTGTTTTGAAATGTCCATTTGGGATTCGAATCCCTCCGCTTGCCACCAGTTGTAAGGAAATCAAGTATAGCTGAACCGCTTTGATAATTCCTCCTGCAATGCCAGCGTCTAAGGTAGTTCCAAGCAATGAAGTCCATAAGAAATATAACAGCTTCCCAAGATAATCCCCTTGGTAAAGCATACGAATTCCCAAATAACAGTCAGAGTCCAGAATCAGGATACAAGTAGATCTGAGGTCTGGAATCTCCAGCCTGCTTTTTATTAGGGTTACAGACAAAAAATACACACCCAGGGGGAGGCATTAAATCACCAATCAGGTACAGGTTACAGCCCCTACCTCCCTCCCCTCTGATAAACAGTTAACTTCATTAAAACGTGCACTATTTTACCCCAGTTCTGGATGTACCCCAAAAACAGGGGGTACACCTTTAAATTGGGCACCGCTGGATAGTGCTCACTGGTGGGGACAATATGTCAAAAAATCAGTCCATTCGGATGAATGGTTCGGGAGTTATGGAGCACTAAAGTTTTGACCGACCGCACGGATCATCTAGCCGAAAATAGTTCCATAAGTTTTGGCCCTGCGGTCGGTCTCCGTTTAGGCGAATAAAAAAGACGAAAGTCCTGCCATCCGTTCGCATCTTCGTGGTCGTTGAAATCCCCATACGAAGTTGCATGTAACTACCGAACGGCCGGTCATTCGGTTTTTTCCGTGCGAAGTTCTGGATGTATGGAGGTCTCAGCGGTGTTCGCCTGTTTGTGTATCCGATTTTAGTTCCACGCGTTTGACGGGCAAACACCGCTGTTCGCACGTAAAATGGCCGCGACCACGTGTAAAGTGCCGAAATGGCGGCCACCTAGAGTTTACACGGGGAATTCGCCTGAATCCATTCGAATGGTAGAAATTATAGTTATATGCCGAATTCCAGCTGAATTGGGTGAATTAACTTGTGCAACAAAGGTAGAAACCTGAGGAACGGAGTCATTTCTTCACAACAGCACGTTATCAGGACAGGCTCAGACAGCGCTGGGTTTATATCTAATGTAATGACTGCACGCATCAGGACAGGCTCAGACAGCGCTGGGTTTATATCTAATGTAATGACTGCACGTTATCAGGACAGGCTCAGACAGCGCTGGGTTTATATCTAATGTAATGACTGCACGTTATCAGGACAGGCTCAGACAGCGCTGGGTTTATATCTAATGTAATGGCTGCACGTTATCAGGACAGGCTCAGACAGCGCTGGGTTTATATCTAATGTAATGACTGCACGTTATCAGGACAGGCTCAGACAGCGCTGGGTTTATATCTAATGTAATGACTAGCACGTTATCAGGACAGGCTCAGACAGCGCTGGGTTTATATCTAATGTAATGACTACACGTTATCAGGACAGGCTCAGACAGCGCTGGGTTTATATCTAATGTAATGACTGCACGTTATCAGGACAGGCTCAGACAGCGCTGGGTTTATATCTAATGTAATGACAGCACGTTATCAGGACAGGCTCAGACAGCGCTGGGTTTATATCTAATATAATGACTGCACGCTATCAGGACAGGCTCAGACAGCGCTGGGTTTATATCTAATGTAATGACAGCACGCTATCAGGACAGGCTCAGACAGCGCTGGGTTTATATCTAATGTAATGATGCACGTTATCAGGACAGGCTCAGACAGCGCCTGTATATCTAATGTAATGACTGTTATCAGGACAGGCTCAGACAGCGCTGGGTTTATATCTAATGTAATGGCTGCACGTTATCAGGACAGGCTCAGACAGCGCTGGGTTTATATCTAATGTAATGACTGCACGTTATCAGGACAGGCTCAGACAGCGCTGGGTTTATATCTAATGTAGATCTGACTGCACGTTATCAGGACAGGCTCAGACAGCGCTGGGTTTGTATCTAATGTAATGACTGCATGTTATCAGGACAGGCTCAGACAGCGCTGGGTTTATATCTAGTGCAATGACCACACGTTATCAGGACAGGTTCAGACAGCGCTGGGTTTATATCTAATGTAATGACTGCACGTTATCAGGACAGGCTCAGACAGCGCTGGGTTTATATCTAATGTAATGACGGTACGTTATCAGGACAGGCTCAGACAGCGCTGGGTTTATATCTAATGTAATGACCGCACGTTATCAGGACTGGCTCAGACAACGCTGGGTTAATATCTAATGTAATGACAGCACGTTATCAGGACAGGCTCAGACAGCGCCGGGTTTATATCTAATGTAATGACAGCACGTTATCAGGACAGGCTCAGACAGCGCTGGGTTTATATCTAATGTAGGAGATCTGACCGCACGTTATCAGGACAGGCTCAGACAGCGCTGGGTTTGTATCTAATGTAATGACTGCATGTTATCAGGACAGGCTCAGACAGCGCTGGGTTTATATCTAGTGCAATGACCACACGTTATCAGGACAGGTTCAGACAGCGCTGGGTTTATATCTAATGTAATGACTGCACGTTATCAGGACAGGCTCAGACAACGCTGGGTTTATATCTAATATGACTGCACGTTATCAAAATGTCCCTACGTCTCCCCATGTCTCTGTGTGCCCAAGGACCCCCCGTGTTCCCATGTCTCTGTGTCCCCATGTCTCTGTGTCACTCTGTGTCCCCATGTCTCTGTCAACCAGGATCACCCAGTGTCCCCAAGTCTCCCCATGTCTCTGTGTGCCCCGTATCCCCATGTCTCTCAGGATCCCCCAGTGTCCCCATGTCTCTGTGTGTCCCCCCCATTGACCCCATGTCTCTGTGCACCCCAGTGTCCCCATGTTTCTGTGTCCCCCAGCCTCTGTGTCCCCATGTCTGTGTCTACCTGTGTCCCCCAGTCTCTCTGCCCCCTAGGGTCCCCATGTCTCGGTGTGCCCCAGTGTCCCCATGTCTTGGTGTGCCCCAGTGTCCCCATGTCTTGGTGTGCCCCAGTGTCCCCGTGTCAGGGTGTGCCCCAGTGTCCCCATGTCTCGGTGTGCCCCAATGTCCCCATGTCTTGGTGTGCCCCAGTGTCCCCATGTCAGGGTGTGCCCCAGTGTCCCCATGTCTCGGTGTGCCCCAATGTCCCCATGTCTTGGTGTGCCCCAATGTCCCCATGTCAGGGTGTGCCCCAGTGTCCCCATGTCTCGGTGTGCCCCAGTGTCCCCATGTCAGGGTGTGCCCCAGTGTCCCCATGTCAGGGTGTGCCCCAGTGTCCCCATGTCTCGGTGTGCCCCAGTGTCCCCGTGTCAGGGTGTGCCCCAGTGTCCCCATGTATCTATGTGCCCCCTGTGTTACAGACTTCCCTTTTACTTGTTCCCTCCCCCCATCCCCCTTTACCTGAGTTGCTGGCTGTACTCTCTGTGTAGAGCTCCTCCCCTGCGGATCAGTGAGTAGCGAGAGTCAGGGAAGGATATGCTGTAACTGCCTCTCTCCACACACAGGGACACCTACTGGCCGGCGCCGTAACTGCTTCTAATTTCAGTTTATACCGGCATTTGTATTACTACAATACTGGCACCGGCCAGGCGGCCTCAAATAGTAGCTGTGCCAGTAAAATACTGGCCAGGTGGTAACCCTAAATGCCTGTAGCGGACACCGGGTAACTCGACCGGTTACCTCCCCTAATTCCTTCCCTCAGCCATTCTGGAACCATTAAACCAGGGGTCCTCAAACTCCGGCCCCCCCAGATGTTGCTGAACTACAACTCCCATGATACTCTGGCTATCTAATTCAAAGAATCATGGGAGTTGTAGTTCAGCAACATCTGGGGGGCCGGAGTTTGAGGACCCCTGCATTAAACTAAACAGACCTCCATTTCCCCCAGTAACTGGACGACACACAGCTCTGGGAGTACAACTTAATTTTATTGTGCCACACACAGCTTTTATGCATAACCCCGTGCAAGGGGTCTTCTACACAGATACACAGGGGCTTCCATCCCAGGATCCTCTGTGCCTGGGAGCCAAGGAGCGGGAAAAGGGACCTACTCTCTTTGTCTCCCAGGCACAGAAAGCCCGCCAAAATAGCCAGTGCCCCACAAAGTGTCCACACCAACCTCAGGAACCCCCACAAACATACATCTCCCGGACCGATCTCCGTTTGTGGGGTTCCTTTGCGAACACCATGAAAGGGAAGCATCTCCTTTCTGGATACGTATGCTCCCCCCTGGTTGGCGTTCGTCTATATAAAATAAAAGGTACGGAAGGTAGACTCTCTAGACCAATCAGCGGATGATAGGATCCCCCAGCCATAAAGGCGTTAGAGGCGGCAGCACCTCTGGCTGAGTGAGCTCCAAAAGATGAATCTATGCCCACTAAAGCGAGAAGCCACTTAATCTAGCGGGCAATCGTGGGATAAGACACTGGCTTGTGGTCGCACATATGAGATAAACAGGTATGTACAGCTGATGTATAGGAGACATGGTGTTGAACACAACGAGGAAGGCAGAGAGATGGCCTGTCTGAAAAGTAAGGGTAAGTAATTGTTAATTTAGTTTTAGTATGGCGAGAAAGGTTGAAACGTACACCTTGGGGAGTGAAATCAATAGCGTGGAAGTCAAATGCTTGAATATCAGACACTATTCTAAAAGAAACTAAGCAGAGACGAAGAGCTAACTTGGCCGACAGTTGTCGAAGAGAGAGCGCTTCGTTGGGTGGCCAAGCCTCCAAGAAGGACAAAACAAGAGCAACATCCCAAAAGTGAGAATATTTTGGGGCAGGAGGTCGAGCAAGACGAATGCCATGCAACAGTCTACAGATAGAGGGATGTTTACCCACTGCAGCATTGTCAATGGGGCCATAAGCTACCGATATTGCTGAACGAAACACATGAATAGATATATGTAACGGACTGTTTTGCACACAATGGGTAAAAACCGTTTAGGCGATCGGCCCTGTGAAGAAATGACTCCGTTCATCAGGATTTCTACCTTTGTTGCACAAGTTAATTCACCCAATTCAGCTGGAATTCGGCATATAGCTATAATTTCTACCCTTCGGATGGATTCAGGCGAATTCCCCGTGTAAACTCTAGGTGGCCGCCATTTCGGCACTTTACACGTGGTCGCGGCCATTTTACGTGCGAACCGCGGTGTTTGCCCGTCAAACGCGTGGAACTAAAATCGGATACGCAAACAGGCGAACACCGCTGAGACCTCCATGCATCCAGAACTTCGCACGGAAAAAACCGAATCACCGGCCGTTCGGTAGTTACATGCAACTTCGTATGGGGATTTCAACGACCACGAAGATGCGAACGGATGGCAGGACTTTCGTCTTTTTTATTCGCCTAAACGGAGACCGACCGCAGGGCCAAAACTTATGGAACTATTTTCGGCTAGATGATCCGTGCGGTCGGTCAAAACTTTAGTGCTCCATAACTCCCGAACCATTCATCCGAATGGACTGATTTTTTGACATATTGTCCCCACAAGTGAGCACTATCCAGCGGTGCCCAATTTAAAGGTGTACCCCCTGTTTTTGGGGTACATCCAGAACTGGGGTAAAATAGTGCACGTTTTAATGAAGTTAACTGTTTATCAGAGGGGAGGAGGTAGGGGCTGTAACCTGTACCTGATTGGTGATTTAATGCCTCCCCCTGGGTGTGTATTTTTTGTCTGTAACCCTAATAAAAAGCAGGCTGGAGATTCCAGACCTCAGATCTACTTGTATCCTGATTCTGGACTCTGACTGTTATTTGGGAATTCGTATGCTTTACCAAGGGGATTATCTTGGGAAGCTGTTATATTTCTTATGGACTTCATTGCTTAGAACTACCTTAGACGCTGGCATTGCAGGAGGAATTATCAAAGCGGTTCAGCTATACTTGATTTCCTTACAACTGGTGGCAAGCGGAGGGATTCGAATCCCAAATGGACATTTCAAAACAAGCAAAGGAATGAATGGCTCAGCAGTACCAGCTACTTAAAAGAACCACGCTAAAGGACTTACTGGAAGCTCGAGGCAGAGTGGCAAGTAACAAAACAAAAGCCACGATAATTGCGGAGTTAATGCAGAGCGATAATACCAGTAATATAGAGATGGACCAAGAGGAAGAAACCGTGATGCAAAAGGACATCCGATGGACACTCAGTTTATTGGGACCCAATCCATCCTCAGAGGCGATACTGCAGGTCGTAGCACAAGCCAGACAAGCGCAAAAAGAGCGAGATGACCGGGACAGAGCGTCACAGGGGGATTTGCTACACCCCCCGAGAAGTATTGGGGAAATACCAAAGAAGGTAAATTATGCAGCGTTTAAATCATTTGTTGACAATGAAATGGAAATTGACAGTTACTTGCAAGACTTTGAACGTCAGTGTGCACTGGAGGGATTAGACTCCACCAAATGGGCTGCAGTCGTCAGCAGTAAATTGTCAGGTAGAGCAGCCGAGGCGCTGCGAGCAGTACCTGAGGGGGACATACATAATTATGAGAAAATAAAAGACATTTTGTTGGCCAGATATGCGGTAACTCCGGAGGCATACCGGAAAAAGTTTAGAGACCTGAGAAAGACTGGGAGAGATTCCCATACGGAATGGGCTTTTCGCCTGCAGCGGGCAGCCCGCAATTGGATGAAGGGCTGCCAGGCAACCACCCTAGAAGAAGCTTTGCAACTAGTGATACTGGAGCAATTTTTTAATCATACTGCAGAGGACATAAAAGACTGGGTAAAAGATAGGAAACCAAAAACCGTGGAGGAGGCCGCTAGGTTAGCGGACGAGTACCAGGATAACAGGAGGAAGGAGCAAGGGGCGAGCAGACCACCATTTAAGCCTCAGTACACAGCTCCAACAAACCCGGCTCCACCTAGACCTGCCATAGGTAACCCCCCACCGAACCCAGCAAACACACCTCGACCTCCTGCAGTGTGTCACTACTGCAAGCAACCAGGACATTACAAGCCTCAGTGCCCTCGCTTAAACCGGGGAAGCTGGGAACGGCCAGCCCCACAACAACCCAGGGCAGCTGCTCACTGTGTGCAACAGGAACACACAGGCCCTGCCCTTAACCACGAAGAACAGTGGAGCGTATTACATGAGGTCAATCCAGTACAAGCTGGGGGGGACAACCGGGACCACCACCGCCAATGGATTACCGTCGATGGCGTGGGGGCCCGGGCGCTGAGTGACTCTGGGGCTACTTTGACTGTGGTACAGCCCCACACGGTCAGAGCACAAGCTCGCACCGGACGCACAGTCGCTGTAAGGGTGGCTGGGGGCGCTATTCACAAACTGCCCACCGCTAATATGTTTGTTGATTGGGGTTCCGGGTCTAAACAACTGGAGGTGGGGATTATGCAAGAACTGCACGCCGAGGTTTTGTTGGGAAATGATGTGGGATGCCTAACCTCCCAACTAGCCCGAGACCCCCCTGCCGAGGCCTACCCGGTTACCACCCGAGCTCAAGCCAGACTGGAAGCTCCGCTGCACTCTGAGGAGAACCAGGTAAGAGTCGAAATACCCCCTTTACCCGATCCCCCCCGTACCCTTCTGGGATACCCCCCAGGGGTTTGAACAGGAACAGCGTACTGACCCCACATTAGAAGGCTATAGGAAGGGAACAGCGTACTGACCCCACATTAGAAGGCTATAGGAAGGCCGCGGCCGCTACCCCCGAGAACAACCCGCACGAAAAATTTGAGTGGTATAAGGGGTTGCTATATAGGGTAACCGAGGGGGTGGGACAGGGGGCTACCCAGGTCATAAAAGACAGTTAGTTGTGCCCCGTAAATTTCGGGCTGAGTTGTTAAAACTCAGTCATGACATTCCCCTAGCAGGACATTTAGGGGTCAAAAAGACCAGAGACAGGTTAACTCAAACCTTCTTCTGGCCCAGAGCTACCCAGGACCTAAAGTACTATTGTAGGACATGTGATGTATGCCAAAGGGTAGGAAAAAGGGGAGACCTTCGGAAGGCTAAGCTTCAACCCCTACCCATCATCGAACAGCCCTTCCACCGAGTAGCGGTGGATTTAATAGGTCCCCTCAGTCGCCCCAGTCCGTCAGGCAAAAAGTTTATCCTAACGGTGGTTGACTACGCCACTAGATACCCGGAGGCAGTCGCCCTCACCAATATAGAGGCCGAGACCGTGGCAGAGGCCCTTATTCAGATATTCACCCGAGTAGGTTTCCCGCAGGAGATACTCTCCGATCGGGGGACGCAGTTCACAGCTACCCTGACGCAGCAACTGTGGCAGAGCTGTGGAGTGCAGCCCCTGTTCAGCGCCCCGTATCATCCCCAGACTAACGGGCTCTGTGAACGTTTCAATGGCACTCTAAAACAGATGCTAAAAACTTTTACAGAGTCCCACAAGAATTGGGAAAAATTCCTTCCCCACCTTCTGTTTGCCTACCGTGAGGTGCCCCAGGCCTCCACTGGGTTTTCCCCCTTCGAACTCCTGTATGGGAGAAAAGTTCGGGGCCCACTGGAGCTCGTACGGGAACACTGGGAGGGCAATACAGATGAGGGGGGAGTCCTTATTGTCCAGTATGTCCTGGAGTTCCGGGACCGTCTGCGGGCCCTCACCGAATCAGTTCGGGAGAACCTGCAGGCGGCCCAGGAGGACCAGAAAAAGTGGTACGATAGGAGGGCCCAGGATAGAGTGCTGGACTTAGGGCAGAAGGTACTGGCTCTGAGGCCCGTTAAAAAGGACAAGCTGCAAGCAGCCTGGCAGGGACCCTTTACGGTAGTGGAACAGGTTAGCGAGACTACCTACATCGTGAGCAAATGCTCAGATGAAAGGCTGACCAAAGCCTTCCATGTGAACATGCTCAAACCATATTTTGAAAGGACAGAGGAGGTGGGCGCCGTGTGCGCCCCCGCCACAGAGGATAGTGAAGGGCTTCCCCTGCCTGACTTACTGGAGACCACCCTCTGTACTATTGACCAAGTAAGCTTGGGGCAAAATTTAGACCTCCTGGAGAAAGGTGAGGCTACCCATCTGCTGCAGGGATACCGAGAGATGTTTTCCGCTACCCCCGGCTATACCTCCGCTGCGGTACACCGTGTGGAAACCCAGGGAGAGATGCCCCTACGGCAACAGCCATATCGGATCCCGGAAGCAGTACGTGAGAGTATGCTCACCGAGTTAAGGGATATGTTACGGCTAGGGGTAATAGAACCCTCCCAAAGTCCTTGGGCCTCCCCGGTGGTACTAGTACCGAAGCGCGACGGCACTACGCGCTTCTGCGTAGATTACCGGAGGCTTAACGACCGTACCATAACCGATGCCTACCCCATGCCTAGAATAGATGAGCTCTTAGATCGAATGGCGGGGGGGAACTACTTGACTACCCTGGACCTGTGCAAGGGTTATTGGCAGATCCCCCTGGAGCCTGCGGCCATCCCCAAGTCGGCGTTCGTCACCCCGTTTGGGCTATACCAATTCAAGGTTATGCCCTTTGGGATGAAGAACGCCCTGGCTACGTTTCAGCGGATGGCGGATAGGCTCCTGGAGGGGTTGCAGGACTTCGCATGTGCGTATCTAGATGATATTGCCATCTATAGCCGCACATGGGGAGACCATCTGGGTCACGTGTCCAGGGTACTCGAACGAATCCACCTCGCCGGGCTCACTTTGAAACCCGACAAGTGTCACGTAGGCCTAGCCGAGGTCCAGTATCTAGGCCACCGTGTCGGCTCCGGTAGACAACGCCCAGAGCCCGCTAAGGTAGAAGCCATAGCTAACTGGCCCCAACCTCGGACCAAAACCTAGGTACTGGCTTTCTTAGGGACGGCCGGGTATTATAGGAAGTTCGTCCCAGAATATAGCGCCCTGGCCAAGCCCCTCACGGACCTTACCAAAAAGGCCCTTCCCAAACAGGTCTCCTGGACCCCAGAGTGCACGGACGCTTTCCAGAAGCTCAAAACGGCCTTGAGTGAGGCCCCTGTGTTGGCAGCACCCGATTACACTAAACAATTTCTCGTCCACACAGATGCCTCCATGTTTGGGCTGGGAGCCGTACTAAGCCAGGTGGGGGCGGATGGCATGGAACACCCGGTGGCCTACCTCAGCCGTAAACTTTTGCCCCGAGAAGTCAGCTATGCCACCGTAGAAAAAGAGTGCTTGGCCCTCGTGTGGGCCCTCAAGAAACTTCAGCCCTATCTGTATGGGCGAGCGTTTACCCTTATGACCGACCACAACCCCCTGGTATGGCTCAACCGGGTAGCTGGTGACAACCCCAGGCTACTCCGGTGGAGCCTAGCTCTCCAACCATACAATTTTACCATGCAGTACTGTCCGGGTAAACAAAATGGGAACGCGGATGGACTGTCCCGCCAGACCGAACTGGACACCTAAAAACATACTTTCATCGGACATCCCCAAGCCAACCCGACAGGGTCTAGGCGGGTATGCCGACCTATGGACTTATAGGGGAGCAGTGTGAAGAAATGACTCCGATCATCAGGATTTCTACCTTGTTGCACAAGTTAATTCACCCAATTCAGCTGGAATTCGGCATATAGCTATAATTTCTACCCTTCG
>OW240913.1:374127258-374198161 GCA_933207985.1 Pelobates cultripes | reverse complement strand
TGTTGGCCAGATATGCGGTAACTCCGGAGGCATACCGGAAAAAGTTTAGAGACCTGAGAAAGACTGGGAGAGATTCCCATACGGAATGGGCTTTTCGCCTGCAGCGGGCAGCCCGCAATTGGATGAAGGGCTGCCAGGCAACCAACCTAGAAGAAGCTTTGCAACTAGTGATACTGGAGCAATTTTTTAATCATACTGCAGAGGACATAAAAGACTGGGTAAAAGATAGGAAACCAAAAACCGTGGAGGAGGCCGCTAGGCTAGCGGACGAGTACCAGGATAACAGGAGGAAGGAGCCAGGGGCGAGCAGACCACCATTTAAGCCTCAGTACACAGCTCCAACAAACCCGGCTCCACCTAGACCTGCCATTGGTCACCCCCCACCGAACCCAGCAAACACACCTCGACCTCCTGCAGTGTGTCACTACTGCAAGCAACCAGGACATTACAAGCATCAGTGCCCTCGCTTAAACCGGGGAAGCTGGGAACGGCCAGCCCCACAACAACCCAGGGCAGCTGCTCACTGTGTGCAACAGGAACACACAGGCCCTGCCCTTAACCACGAAGAACAGTGGAGCGTATTACATGAGGTCAATCCAGTACAAGCTGGGGGGACAACCGGGACCACCACCGCCAATGGATTACCGTCGATGGCGTGGGGGCCCGGGCGCTGAGAGACTCTGGGGCTACTTTGACTGTGGTACAGCCCCACACGGTCAGAGCACAAGCTCGCACCGGACGCACAGTCGCTGTAAGGGTGGCTGGGGGCGCTATTCACAAACTGCCCACCGCTAATATGTTTGTTGATTGGGGTTCCGGGTCTAAACAACTGGAGGTGGGGATTATGCAAGAACTGCCCGCCGAGGTTTTGTTGGGAAATGATGTGGGATGCCTAACCTCCCAACTAGCCCGAGACCCCCCTGCCGAGGCCTACCCGGTTACCACCCGAGCTCAAGCCAGACTGGAAGCTCCGCTGCACTCTGAGGAAAACCAGGTAAGAGTCGAAATACCCCCTTTACCCGATCCCCCCGTACCCTTCTGGGATACCCCCCAGGGGTTTGAACAGGAACAGCGTACTGACCCCACATTAGAAGGCTATAGGAAGGCCGCGGCCGCTACCCCCGAGAACAACCCGCACGAAAAATTTGAGTGGTATAAGGGGTTGCTATATAGGGTAACCGAGGGGGTGGGACAGGGGGCTACCCAGGTCATAAAAGACAGTTAGTTGTGCCCCGTAAATTTCGGGCTGAGTTGTTAAAACTCAGTCATGACATTCCCCTAGCAGGACATTTAGGGGTCAAAAAGACCAGAGACAGGTTAACTCAAACCTTCTTCTGGCCCAGAGCTACCCAGGACCTAAAGTACTATTGTAGGACATGTGATGTATGCCAAAGGGTAGGGAAAAGGGGAGACCTTCGGAAGGCTAAGCTTCACCCCCTACCCATCATCGAACAGCCCTTCCACCGAGTAGCGGTGGATTTAATAGGTCCCCTCAGTCGCCCCAGTCCGTCGGGCAAAAAGTTTATCCTAACGGTGGTTGACTACGCCACTAGATACCCGGAGGCAGTCGCCCTCACCAATATAGAGGCCGAGACCGTGGCAGAGGCCCTTATTCAGATATTCACCCGAGTAGGTTTCCCGCAGGAGATACTCTCCGATCGGGGGACGCAGTTCACAGCTACCCTGACGCAACAACTGTGGCAGAGCTGTGGAGTGCAGCCCCTGTTCAGCGCCCCGTATCATCCCCAGACTAACGGGCTCTGTGAACGTTTCAATGGCACTCTAAAACAGATGCTAAAAACTTTTACAGAGTCCCACAAGAATTGGGAAAAATTCCTTCCCCACCTTCTGTTTGCCTACCGTGAGGTGCCCCAGGCCTCCACTGGGTTTTCCCCCTTCGAACTCCTGTACGGGAGAAAAGTTCGGGGCCCACTGGAGCTCGTACGGGAACACTGGGAGGGCAATACAGATGAGGGGGGAGTCCCTATCGTCCAGTATGTCCTGGAGTTCCGGGACCGTCTGCGGGCCCTCACCGAATCGGTTCGGGAGAACCTGCAGGCGGCCCAGGAGGACCAGAAAAAGTGGTACGATAGGAGGGCCCAGGATAGAGTGCTGGCTCTGAGGCCCGTTAAAAAGGACAAGCTGCAAGCAGCCTGGCAGGGACCCTTTAAGGTAGTGGAACAGGTTAGCGAGACTACCTACATCGTGAGCAAATGCTCAGATGAAAGGCTGACCAAAGCCTTCCATGTGAACATGCTCAAACCATATTTTGAAAGGACAGAGGAGGTGGGCGCCGTGTGCGCCCCCGCCACAGAGGATAGTGAAGGGCTTCCCCTGCCTGACTTACTGGAGACCACCCCCTGTACTATTGACCAAGTAAGCTTGGGGCAAAATTTAGACCTCCTGGAGAAAGGTGAGGCTACCCATCTGCTGCAGGGATACCGAGAGATGTTTTCCGCTACCCCCGGCTATACCTCCGCTGCGGTACACCGTGTGGAAACCCAGGGAGAGACGCCCCTACGGCAACAGCCATATCGGATCCCGGAAGCAGTACGTGAGAGTATGCTCACCGAGTTAAGGGATATGTTACGGCTAGGGGTAATAGAACCCTCCCAAAGTCCTTGGGCCTCCCCGGTGGTACTAGTACCGAAGCGCGACGGCACTACGCGCTTCTGTGTAGATTACCGGAGGCTTAACGACCGTACCATAACCGATGCCTACCCCATGCCTAGAATAGATGAGCTCTTAGATCGTATGGCGGGGGGGAACTACCTGACTACCCTGGACCTGTGCAAGGGTTATTGGCAGATCCCCCTGGAGCCTGCGGCCATCCCCAAGTCGGCGTTCGTCACCCCGTTTGGGCTATACCAATTCAAGGTTATGCCCTTTGGGATGAAGAACGCCCCGGCTACGTTTCAGCGGATGGCGGATAGGCTCCTGGAGGGGTTGCAGGACTTCGCATGTGCGTATCTAGATGATATTGCCATCTATAGCCGCACATGGGGAGACCATCTGGGTCATGTGTCCAGGGTACTCGAACGAATCCACCTCGCCGGGCTCACTTTGAAACCCGACAAGTGTCACGTAGGCCTAGCGAGGTCCAGTATCTAGGCCACCGTGTCGGCTCCGGTAGACAACGCCCAGAGCCCGCTAAGGTAGAAGCCATAGCTAACTGGCCCCAACCTCGGACCAAAACCCAGGTACTGGCTTTCTTAGGGACGGCCGGGTATTATAGGAAGTTCGTCCCAGAATATAGCGCCCTGGCCAAGCCCCTCACGGACCTTACCAAAAAGGCCCTTCCCAAACAGGTCTCCTGGACCCCAGAGTGCACGGACGCTTTCCAGAAGCTCAAAACGGCCTTGAGTGAGGCCCCTGTGTTGGCAGCACCCGATTACACTAAACAATTTCTCGTCCACACAGATGCCTCCATGTTTGGGCTGGGAGCCGTGCTAAGCCAGGTGGGGGCGGATGGCATGGAACACCCGGTGGCATACCTCAGCCGTAAACTTTTGCCCCGAGAAGTCAGCTATGCCACCGTAGAAAAAGAGTGCTTGGCCCTCGTGTGGGCCCTCAAGAAACTTCAGCCCTATCTGTATGGGCGAGCGTTTACCCTTATGACCGACCACAACCCCCTGGTATGGCTCAACCGGGTAGCTGGTGACAACCCCAGGCTACTCCGGTGGAGCCTAGCTCTCCAACCATACAATTTTACCATGCAGTACCGTCCGGGTAAACAAAATGGGAATGCGGATGGACTGTCCCGCCAGACCGAACTGGACACCTAAAAAACATACTTTCATCGGACATCCCCAAGCCAACCCGACAGGGTCTAGGCGGGTATGCCGACCTATGGACTTATAGGGGAGCAGTGTGAAGAAATGACTCCGTTCATCAGGATTTCTACCTTTGTTGCACAAGTTAATTCACCCAATTCAGCTGGAATTCGGCATATAGCTATAATTTCTACCCTTCGGATGGATTCAGGCGAATTCCCCGTGTAAACTCTAGGTGGCCGCCATTTCGGCACTTTACACGTGGTCGCGGCCATTTTACGTGCGAACAGCGGTGTTTGCCCGTCAAACGCGTGGAACTAAAATCGGATACGCAAACAGGCGAACACCGCTGAGACCTCCATGCATCCAGAACTTCGCACGGAAAAAACCGAATCACCGGCCGTTCGGTAGTTACATGCAACTTCGTATGGGGATTTCAACGACCACGAAGATGCGAACGGATGGCAGGACTTTCGTCTTTTTATTCGCCTAAACGGAGACCGACCGCAGGGCCAAAACTTATGGAACTATTTTCGGCTAGATGATCCGTGCGGTCGGTCAAAACTTTAGTGCTCCATAACTCCCGAACCATTCATCCGAATGGACTGATTTTTTTGACATATTGTCCCCACAAGTGAGCACTATCCAGCGGTGCCCAATTTAAAGGTGTACCCCCTGTTTTTGGGGTACATCCAGAACTGGGGTAAAATAGTGCACGTTTTAATGAAGTTAACTGTTTATCAGAGGGGAGGGAGGTAGGGGCTGTAACCTGTACCTGATTGGTGATTTAATGCCTCCCCCTGGGTGTGTATTTTTTTGTCTGTAACCCTAATAAAAAGCAGGCTGGAGATTCCAGACCTCAGATCTACTTGTATCCTGATTCTGGACTCTGACTGTTATTTGGGAATTCGTATGCTTTACCAAGGGGATTATCTTGGGAAGCTGTTATATTTCTTATGGACTTCATTGCTTGGATCTACCCTAGACGCTGGCATTGCAGGAGGAATTATCAAAGCGGTTCAGCTATACTTGATTTCCTTACAGGCCCCCTTTCCAGAGATCCAGGCACAGCTACTGCAGAACACCAAAACTCACGAACTGGATACAAAATAGCACTCCAACTCCCGAACTGGAACCTCCCAAATAGCTGCTAGCAGACGAACAGGAAAAGCAGACGAACAGCTTACACTCCTGGCAATCAGTCTCTAACAGCATACAGTGAATCCCCCCAAGAACGAGACAAGGCTCCGTGTTGAGGGTCAAGCAGTGGTCTGAGGTGCTGGCACACCCAGCCTGGTTTTTATTACAGTGTTTCAAATACAGGACCACCCACAGGGAGGGATAAAACAACCAATCATATCACAGTTACATCCCACATATTCCCTCCCCTTATCCTGAGAGGAAACTCAATTATACAAACAGTTAAAACATACTTTCTACCCAACTTTCATAACTCCAAAACCATACATCACATTCACATAAAATTACATATTCTCAATCAATCCATTCAGGGGAACAACATATTCAAAAATGGCACAAATCAGACAAGGGGTTCAAAAGTTAGTAAAAAGTCCTTTGTGACTAAATGAAGCATGGCTTTCTGGCCCAAACCAGTTTCAGAGTCTTCTATCCTGGAGATAAGTAATTCAATTATCTCCCAGGACAGACACAAGACTCCATTAAGCACATGGTTGCAAAAAGACACAAAACACTTTAAAATACATAAAGTCACATTTATTACATAAAACACAGACATGTAACATATCCCCAGATAGCTCAGGTCCGAGCGCACATTATTAAGTGAATGGCGCTCAGACCACACGAATACAGTTTAATCGCCATGGAGCTAAAGTCTTTACAGTCAGTTTCATACGAATGGGCTCCATGGGATTCCTATCTGGGGTATAACACATTCAAACAAATCTACTGAACCCCAGGCAGAAAAGCACGAAT
The DNA here is from genome assembly GCA_933207985.1 of Pelobates cultripes. Classification (NCBI taxonomy): domain Eukaryota; kingdom Metazoa; phylum Chordata; class Amphibia; order Anura; family Pelobatidae; genus Pelobates; species Pelobates cultripes. The sequence goes on along the minus strand of OW240913.1, from coordinate 374,192,435 downwards.
ACAGCTTTTCTGCAGGCAAAAATAAAGTCTTTTAAAAGGGGGCCATAGTCCAAAGGCAGCAGGCGAGCAACCAGGCTTCTCCAATGCAATGTGGCGAGATTGGTCTCGTCACATCTCTCCCCTTTTCCAAACAGACTAACAGGGTATCTGACCTCCTGCCGGTCAGTGCCCTTGTTAGTCCAGCAGCCCACCCACAACAAATAATCAACAGCACAGCCCACCCACAATAAATGGTTACTACACCTGGGTAAAGGAGAAGCTTGTCCATGTCCAGGTGCCTCACCACGGCTGTGCTGGGTACGGGTACGCTGACTTGGTGGGTTGCTGCGTGGGCAGAGACCAGCGGCACTCTGCCCTGTTGCCAGCGCTACTGGGAGGGTAGCCTGGTGGAAGCCTGGTTGTTGGAGGGGGAGACCGACTGTCTCCCCTTTAAATACACCGCTCTGCTGCTGCTGCTGGAGACTGACTGTCTCCCCTTTAAATACACCGTCCTGCTGCTGGAGACCGACTGTCTCCCCTTTAGATGCACAGTCCTGCTGCTGGAGACCGACCGTCTCCCCTTTGGTTACCCATCTCTGCTGCTGGAGGGGGAGACCGACTGTCTCCCCTTTGGCTAAACAGCCCTGTCGCTGGGGGGCAGAACCGACCGTCCCTACCCCCTGTGCTGGCAGTGTAGAGACTACGGTCCCATCTGCACAGTTGTGGGGCTTACTGCCTCCCCCTGATACATTAAGCTGCCGCTGGGGAGAGGGGGTAACATGCTCCTCTCTCATACATACTTCCAGCTGCGGGGAAGGGAGACCGACTGTCTCTGCTCCCAATAGAGAGTCCTGCTGCTGGGGAAAGGAGACTGGGCTCTCTATTCCCGGTAGGACACTCTGCCGCTGGGGAATGGAGACGGGGCTCCCAATTCCCAATAATCTGTGCTGCCGCTGGGGAATGGAGACTGGGCTCCCAATTCCCAAAACATCATACTGCCGCTGGGGAATGGAGACTGGGCTCCCAATTCCCAAAAAATCACGCTGCCGCTGGGGAGGGAGGACACTGCTCTCCTCTCCCTGGACTTCACACTGCCTTCCCGGCATATCACTTGGCTGCTGGGGGGCAGGAACAACTACCTCTGCCCCCTGTAACTCAGCCTGCCGCTGGGGAGGGAGGACGCTGTTCTCCTCTCCCTGCACTTTACACTGCCTTCCCGGCATATCACTCTGCTGCTGGGGGGCAGGAACAACTACCTCTGCCCCCTGTAACTCAGCCTGCCGCTGGGGAGGGAGGACGCTGCTCTCCTCTCCCTGCACTTTACACTGCCTTCCCGGCATATCACTCTGCTGCTGGGGGGCAGGAACAACTACCTCTGCCCCCTGTAACTCAGCCTGCCGCTGGGGAGGGAGGACGCTGCTCTCCTCTCCCTGCACTTTACACTGCCGCTGGGGAATGGAGACTGGGCTCCCAATTCCCTGCAGGACCGGTGGAGAGACCTCGGTCCCATCTCTACCGGCCACCTGGGGTTCTTCCCAGTAAAACTGTACCATCTCGTCCCCTCTGAATGGGTCTGGCTCTGGCTCTGTCACCTTGCTGTCCTGCTGAATCTTCTCAATGGAGTGGAAGAGATCTCGGTAGTCCTGCTCCAGTTCCCACTCCAGGGTTGCTAGGTGAGCCAGGTCTTGCTCAATGTCGTGAGTGTCGTCCCAGTCATACCTGCTCTCCCTCCACTCCAAGAGATCACTGAACCGGGCTTGTGTAGGGCTCCCAAATTCAGGCTCTGAAAAAGCCTCCCATAACAAGCCAGGACCATCAAACTCCTCTCCCTCTGGCTTGTCATGCTCGGCTGTCCAGGGCAGGTACTGTGCCCCATACCACCAGAGCGCCTGGTAGGCATCTTCCAGCCAAATCTCCTGCCATACCCGGTGCTCCAATTCCTTCACCCATTCATCTAGGGGCTGCTCTCCCAGGAAGGGCATCCGCAGGGCTACTCGCTTCTGCAACCGCTGGTCTTCCTTGGGGAGTCTCTTGCCCCGCTGGTACTCCACAATACCCAGTGCCTGGTACCAGATGCCTTTACGGACTGCATCTCGGTCATCCATGGCACCCTCGTCATACTCCACTGCTGGTTCCATGCTGGTGCTGTCAGGGTCGCTGTACTGGGACATGCGTTGCCCTCAAATTGTAAAATCCAAAGAAATGGTGTCTCCTGTAGCTGTCCTTCTGGCTGTAGGAACGATCCCGCCGCTTGCCACCAATTGTAACGGACCGTTTTGCACACAAGGGGTAAAAACCGTTTAGGCGATCGGCCCCCTTTCCAGAGATCCAGGCACAGCTACTGCAGAACACCAAAACTCACGAACTGGATACAAAATAGCACTCCAACTCCCGAACTGGAACCTCCCAAATAGCTGCTAGCAGACGAACAGGAAAAGCAGACGAACAGCTTACACTCCTGGCAATCAGTCTCTAACAGCATACAGTGAATCCCCCCAAGAACGAGACAAGGCTCCGTGTTGAGGGTCAAGCAGTGGTCTGAGGTGCTGGCACACCCAGCCTGGTTTTTATTACAGTGTTTCAAATACAGGACCACCCACAGGGAGGGATAAAACAACCAATCATATCACAGTTACATCCCACATATTCCCTCCCCTTATCCTGAGAGGAAACTCAATTATACAAACAGTTAAAACATACTTTCTACCCAACTTTCATAACTCCAAAACCATACATCACATTCACATAAAATTACATATTCTCAATCAATCCATTCAGGGGAACAACATATTCAAAAATGGCACAAATCAGACAAGGGGTTCAAAAGTTAGTAAAAAGTCCTTTGTGACTAAATGAAGCATGGCTTTCTGGCCCAAACCAGTTTCAGAGTCTTCTATCCTGGAGATAAGTAATTCAATTATCTCCCAGGACAGACACAAGACTCCATTAAGCACATGGTTGCAAAGAGACACAAAACACTTTAAAATACATAAAGTCACATTTATTACATAAAACACAGACATGTAACATATCCCCAGATAGCTCAGGTCCGAGCGCACATTATTAAGTGAATGGCGCTCAGACCACACGAATACAGTTTAATCGCCATGGAGCTAAAGTCTTTACAGTCAGTTTCATACGAATGGGCTCCATGGGATTCCTATCTGGGGTATAACACATTCAAACAAATCTACTGAACCCCAGGCAGAAAAGCACGAATACAGCTTTTCTGCAGGCAAAAATAAAGTCTTTTAAAAGGGGGCCATAGTCCAAAGGCAGCAGGCGAGCAACCAGGCTTCTCCAATGCAATGTGGCGAGATTGGTCTCGTCACAATATAAATAAAAAATAAAATATTACCCTTGCGACATGCAAATCTGGTAGTGAAACAGTTGAATAGATAATAATAAATTACCACCTAAAAGGTAGTGTGAAGACTCCTCTATGTCTTTGCAAATATAGATATGTAAAAATACACAACCTAAAATAAATGAAAACAGAGAAGGACCACAAATGGTGTAGATAGAATTACACACCATAAAAAAAGTTAAAACTAATATACACTCACAAACATATGGATAAAATAGGCGAATGAAGAAATACAAGACATAGTGTACAACTGTATAAACACAAAGAAATGCTTTATTAGATTGCACTCACGGGAAATCAGTAGTTAAAAAGCCCATCAAAATCGCAATGTATCTTCAATATCACAGAAGAAGCTGGTAAACTCCCAGGATAAGAAGATTGCGAATAAACCAAATAGCAAAATAAAAGCACTCCTGCTGCCCTACACATTTCGTCCTGAGACTTCGTCACGGAAAGTCTTCCAGTCTTGTCTTCACATGTCGTTTAAATATCCCGCTTGTTACTTCCTTATGGCTCATTAGCCAATCAGGAATGGGTCCTTTGTTAAGTCCACCTGTAAAAATAAACATGATCTTCCACATACTACACCTCCTTCCGGGTATCTGCGTATCAAACCTCATTTTTGGCAATCACGGATGTGGCGTCATATTTATCTCGCGGCAATGAAACGCATATGCATTCCATACCTTCTATAACAGGCAAAATCTTCATCTATTGGCTGTATATTCCAGCGTAAAGAATACTAGAAGAATAGTCCTCAACAGAACCGTATACATAAAAGGAGGAGTATGAGGAAGAAAGGTTTCAAAATTATTAGTTAAAACACAAACTCTAATTCAAAAATCACTCCATTAAAAACCTTCACAACTCATATATAAAATATAGAGTATAAGAACAGTGTATCATAGTAGTACATATTATAGGAAAATAAAAAAGGTAAAAATAAAATTTGTATAGTGAATCACCATAAATTAATAAACAGAGGGGGGGGGGGGGGATGGTTTAAAAAAAAAACACACCATATCAAAGTCTACACTCATTCCTCCAGGTTGCATAGTTTTAAGGGTTTAAATCCAATACCCCTCTCTTTGCCTTAATTTGAGCACTAGATCCCCTCCTCTTTCGTCAAGATGAACTTTTTCAATCCCTATGCAAGAAAAACTGTCAGAATTAAAACTCTGGCAATTGTTACAGTGCACTGGAACTGAGTGGGTTAATACTTTCTTTTTGATATTGTTACAATGTTCTAAAATACGTCACTTCAATGGTCTAATCGTCCTGCCAACATATTGTACCCCGCACCCACATGTTAAGAGATATACCACATGCGTGGTGTTGCAGGTAATTTCTTCTTTAATTGGAAATCTTTTCCCAGTATTATAACTGTGACAAACCCTGAAGTGGTAGCTAGGGGTTCGTTGTTTTTTATCTGAACGTCTAGGAGCAAGAGTGATTATAGCTCGCCGTTCGGATTTCCATTTGTCTATTATCCCAGAGTAGATGCAGCGTTCAAGCAAAATTTCCCAAAGCAGTAATCAGGTACCGAAACATCAGTCGAAACATGATAAAGGGTGTAACAGGAATGAAATTTTATTGTGTCACATTGGCTTTTATGCGATTCTCCAGGCCAGAGAAACACCCCCTGGACCTGATGGAAAACAGGGACACAACTTATTACAACCAATAACAGTACAGGGACACTCCCAGTACAAACAGTTAATTCCCTCCTCTCTGCCTGGAGATAATTGGGTCAGATAAAGTAATAACTTAATTATCTCTGGGCAGAGGGAACACAATTTTCACAATACGTAAAAAACACCCCAAAACATAAAGGACCCCCACAAATGTCACATCCCCTGATAGCCCCGATCTGGTGACCAACATATCCAAAAATCACCCAGATCGGTTCAGGGATTTTCGAATTTCATGGAAGTCCCATTTGACCAACCACACACAAGGCTCCTGCCCAGAAACAGTTCCATGTGTTTAGGCTGTGCGGTTGGTCTATTTCATTAAGTCATAAAACAGAACAAATGCATGAATCCCTCTGGCTCATAGCAGCGATTGTTCCCTTGGTTCATGGGAACCAAACCACCGAACAGCGCTCATGTAAAAAATGTAGATGAATGGATGTACAATGTAGAATCTTCTTAATTTCTTCTTATCTTCAGTTGATTGATATATATACGTCTTTTGTATATATATTCTTGGGCCAAATGCTCGCCACAATAATATATGTCTATATTATTGAAAAGTAGTAATACGCAATCTGACTTACGGTTTCTTCAGGTTTATTCTTAGTTACGGATACATAAAACAACAAATGATGTTACAGGATAATGGACATTCAACAGCAGATGGTAATTGCTGGACTTCTGATGGGAGAGTTACATCGTTGTACAGAGCCAAGCCAAGAGTGAGACCAAGACTGAGAGACCTCGTGTCCCTCTGTTACTATATAGAAGTGCTAATACTAACGTCAGCATATAACTCTAGCCATATAAGGACAAAACCCCCACATCCACATTCCAGAGCTCTCGGACAAAGAAAGCCTTGTGACTTATTGATACCATCTGTTACTTATGTCAATCCACACATCCATATATATAATCAATAGAAACATAGAATATGCAATATTCTACATTCCCTCTGTTTATGGTTTGTTTTAAAACCATAACACAATGTCACTAACCTGTCCATTCATATATCACTCGTATCACATTCATTGAGCATAGAACAAGATGTAGTCACAATTTTCTATTATATGAGAGTTCTTAGAAGGTCGAGTTTCTATCCCTCATACCGCTTACTTTACTTCAAATTCCCTCTGTTTCAGCTATGTATTGATATCCATATCCATGTTACATCATAACTACTTGAACATAATATATACATATATAACAATAATAAATGAATAAAATATTTACAAATGTTGATCCAATAAACAATAAAGCAATCAAAAATATCTACCTGCTCAGGTACAATCATGTCTTTGTAGACAACAAAATCAAGATCGTAACTTTCTAAATAATAACTGTGTTTCACTATCATATTCCTACAGACACATATAGCATAGTATTTTCATTCTCAATACCTGATATTACTTAAGTACTAATACATGTATTACTATAATATCCTGTCCAATTATATTTCCATGAATCATATGGTTTCTAGCAACCTTAAAATCTTTAGGTCATTTGTATTCATGAATTACATTCCTATACCATTAATACCACCTAGTGATGATTGTATCAGTACTTTACAATCATAGTATTTAATTTGTATATTCAGTAGGCTCTCACTAGCTAAAATATACCAACACTACTTATAAGTCTCATTCAAAGGATGTGTTATCAACCATGAAGTCTTATAATAATTCTTCAAATAATGTTCATGGTGTTGACAATACTTATTGTCCTAGAAATTCTCCACCCAGAAATCTTTCTATCATAGATTTGATTTTGTTCACATAATTATAATTTTCACTAAAATTCCACCTTGTAGTAACAAACTTTTAATTCAATCGGAGAATGGTTTACTTTAAAATAACTTGGAAAGAATACTTTAAATTCATTAGCATCACTCTCTTCATTAGACCTTAATTGTGATGACTTATTAATGTAATACATCTTAAACGCAGGATTGTCCTAATGTTCTGACCAATCCGTATTCCTTTGTACACTTCAACTGACTAAAATAAAATAAACAAAATAAACTTGGGGTCATACTGCCCAGAAACTCTTATTCCTAGTCTGTGTCTAACAAACTCATGGTAATCATAAAACAACTTAACAACGTATTCATTGGATACCGTCATATCCAGAAACCTATTCTCCCTAGCCCATACCTTTATAGACTTTGGTCAAATATAATTGTGTACTATACTCTTTCCATTCAATTCAATTCCTCTTGGATCTCTGAACTCTTATATCCAAGGCATTCTTACTGTATATAATTACTTAATATAAATCAATATAAATTATTCTTCCTTAGTTTTCTTCCTTATGTTACCATTGTTTGTTTTACTTCACCTCGATATAAACAAATTATTATAATTTATCTATGAAATCCTATTGAACTCAATCTTTGTAGTATTAAGTAACCATGATCCTTATTTTATCAACTTCATATTTTATCTACTTCTGATACTTCTCATTCTATGTATAGGTAATAATATAATAGTTCTTTTCATACTATCCTTTCATAATTGTACTCCATGTGTTATATTGTTATAAGTACTCTCTTTTGGTATTAATACTTATAACTGTTAAATAACTTTTCATTGTCTGTTTTCTTCATTAATATTTAGGAATATATATTTGTTAGTGTCAATCTTTTATTTCTTTGTAAGTCTGTTAATCTTCTGTATCGAATGAACTCTGTAGAATCTTCCATCACAGTTTGCAGATAAGATGAAAAGTCTCTTTCCTACAGTCGATGTCCAGTTGTCTGAAGGAATACTTTCCTGATTAATTGCCACAAGGATCTGTCACGCTTTACCAGATCAGTTATTTCTGTTTATTTCGTTGCTTCATCCACACAGCTGCGCAGTTCTGGACGCTTGATTCTGGACACGTGCCAATCTCTGCCACGTGCTTGCTTCTAGATTTCACGTTGCATCTTGTGCTTTTTGTCTCAGTTTTAGAAAATAGTCTTGTACAGTCTTTGTGTTTTGAAAATTTTCTTTTTCTTACAAACCACAGTTCTTCTATGACAGTCAGTCTAGATTCTTTTTTTCTCTTCAAGTTTGTTTTCCCAGTTCCAAAATAGCTTTGTAACTCGATTCTTCTCTCTCCCCCCTTGAAGTGGGAACAAAACTTGAATAGAAGACTGGCAGGCTAGCCAATGTAAAAAATGTAGATGAATGGATGTACAATGTAGAATCTTCTTAATTTCTTCTTATCTTCAGTTGATTGATATATATACGTCTTTTGTATATATATTCTTGGGCCAAATGCTCGCCACAATAATATATGTCTATATTATTGAAAAGTAGTAATACGCAATCTGACTTACGGTTTCTTCAGGTTTATTCTTAGTTACGGATACATAAAACAACAAATGATGTTACAGGATAATGGACATTCAACAGCAGATGGTAATTGCTGGACTTCTGATGGGAGAGTTACATCGTTGTACAGAGCCAAGCCAAGAGTGAGACCAAGACTGAGAGATCTCGTGTCCCTCTGTTACTATATAGAAGTGCTAATACTAACGTCAACATATAACTCTAGCCATATAAGGACAAAACCCCCACATCCACATTCCAGAGCTCTCGGACAAAGAAAGCCTTGTGACTTATTGATACCATCTGTTACTTATGTCAATCCACACATCCATATATATAATCAATAGAAACATAGAATATGCAATATTCTACAGCTCACCTGGCTGTTCGGGAAAAGGAAGCAGGCGTTCGTCAGTTTGACCGGTGTTTTGGGAAGTCGAGTATCCGATTTTAGTTCCAGACACTCGACGACCAAGTCCCGCTGCCTCCTTTCGTGCCAACAAGATGGCCGCCGTTTTCTCTTCCACGTGGCGTTCGGCTATACAAACAGTGGCCACACATAGAGAGTGCTTAATTGATGGTTTCTTTTAGTAGTAATGAGCCTCAGGGGTGGTTGGTCGTTCAGTAGTTTGAAAACTACCAAACAAATAAACGAACTATAAGCAAAAATCCGAAATTTTACTCGAACAAAGTAGAAAAGGCTGATTGCAACTCTTACATGACCCACAAGAAAAAAATCCTCCACTATTCTTTTCTCATTTTTCCTTATTCCTAAAAGCGCTTGGTGCTAACAAGTTTTTAAAACTTCTACCTTTCTTAAAATATCTGAAGGATTTACCTTGGTCGAAAAGAGAGGACAGAAAGTTCATAACGTTGATCAAAGAAGCTGAAACGGGATCAATACCCCTTTACAAACACCAGCAATGTGGATATAGAGAAAGTAGCCTCACGGTAAAAGCCCAGGCAGCAGAAAAGGAAGTCCCCCTAGACTTATATGTACTAAAAATTCACTTTTATTTAAATGAATAAAAAATAAAAAAGCAGAAATTCTAGACACAGGAGAAAATAAATTAAAACTGAACCATATAAATAACAAGATACTGCCTATATAAGCGTTTGGTTACAAGCTGACAGCGTATAAATGCTACGGTTTTAAGGTATTATAAGCACTCTACCAGCTAGTCCTTTACTGCTACATGCAGAATGAAAGCATTATGTGCAATTCGTTTCAATCCGAATATGAATTCGGCCGAATTTCGGGAAACTCTGACATTCGGGTACTTCCAATTAGCCGAAGTGCGGAATTGCCAAGGTCCCGAAATTAATGAATTTCCGAAGTGTCGAAGTACAGTATTGCCTAAGTATTAATATACTTACCCAGCGGAAGAAGAAGAATGTTACACTGTATACAAGTTTAAATAAAAAGTATACAAACATAGCCAGGATTCAACTGTAAGCATTTGCAACACTTACAACAATCAAGTAACACACATTCATATAAAATGTAAGTTACTTAGCCAGTCAGTGTAATGACAGGAATGAATAAGTAGATAACTCCCTAATTCCCACGGTATTAGGGAGCTATCTACTAAAAGGCTGAAAGACCTAAATTGGTCTTTCAGCCAAATTTACTAATACTAAGTAAAGATTACTTAGTATTAGTAAATTATGCCCCTACTCGCTATACCGTGAGTAGGGGCATGTCTATTAAACAGTGAGCAACCTCCCAAGCCCCCACCCGTGCCGCGCGAGTGGGGGCTTCTAACCTGAAGGGGGGACCATGAACGGCGGGTGGGGGCCCTAAAGTAAAATAAGGGGGGGGGACCTATTGTCCTCCCCCCAGCCCCCACCCCTGAGCGGTGGGTGGGGGCCCTAAATAATTAGGGGGGGGGGGACCTAATGTCCTCCCCCTGAGCGTTGAGTGGGGGCCCTAAACCTAATGTCCTCCCCCCTGAGCGGTGGGTGGGGGCCCTAAATTAGAATGGGGGGGGCTAATGTCCTCCTCCCTGCCCACCACCAATGAGCGGCAGGTGGGGGCCCTAAATAAAAATGTAACCCCCCCCCCCAGGTGACTAGGGGTGCCCAAACCCCTAGTCACCCCCTCCCCAAAAAAAAACCTAACCCCTACCTACCCCCCTCACCCTAAAAATAATTAGGGGGGGGGCATTAACTAGGTACCTGTTAAAAAAGATAAAATAAAACTTACCATTTGATGTTTTCTTTCTTCTAAAATCTTCTTTTTTCATTCCAAAAAAAGGCAAATAAAAAATCCATAATAACCGATGCACTTAAAAAAAAAAAATAATAATAATAATCCTTCTTCACCCATGGAGGGCTCCACGCAGACTGAGCTCTGCAGGGTGGGGCAAGGCTTATAAAGCCTTGCCCCGCCCGCAATTAGGTTCAGAGCACTCTGATTGGTGGGTTTAAGCCATCCAATCAGAGTGCTCTGACAGGTAAATGAAGAGACTGACAGGTAAGTCTCTACATTTACCTGTCACAGCACTCTGATTGGTTAGCTTGAAATCCACCAATCAGAGTGCTCTGTGTCATTTTACACAGCGTGGGAAAGTTCTTTGGAATTTTCCCACGCTGTGTAATTTGACTCATAACACTCTGATTTTTTTTAAAGTGCGTCGGTTATTATGGCTTTTTATTTGGCCTCTTTGGGGCTGAAAAAAGAAGATTTTAGCGCGCTAGTTAAAGAGACCGGGCCGGAATATGACGTCTCAGTCAGCGGCGTGCTGGGGCAGGGGAGCAGAGACAGAACAGCCAGCTCCCCCTGCGGCCGCCAAAAGAGCTCTCTCTGCTGTCGCCAGAAGAGCCAGCTCCCCCATGCGGCCACCAGAAGAGCCAGCTCCCTCATGCGGCCGCCAGCACACAGGTAGCAATTATGTGTGTCAGTGTGAGTGTATGTGTGTGTGTCTGTGTCATGGTGTGTCATTGTGTGTGTGTGTCTGTCTCTGTCTGTCATGGTGTGTGTGTCTGTCTCATGGTCTGTGTGTGTGTGTCATTGTGTGTGTGTGTCTGTCTCTGTCTGTCATGGTGTGTGTGTCTGTCTCATGGTCTGTGTGTGTCTGTCTGTGTCATTGTGTGTGTCTGTCTGTGTCATTGTGTGTGTGTGTCTCTGTCTGTCATGGTGTGTCTGTCTGTGTCATGGTGTGTGTGTCTCTGTCTGTGTCATGTTGTGTGTGTGTCTGTGTCATGGTGTGTCTGTCTGTGTCATGGTGTGTGTGTGTGTGTGTGTGTCTGTCTGAGTCATGCAATGTGTGCCTGTGTCATTGTGTGTGTGTGTCTGTCATGTAATGTGTGTCTGTCTGTGTCACGGTCTGTCTGTGTCAAGGTGTGTGTGTGTCTTTTTTAAGGTATGTGTCTGTCATGGTATGTGTGTGTCTGTCATGGTGTGTGCTTCTGTCTGTGTCACGGTGTGTCTGTGTCACGGTCTGTCTGTGTCATGGTGTGTGTCTGTCATGGTATGTGTGTGTGTGTATGTGTGTTTTTACTCACCTTTTTTTTCCCCCACGTCGTGCTGGTCTCCCCTCAACTGGCCCTGCCTCTATAGCTGAGATCATCAAGCTTGATGATCTCAGCCAATCCACACTGACACAGGAAGCATGTGACAGAACCATCTGTCTGCTTGGATTTTTATTGCATTCGTCTGTTTGTTTCCCGTTCGTATGAATGGCTGGTTTCTATAGCCCAGCCATTCGAATGACTCTTTTTTCCCGAACAAACCTGCCGAACGAACGGCCACCCAAGAGAGGAGTGTGCTGCTGGTTAACATAGTGATCCCAATTAGAACGTTGTGGTTAACCGCAGACACTTCTCAATTAAACCGAATTCAGGGTGGTCGTCGTTCGTATGTCGACCACGAGGCAGCGGCCATTTTAAAACCATGCGAAAGCCCAGCAGTGTTCGGCTCTATTTCCATGGAACTAAAAACGGACACTTTTTCTGCCGAACACCGCTGAAACAACGGAACGCCTGACTGCCTCCACGAAAGCATGCGAACACCGGCCGTTCTGGAGATTTGGAGCATATGAAAAGACTGAACCCAGATAGCCTTCCCATGGAGTCATTCGTATACCGAAAGACTGTAAGAACTTTGACTCCATGGCGATTGAACTACGTGTGTGGGATCTGAGCGCTATTCGCTAATAATATGCACTCAGATCCAGGCTATCTGGGGACATGTAATACGAATGGGAAATGTTCGGTTTTTGTGTAGTTATATATTTTTATGTCTTTTATTATTTTATGTCTAAGATGGTGACTGGCTTTGTCCTGGAGTTGAGTTACTTGGTAATTAACTCCAGGGCAGAGGGGAGGGAATCATAATGCACTGTGGGTAAAATCTGTGACTGTGTGTCTGAAATGTCCCTCTATCTGTCTGTCATTTAAGTCTCCCATTTGGTCCCCTAGGGGAGTGTCCACCAGGTGGGAGACCTGCATAAATACGGGCAGGTAGCCCACAGTAAAGCCAGATCCTGTTTGACCCTCAATGCGGAGCTTCTGTCTCGTTATTGGGGGGATTTATTCTTCACGTTTAGAGACTGCTGGATGGAACGGAAGCCGCTTAGTGAATATTGCTGTTCGACGGTTGCCAGCAGTTCGTGTATTGCCGTTCGGGAGTTTGGAGCCGTTCACGGATCTCGGTCGGGAGATTGCCGCTTCCCCTGCATTTGTTTCGTGTATTACAGATTAAGCGAACGGAGACTGTACTGCAGCCGGGGAAGGTCTACTAAACGGCGGTTTTGCCTAAAGACACTGGAGGTGTCTTAACAAAGCACCTCTAGTGACTGTCTGAGTGTCTGTCACTAAGAAGCAATGTAAACACTGCCTTTTCTCTAAAAAGTCAGTGTTTACATTGAAAAGCCTGCAGGGACAGGCTATAGACACCAATACCACTACATTAAGCTGTGTGTGTGTTTTGCGCACCTGCTAGTGAGTGGGCTTGCTTGTGGGTGTGTGTGTGTGCCTGCTACTGAGTGAGCTTGTGTTTTTTTTGTCAATGACCTATATCAGTGAGATTGTTTGTCTGTGAGGCTGTGTATCAATCAGCTTGTGTCAGTGAGATTGTCTGTGTCTGCATGTCAGTATGCTTACTGTGTAATTAAAAAATGTACTCTGAAAGGACCAATATTTTATATTGGAAAAAGCAATATATATATATATCTAAATCAATCATCTAGGGTGGCAAGACATAGCCTTACATATTACATGCGACAATATATGGCGCAATGACTTATGGGGCTGGCATAGATTTTTTTCAGGGCTGCTTTGGAATCCCCAGTCCGGCCCTGGGGGCCAGGGGGGAGGACATTAGGTCCCCCCCCTCGTTCTAATTTAGGGCCCCCACTCACTGCTCAGGGGTGGGGGCTGGGGGGAGGACAATAGGTCCCCCCCACATTATTTTACTTTAGGGCCCCCACCCGCCACTCAAGGGTGGCGGGCCGTGGGGGGGGGCAGTAGGTTCCCCCCTTATTCTAATTTAGGTACTGGCAGATTCCACTAGCTGAGGACGCCATCCCGAAGTCCTCATTCGTCACCCCGTTTGGACTATACCAGTTTAAGGTCATGCCATTCGGGATGAAGAACGCTCCGGCTACATTTCAGAGCATGGTGGATCGGCTACTGGATGAGTCCCAGGAGTATGCTTGCGCATACTTAGACGATATAGCCATCTTTAGCAACTCCTGGGACTAGCATTTGACCCATATAGGAGCCATACTCGACCGCACTAGGGAGGCAGGGTTAACTCTGAAGCCTAGCAAGTGCCACGTAGGGATGGCCGAAGTACAATACCTAGGGCATAGGGTAGGGAGCGGACAACAAAAACCTGAACCGGCAAAGATAGAGACCGTAACAAAGTGGCCGACCCCCCGCACTAAGACCCAAGTCCTAGCATTTCTGGGTACTGGAAATTCGTGCCCAATTATAGCGCCATAGCAAAGCCCCTCACCGACCTTACCCAGAAAAACATTCCCAAGATAGTTACCTGGAGCCCAGAGTGTGAACAGGCATTCCAAGAACTGAAACCGCGCTTATACATACACCTGTACTTGCTGCTCCTGATCCAACTAAACGCTTTCTCGTCCATACAGACGTTTCTATGTTTGGATTGGAAGCAGTGCTGAGTCAAGTTGGGGCCAATGGCGGCGAGCATCCAGTAGCTTACTTAAGCCATAAACTTTTGCCCAGGGAAGTAAGCTATGCAGCCATCGAGAAGGAATGCCTGGCCGTGGTGTGGGCCCTCAAGAAGCTGCAGCCCTATTTGTATGGACAACAATTCTCACTGCTCACAGATCACAACCCGTTGGTGTGGCTGAACAGGGTGTCAGGGGACAACGTTCGGCTGCTGCGCTGGAGTTTGGCGCTGCAGCCCTTTGATTTCACCATTCAATACCGCCCTGGGAAACAAAACGGCAACGCCGACGGGTTGTCACGACAGACAGAATTGGAGAAATGATCTGTGAGCACTCTTCCGGACATCCCCAAGCCGATTCGTTGGGATCAGACTGTGTATGCCAGCTTGGTTCTGGGGGAGCATTGTGGCAAACCTAACCAGCCTGAGAAAGGACTTTCGAGATTCGAATGAACTAGGATTAACATAGCCGTATTGCTATTGGGAAGATTATCTTCAGGCAATCGGTTCCCGAACTGTATACATTGCATTACTCACGAAAACGCTGTAAAATACTGAATGAGGGACCACCCCGGTGTAGTCGTGTTCCCCTCATTGCCGAAAGGCAACAATGTTGCAAAGGCTGTTAATTGGGATGCTTGTGCGGCCGCCAGTCGCATGCCAAACACGTGGCTGTGGCCATCTTACGCACGAACAGCGGTGTTTGGTCGTCGAGTGTCTGGAACTCAAATCGGACACTCGACTAACCAAGCACCGCTAAGACCTCCAGCACTCCAGAAAACGGCGAATAAAACACACGAACGGCATACCATTCGGTAGGATGAATCCCACGAACCAGGGGATTCATCCAAAGGCAAAGTTAATAATGGATGGCAAAGACTTTTGGGACTTTTTACATGTGAACTGAGACCGACCGCAGGGCCAGAACTCATGGAACTATTTTCGGATACTGTGCCCGTGCGGGGGTTGAGCAATAGCCTTTTTTTTTTAAATTATTTTTTTATTTTTTTAACAGTGAGCAGCCATAGGCTCTTCACTGTTTACTAGACATGCCCCTACTTGCGGTATAGCGAGTAGGGGCAAAATTTACTAACACTAAGTAATTTTTACTTCGTATTAGTAAATTTGGCTGAAAGACCAATTTAGGTGTTGCAGCCTTTTGGTAGATAACTCCCTAATATCGTGGGACTTAGGGAGTTATCTACCAAGCGGCTGCATGAGAAGTTCCGAAATTCTGAAGTGCTGAAGTTCCGAAGTTCCCAAAGTTCCGAAGTGTCGAAGTTCCGAATTTCGGAATGCCGAACCGAAAAAGTTTCCCATGCACATGCCTAATTTTTAGTACATATAAGTCTAGGGGGGACTTCCTTTTTTGCTGCCTGGGCTTTTACCATGAGGCTACTTTCTCTATATCCACATACAATCTAAAGGGGTTACCCCCTTGGTTGTCCCCTTATACACACTCTAGCTCCCACTTGTGAACTAGATCCTTTTCTGTGTCAAACACCAGCAATGCCAAACTCGCCAGGCCGAGAGGTAAGAGTGTCTAGTTAGGGGGACCCATGAGTCCCATAAAAGTTCTCTAACAGTCTCAAAAAGTCCTGTGATATTCCAGGATCCCCTGAAACAGTCCAGGCCACTAGCTGGAGATGATCCTGCAATGCGAGAGGGTGAAAGTTGCCTTCAGGTTCTTAGAGAAGATTGTGTGTGGCAGGTAGCAGTAGTGGGTAATCCACTGACATTTCCAAGAGATTGGGGAATGGTTGGATTTGCCACAACAGAGTCAGCAGTGTTATTTTGGTCCCTAGAGTCCTGAGATGATTGAGAGTGTGAGGGATCATGGAGAACGGAGGGAAAGCATAAGCTCCGGTTATTGGCCAAGATTGAAGGAAGGCGTCGACTCCCAGAGAGGTCAGATCTGGCAACCAACTGAAAAAAGGGTCCATCTGACGATTCAGACGTGACTCAAATAGGTCGAGGTCGAATGGACTCCAAAGAAAAAAATGTGTGGGTCCAGTTGCCAGTGTCTCTAGTGTCGAGAGAACCAATCTGCGACTAGGTTGTTGGATCCAGGCAGATAGTCCACTTGAAGTGGGATGTTCCTGTCCAGACAAAATTGGTATAATTATTTTGTGAGGTCTGAGAGCATTTTGGAACGGGATCTCCCTAAGCGATTCACGTATTGAACAGCTGAGATGTTGTCCATCATCAGCACTAGAGAACAATTGAAAGAGTCCTTCCCGAAGCTGCGAATCGCAAACGAACCGGCAATCAACTCAAGGCAATTGATGTGCAGTGCACGTTCTGATGGGGACCAACGACCTCCGGTAGACAGATCCGAACATGACCCAGAAGACTGGCATCTGACTCTAGGATATAATCTGGTTGTAAGCCAAAGATCGCTCTTCCGTTCCACGCATCCATATGGTGTAGCCACCAGTTCAGTTTGAGTCGGACTTCATCCGTCGGTGAGATCTGTTGATCGTAAGATGCAGAGTGAGGTAAAGAGCGAGTCTTCAGACGTTGCATTGCTCGATAGTGTAAAGGAGCTGGGAAAATCACCTGTATAGAGGCGGAGGGCAGTCCGATTATGCAAGCTAAGTTGCGAAGGCGAATAGTCAAAGAGGCTAGAATTTTCCTGATGTCTTTTTTGATGTTCTTGATCTTTACTGAAGGGAGTTGTAGGACAGCCAAAACGGAATCTATTTGGAATCCGAGGAAATAAACCATCTGAGTCGGGGTGAGGACGGATTTTTGGACATTGATCATGAACCCCAAGTTCTGTAATAGAGCCATAGTCATGTCTGTATAGAGGCGTAGAGTGTCTGGGTCCTGAGCCATAAGGAGGATATGGTCCAGATATATGATGGAGCGAATCTCCTGAGAGCGTAGCAAGGCCATGACCGGTTTCATCAGCTTGGTGAAACACCAAGGTGCGGAACAGAGTCCGAAGGGGAGGCATGTGAACGGCCATAAATCTTGATGCCATCTGAACTGTAGGAAAATGTGATGGGCCGGTGTTATAGGAACCGTGAGATACGCATCGAAAACGGGAGAACCAGTCTCCCTCGCAGAGTAGGTCTCGAAGGAGGTGGATACCCTATGTGGCGAAAGTGACCTCGCCACTGTTTTTTGGAGAGGCCTGTTTGCCAGCCTCCTGCCCTGCGACTATGGCCCAGGGATGTATTGCCCTTCTACCAATTTGGGCATATTGTATTTTATTATGCTGCTGCTGGCCCTTTAAGAACCATCTGGGGACATACTGTGGAGTTACTGGGTGGCCACCATTTCATGTATCAGAGGCACATGGTGAGAACAATGGATGAAGCACATGGTGAGAACAATGGATGGCGGCCATTTTAACACACAGACAATGTTTTGACTTTTCTACACGGTGCCATCTCGCCGGTATTTTGTGCACAAAGACATCGTGCAGTAGTTTTAAACTATACAACAGGGGACACATTATACAGTAATTATTTTTCATATAGCATGTATATGTTCTGCGGAATCTGCATTAAACCGTTGTAGTGGAGATCTAGTATTCCACAAGTTATCTCCGCTTAAGATCCCAGTGAGGCTCAGGAACAAGTATTTATAAATCCATAAGGCAAGGTTTCCAGCAGGTAAAACAATATAGCAATATCCCAACAGCGATCCCAATGACTGGACGACACACAGCATCAGGAGCAGAACTAAACCTTTATTCACACAGTGGCCTTATAATGCATGCTCCCATGCAAGGGAGGGATTTACAATAATTATTACAGTGTCCAATCATACTCTGGTAACCTCCCACACATCTCCTCCCCTTAGCCTGACTCATAATCCCCTTATACAGTACACAAATTCCCCAAGTTTCTGGATGTACCCGTAAACCTAGGGGTACCCCTTTAAATGTCACATCCCCTGGTAGCCCTGATCTGGGTGAGAGACATATCCAAAAATCCCCCAGATCGGACCAGGGGTTCAGGAAATCTGTGGAGGTAATGAAAAGACCGACAGCGCTGGAGAGAACAGCCGAATTTGGTTCCAGGAGATGGGGCCCTGCGGTCGGTCACTGTATAAGGGAACAAACTGCACGAAATGCTAAGGCTACAGAGATCAGGGAGGGTTCGCATGAATCCCCTGGTTAGGTTGTTTCTTTCTACCGAACGAGGGGCCGTTCGGTAGTTTGGAAGCGAACATACCGTTAGTATGGAGGTCTCAGCGGTGTTCGCCTAGCCGAGTGTCCGATTTGGGTTCCAGACACTCGACGGCAAAACACCGCTGTTCGGGAGTTTTAAAATGGCCGCCGCCATGTGTTCGTTTCCCGAATGGCGGCCACCCCGAAAACAAAGGACCCACTGCACAGCTTGTCAATTACCAGTTTGCAACATTGTTGCAACTGGTAATTGAAGGCACACTTCACACTGGGGAGGTCTGACTGTTCGGTAGTTTCATTCCCATAATTGCTAGAATGATTCTACCGAACAATCAGACGAATACAACATATATTTCCACATATAACATTGCCATTTAAGTGAATACATTAAAACACATGAAATTTCCAGGACAGCCCAGTGCCATCCGCTACAACCGTATCTTCCAAACTACTGAACGGATCTGGGTGAATTTTGGATATGTGGTTCACCCAGATGGGGTTATTGCATGTTTTGGGCTCCATGTGATATGTTTTATAATACTGTATTTCTCTGCCTGTCATAATTATATTAACCATTGTGTTAAGTAATCATATCACAGGCAGAGGGGAGGATTTTGTGTGGGAGTATCTGTATGTATTGTACGGATTGATTGGTTGTATTTCAAAACCCTGTGGGCAGTACTATGTTTGTAGAATGTGAATAAAAGAGGCTGTATGTGCCAGTACAGTCAGTTCTACTTCACCCTCAATTTGGAGTCCTGTCTCTTATTGGGGGAATCTGCTACAAGGGATTGCTATGCTCTGCATACTCTCTTGCTATATTCACTGCTAGGCTCTTGTAAGAGCTTGTTCCTGCCTTGCTCTCTGGAGGAGTCTACAGTGGTTACGGAGGTACCCAGTCGGGGTCCCAGGTGATCCGTTACACCCTCCATTTTGAAATGTTGGTAAACAATAAAATTGTTTAGGTCCTTCAGATTGATAACTGGCCGAAAGTCTCCAGACTGTTTCCGGACCAGAAACATGTTGCTTATTAATCTGTGCGAGGACAGAGAATGTTCTATAGCGCCCTTGGCAACAAGCTGATTTAGCGCAGCCTCCAGGGTCGCATTGTCCTCTTGAGATTTGTGCAGAGGAGGGAGGGCGAGACCTCTGCAGAGGATCGTTTGCAAAATCTATATGGAAACCTGATACGGTTTGAAGGATCCATGGATCCCGAGTTCATAGAGACCACTGTTGGAAAAAAAGGGTTAATCGGCCTGCAATAGGAACTTGCGAATAAGGAAAGTCGATTACCTGTAGCAGTGCGGCTGTAGAAGGAAGCAGATCCATGTCCTCTGATGGATCCTCTAGAGCAGTGATGGCGAACCTGTGGCACACTGGGCACTCTCGGTGGGCAAGCGGCCATAGGTCGCAACAATGCAGAGTAGGCACCTGCCTGCCCAAAACAGCAGACGCCTACTCTGCTTCCGTGTCGGGGGGACCAGGAAGCAGGGGGAGGGATCTAGGAAGCAGCTCTCCTGTCCTCCCGTGAGCAATCTGTGTGGAGCGTTGCCGTGCGCTACCATGGCAACGCTCCACACATCATCGTGCGGGAGGACAGGAGAGCTACTTTCCAGACACATACTTACCATCACAGGACCACGAGAGCTGGCTGTGTCCTCCCTCCTTCACCAAAGGTAAGAAGAAGGGAGAGGGGGTACAGATTTAATATACTTCTTTACCACCCTCCACATACACAGTATCCCTAAGTCCCCCACACATAGCGAACCTACCCCCCATACACAGCACCCCTACCCCCCACACACAGCACCCCTACCCCCCACATACACAGCACCCCTATCCCCCCACATACACAGCACCCCTATCCCCCCGCACACAGCACCTCTACCCTCCCACACACACACACAGCACCCCCACCCCCACACACACACAGCACCCCCCCCCACACACACACACACACACACAGCACCCCACCCACACACACACACACACACAGCACCCCACCCCCACCACACACACACCCACCCCCACACACACACACAGCACCCCTACCCCCACACACACACACAGCACCCCTACCCCCACCACACACACAGCACCCTTACCCCCACCACACACACAGCACCCCTACCCCCACCACACACAGCACTCCTCCTCCCTCACACAGCACTCCTCACACACACACAGAACCCCTCATACACTCCACCCCTCAATTCAGTATGTGTGTGTGTATCCGGCAGTGTGTGTACACTCGGCAGTCTGTGTGTATTCAGCAGACTGTGTGTATTTATTTAGCAGTCTGTCTGTGTGTATGTATTCAGGATTCTGTATGTGAATGTGTTCAGCAGTCTGTGTGTGATTGTATTTAGCAGTCGGTGTGTGTATGTATTCAGCAGTCTGTGTGTATGTATTGCATTTGTTGGAGATACTAATAAATACAAGCTTAAGTTTATCTATTTATATAATTATTTAAAATTTGTATAATTGAACTCTCTGTTGTTGTGTTCCTTTTAAAACAGAATATGTTAATTAGTTGGGACAACTGTACGAGTTGTTTTTTATTAAACTCAAACCTCAGTATTCCGGTTTAATTGCCGTGTTGGCATGTATTGCGGTTTTGGCATAAATTGTATATAACACAGCTTTACGCCGTTTGATTGAAATAGCTACATTGGTGTTGCCCAACAGGCATAACGCTCTTTGTGCCCATTCACGCACCATATGTGCGTCGAAGCTGCCACCTGCTAGCATTTCATCAGCAACTATAAAAATCTAGAAAAGCGGGCCTGCTATATCCATAACTCCTTTTCTAGTGGTTTTTCGAAGCCATAATTTGCAGTATTTGGCAATGTGATCAGGGGGTGTCCATTCATCTGAACGAGGGTGTCTGATACAACGTGGGTCAAAAAGAGGACTGCCGTAGGTATCCAGTAGGATATTGTCCTTAGTATTATCCAAATCAGTATTAGTAATGGGATCAGTGTCCTGAAAGGGCTGGTTTTAGGGTAGGAGGAAAGCCTGCATAACAAATTCGGAAGAGGAATGGTCTCGTGGGAGATTTGGATACGCATCGTTTTCGTCCATAACTTGTAGGTGATAACCTGAAGTTGAACCATTTAAGGGGGTCAAATTGTGTATTCAAAGTGGGTTTGGCATGAGACAATTTAGCGGTCTTTGCTGGGGCTTTGCCTTTGCCAGCAGAAGCACTGTCAACCTTCCAAAGGTGCTTACATGGGGCTTCGTCATGGTCAGAGACCCTGGAATCATCAGAGTCAGACAACTGAGTGATGGTGGCAGTAGAGGCTGACTGGTCACAGAACGCTGCCAAGGTTTTGGGGATAGAGTCTGCAACTGCAGCTTGAAGCCAGGCCTTTAGTTCTGCTGACACTGCAGGTTCTGGTTGGCTGGCTTTTCCTATTGGGGTTCCCCCAGATAAAATATTCAGTCACCTTTAAAGGGGACTCAGAGTAGATAACTAAGGCTAAATGGTGTTGAAAAATGGCAGTTAAACTGTCAATATAATAATGACAGATGTAACCTGTGTAGACAATAAACAAGGGGTTCACGCTGGAGGATAATTTAGTAAGGCAGCGTTCTTCACCCTCAGAAGTAAGGCAAGAGGGGGTCACCCTCAATAAAGAGGCAAGAGGGGGTCACCCTCAGAAGTAAGGCACAAGGGGGTCACCCTCCAGTAGGCACAGAGCTGTGTATATAATGAAGGGCCAAGATGAAATAAAAACCACTTAGACTAAAATAAGCAAAGTGTTCACTAAAGGAACTGTAACAACAAACTAACATGTACCAGCAGGGGGCATGAATCAATGCTTACTTATGTTTTGACAGAGATGCAATTCCGATCGGGCATGGAGCACAGAGCGGAGAGCTGTCATGAAAAGTGCGCGAAACCAGAAAAAACAAACCGCCGAATAAAGGATGGCTGCCGGAAAGAAGGAGGGAGGAGGGTTTGCGCGTCTATCTAATGACGCGAACAAGGGCGGTTCAGATAGATCGCGGGCATGAATATAACGGGCTGCAGCCACAGCAGTGGTGTGGCGTGATAAAAAACATTTTAGTAAAGTACCAGTCCTGATAAATAGAGAGATTAACGGAAATCACAGGGAAGGGACTGGACAGTGGGCTGACCTGAGAAAGGTCGGTGTCATAAAGGGCAGAGATAAAATAAACAAAAATATCTAAAACAGAGAAAAAATAAATTAAAGGAGTAAAAATATCTAAGGAAACCAAAGATAATGCAGGTTAATAATATATAGATATATAGAGATAGAGAGTGAGAGCTATAATTGGAATAGACTCACCTCGGAGGCAAGCAGCAAAGAAAGAGGAGTTGGGAGGAGCCTGACAGACTAATATGTTCTAAGATGTGTCCTGATTGGTTGATTTTTCTATATATGTTTAACTATTTCTTTGTTGCTGGGAGGTTCAGTAAAGAAGGTTAAAGCAAATATGAAGCCTCCTGTCTTTAATAAAATTACTGCTCCCTCACTCACTGCCTCAGCCGGCCGCCTCCAATGCTCAACTGGATGCCTTCGCTAAAGGAATGACAAATCCAAAATTTATAGTCGCCATGGCGACCTGGGATTTGTGGAGCCCTGATTTAAATATCAGTATATATAATAGAGTGTGTAATACACAGAGCCATGCTATATATATAATACAGTGTGTAATACAGAGCCATGCTATATATCAGTGGTAGTCAACCTTTTTCCACTTACCGCCCACTAATGCATCTTTCTTGATGGAAAAATTTCCTTACCGCCCACCAGTTTTCGCGCAAGCGCGGAATATTTTTTAGAAAGGAGGGTGTTTTAAAAAATACATAAATGAACGTACATTTATCTTTTTATTTCTACTTTATGCATGTTTATAATGTTTTTAACTTTATAAAGTTTAATGAGGAAGCAATAAAGTAAATTGAACTTACCTTTACTAGAGGTTGATGCTGCGAGACTAAATATTTGATATCTGGTTCGATTTTCATAAGGAACAAACGAAGGTCTCCTCTTTCAGTGATAATCGGAAGACTTCTTTGTTTGCTCATAAAATGATTTCTCATCTGTGCGTCAGCTCCCCTCCTCTCCCTCCTCAATTCCCCTTCTTTCTATTTTTTAACCTTCCTTATAGCAATGGCCAATAGGAAGGCTGAGCTAGGTAGCCCACTTACTATTATTAGTCAACAACAATTCTCTCCTTTTCCTTTTCTTTCCTTCTCCTTTTTTACAAGTACTCTACTCCTTCTTTCCTCTATACTAGAATTACTCTACTCCTTCTTTCCCCTATACTAGAAGTACTCTACTCCTTCTTTCTCCTATTCTACAAGTACTCTGCACCTTCTTTCTTCTATTCTACAAGTACTCTGCACCTTCTTTCTTCTATTCTACAAGTACTCTGCTCACAGACAAACACATACACACACACACACACACACTCACATAGAAACACATACACACAAATATACACATACTCACACATGCACTTACAGACACTCACACATACACAGACAGACCCACAGACCCACAGACACACATACACTTACAGACACAGACACATACACTTACAGACACAGACACATATACTTACAGACACACACATACACTTACAGACACACACACATACACTTACAGACACACACACATACACTTACAGACACACACACACATACACTTACAGACACACACACACATACACTTAGAGACAAACACATATACACACAAATTATTAATATTAAATATCCACCCAGCCTCCCTACCTGGAGAGCTGGTGTGGATCTGTCCCTGGGGTCCAGTGGGGCTTCACTTAGGCGGGCGGCTAATCAGACGCAGCGAGGGAGCTCTAACCTCTCTGCTCTGCTCCCTCGCGGACTGTCTACGGATGCCGGGAGCCGGAATATGACATCATATTCCGGCTCCCGCGGCATCAGCAAACATCGCGCGAGGGAGCAGAGCAGAGAGGTTAGAGCTCCCTCGCCGCGACTGATTAGAACGCTGCCATGCCGGGGGGTCCAGAAGGTGGCCTGGCAGGAGGGAGCGCTTCCTCCTGCCGGTCACTGAAGACTTGCGCATGCAGAGCCGCTCGCGCCCGCCCAAAAGGAGAAATCCTCTTAAAAAGAGGATTTAGCCTCAGAAATCCCTACCGCCCACCTGGAATCCTAAAACGCCCACTAGTGGGCGGTAGGGACCAGGTTGACGACCCATGCTATATATATATATATATATATATAATACCATATATAATACACAGAGCCATGCTATATATATAATACAGTGTGTAATAAAGAGCCATGCTATATATATATATATATATATATATATAATACCATATATAATACACAGAGTCATGCTATATATATATATATATATATATATAAAATACACAGAGTCATGCTCTCTCTCTCTCTCTATATATATATATAATACAGTATGTAACGGACCATTTCAGCACACAAGGTGTTAAAACCGTTTAGGCGATATTCCCCTTTTCAGATACACAGGCACAGCTACTGCAGAACACCAAACTCCCGAACTGCATACAAGGGAATGCTCCAAACACCCGAACTGCATACAAGGGAATGCTCCAAACACTCGAACTGCATACAAGGGAATGCTCAAACACTCGAACTGCATACAAGGGAATGCTCCAAACACTCGAACTGCATACAAGGGAATGCTCCAAACACCTGAACATACAAGGGAATGCTCCAAACACCCGAACTGCATACAAGGGAATGCTCCAAACACTCGAACTGCCAATAAGTGAATGCTCCAAACACTCAAACTGCATACAAGGGAATGCTCCAAACACTCCAACTGGAACCTCATGAATAGCTGCTAGCAGATGAACAGGAAAAGCACCCAAGCGGCTTACACTCCTGGCAATCAGTCTCTATCAGCATACAGTAAATCCCCCCAAAGACGAGACAGAGCTCCGTGTTGAGGGTCAAGCAGTGGTCTGTTTAATGAGGGCTACCTGCCCAGTATTTATGCAGGTCTCCCACCTGGTGGACACTCCCCTAGGGGACCAAATGGGAGACTGTAACAAGGGACAGACAAGCAGCGTCTCCCCTTTTCCAAACAGACTAACAGGGTATCTGACCTCCTGCCGGTCAGTGCCCTTGTTAGTCCAGCAGCCCACCCACAAAACACAATCAACAGCACAGCCCACCCACAATAAATGGTTACTACACCTGGGTACAGGAGAAGCTTGTCCATGTCCAGGTGCCTCACCACGGCTGTGCTGACTTGGTGGGTTGCTGAGTGGGCAGAGACCAGCTACTGGGGAGGTAGCCTGGTGGTTGGAGGGGGAGACCGACTGTTTCCCCTTTAGATACACAGCCCTGCTGCTGGAGACCGACTGTCTCCCCTTTAGACACACAGCCCTGCTGCTGGAGACCGACTGTCTCCCCTTTGGACACACAGCTCTGCTGCTGGGGACCGACTGTCTCCCCTTTGGACACACAGCTCTGCTGCTGGGGGGCAGAACTGACCATCCCTACCCCCTGTGCTGCACGTGCAGAGACCACGGTCCCATCTGCACAATTGTGGGGCTTACTGTCTCCCCCTGGTACATTAAGCTGCCGCTGGGGAGAGGGGGTAACAAGCTCCTCTCCCATACATACTTCCAGCCGCGGGGGAGGGAGACCGACTGTCTCTGCTCCCAATGCAGAGTCCTGCTGCTGGGGAAAGGAGACTGGGCTCTCTATTCCCGGTAGGACACTCTGCCGCTGGGGAATGGAGACTGAGCTCCCTATTCCCAATAAATCATCCTGTCGCTGGGGAATGGAGACTGGGCCCCCAATTCACAAAAAATCATACTGCCGCTGGGGATCTGAGCCGACCACCCAGCATCCCTGTAGCTCACCCTGCCACTGGGGAGGGAGGACACTGCTCTCCTCTCCCTGAAAGGTACACTGCTGCTGGGGGACAGGACCACTTGTCTCTGCCCCCTGTAACTCAGCCTGCCGCTGGGGAATGGAGCTCGGGCTCCCAATTCCCTCCAATTCCCTGCAATACCGGTGGAGAGACCACGGTCCCATCTCCACCCGCCACCTGGGGTTCTTCCCAGTAATTCTCCGCAATATCTACCCAGCTGAATGGGTCTGGATCTGGGTCTCCGCTTCCCTGCTGAGCCTTCTCACTGGAGTGGAACAGATCTTGGTAGCCCTGCTCCAGCTCCATCTCTCAGGGCACCAGGTGGACCAGGTCTTGCTCAATTTCGTGAGTGTCGTCCCAGTCATACCTGCTCTCCCTCCACTCCAAGGGATCCCTGAACCAGGCTTGTGTAGGGCTCCCAAACTCCGGCTCTGCAAAAGACTCCCATAACAAGCCAGGGCCATCAAACTCCTCTCCCTCTGGTTGTCATGCTCGGCTGTCCAGGGCAGGTACTGTGCCCCATACCACCAGAGCGCCTGGTAGGCATCTTCCAGCCAAATCTCCTGCCATACTCGGAGCTCCAATTCCTTCGCCCATTCATCCAGGGGCTGCTCTCCCAGAAAGGGCATCCGCAGGGCTAGTCGCTTCTGCAGTCGCTGGTCTTCCTTGGGGGGTCTCTCGCCCCAATGGTACTCCACAATACCCAGTGCCTGGTACCAGATGCCTTTGCGCAGCGCATCTCGGTCATCCATGACACCCTCATCATACTCCACTGCTGGTTCCATCTCGGTGCTGTCAGGGTCGCTGTACTGGGACATGCGTTGCCCTCAAATTTTGTCTGTGGGAACTCCCGAACTGCATACAAGGGAATGCTCCAAACACCCGAACTGCATACAAGGGAATGCTCCAAACACCCGAACTGCATACAAGGGAATGCTCCAAACTCCCGAACTGGAACCTCACGAATAGCTGCTAGCAGACGAACAGGAAAAGCACCCAAGCGGCTTACACTCCTAGCAATCAGTCTCTAACAGCATACAGTAAATCCCCCCAAAGACGAGACAGAGCTCTGTGTTGGGGGTCAAGCAGTGGTCTGTTTAATGAGGGCTACCTGCCCAGTATTTATGCAGGTCTCCCACCTGGTGGACACTCCCCTAGGGGACCAAATGGGAGACTGTAACAAAGGACAGACAAGTAGACAAATAGGACACACAGTCACATTGTATTCCCACAATGCATCCTGGCTTTCTCCCCTCTGCCTTGGAGATAATTGAGAAGTAATTCAATTATCTCCCAAGACAAAGGCAAATCGCCATTAACCACATGGCAGTAAAAGACAGTAAAAGACATAAAAATGTATAAAGTTACAACTGTTGCACAAAACATATACATTCTACCTATCCCCAGATAGCTTAGATCTGAGCGCACAAAAGTATCGAGTAGCGCTCAGATCCTATGCACACAGTCCAATCGCCGTGGAGTTAAAGTGTTTACAAAGTCTGTTCTCCATCCGAATAGACTCCACGGGATGGCTATCTGGGGTAATGCAGTTCATACGGTTTAAACTACCGAATGAACAGGCATCCGGTTAAATAAGCCTTTTCTGCAGGGGAAAAGAAGGCTTTTAACATGGGGCCATAGTCCAACGGCAACAGGCGAGCAACCAGGCTTCTCCAATGCAATGTGGCGAGATTGCTCTCGTCACACCGTATATAATACAGAGTCATGCTATATATATATATATATATTTATAATACAGTGTGTAATACACAGAGCCATGCTATATATATATAATAGAGTATATAATACACAGAGCCATGCTATATATATATATATATATATATATATATATTACAGTATATAATACACAGAGCCATGCTATATATATATAATACAGTATATAATACGCAGAGCCATGCTATATATATAATACAGTGTATAATACGCAGAGCCATGCTATATATATATATAATACAGTGTGTAATACACAGAGCCATGCTATATATATAATACAGTATATAATACACAGAGCCATGCTATATATATAATACAGTATATAATACGCAGAGCCATGCTATATATATATATAATACAGTGTGTAATACACAGAGCCATGCTATATATATAATACAGTATATAATACACAGAGCCATGCTATATATATAATACAGTATATAATACACAGAGCCATGCTATATATATATATATATATAATACAGTATATAATACACAGAGCCATGCTATATATATATATATAATACAGTGTGTAATACACAGAGCCATGCTATATATATATAATACAGTTGTGGCAAACCTAGCCACTTGGACAATATACAGAGACTATGGCTTTAAGGGTTGCCTGTATGGTTGTGGTGATGTGTATGTTCCTGGGTGTAATGTATGCTGACTGTATAATATTGTATTGCATGTATTAGCTATCTGCCGAAAGCAGATAGCTGGATTTCCTTTCGTTTCACGGACAGCGCCTTTGCGGGCTGTTCGTGAACCGAATAGACCAACATTTAATAGCCCACACATTGAGAGACGTGTGGTGCTTGTTAACCGATTGCAACAATGTTGCAATCGGTAATTAGAGGCTCTCCTAGGTGGCCGTCGTTCGACTACCGACCACGCGGCGGTCGGCCATCTTGGATCCTTTGTTTCCCCAGCGGTGTTCGGTCGTCGAGCACGTGGTACTGAAAACGGCTACTCGACGGCGCAAACACCGCTGGACTTCCAGGCCGTTCGGGAGTTCCGGGCGGGACCTTCAGTAATTTACTCCCTGTAGGTCAATCGGTAGTTTGAATAAAAGTGTTGGTGAATACGTTTTTCGTGCGGCGTTCGGTTGTTTTAGCTGGGATCTGGGCAGTAATCTCACGAATCGTGTGCCCAGACCCCAGCTACCTACCGAACGTCCATTCGTGTAAATCACCCCAATATTGGGGAAGTTATGTATTTTCATGTGAATTGCCGGTTCTGCTGCACGGAGGGATAATCCACTTAACTGTACATTCCAGTGGGAGGATCCCTCTCGTGCAACAGTGCCTGATGGGAGAAATGCTCTGTACAATAAGTTTCCCATGTAGTCCACTCCTGTAATACCGCTGTGATGTGACTCAGGAAACCCCTTGCATGGGGAATTGTATAAATTCTGGAGCCTGTGAGGAAAGATAGCCAGCAACAAGTCCAAAGCCGTGCTGATCGCTGAACTGATGGAGGGCAACCGAGCTCACAACAGCACACCCCCACCAGCCAGGGAAGAAACCCCGTACCAAAAGGAACTGAGAACCCGGCTGGAGTTTTTACCGCAGCCAGTACCCCTGGATATCCTGACGGTCCTGATGGCTGACGTGCAGGAGTATGTGATGGCACAACACCACCAGGGAGCACCGTCCAGGGCAGAATCCATTACTGCCTCCATCTGCGGTCAGGTAAAACCAAAGATACCGTATCATGCCATCAAAACGTTCTGTGAGGAGGACGAAATTGATGGATACTTGCAGGACTTTGAGCGACTATGTGACCTGCACAACCTAGAGCAGGCAGTGTGGGTGCCCCTGCTAGCAGGAAAGTTGGCAGGGCGGGCAGCAGAGGCCTATCGCGGTGTCCCTAGGGAGGACAGCAAAGACTATTCCAAAGTAAAAAGGGCTATACTCGAGAGGTATGCCATCAAGCCCGAAGCTTATCGGCGCAAATTCCGTGGATTGCACAAACCAGAGAAAGATTCACATGCAGAGTGGGCGCACAAGCTGGACCAAGCCTCGCAGGGGTGGATACAGGCGAGCCAAGCCATGGAGGAACTGCACCAACTTATGCTGCTAGAACAGTTTTTCAATGGATATCCCCAGAAGCACAAGAATGGATGAGAGACCGCAAACCTCTCACCTTACCTGAAGCCGCCAGATTGGCGGACCAACATTTTGATGCCAGGAGACATCATGGGCCAGTTAATAGGAGCTACCCGAGACCGCCTGCACAACCCAGCACGATAAACCCTGCACCCGTCAACCCCACTCCGTTTAGACCAGCACAAGGGAACCCACCACCTCCCTCTCGCTACAACGGCAGATCCAACATTCAGTGCCATACCTGCCGACAGTGGGGGCATATATCCAGAGAGTGTACACAGAACCGGAGCAGACAAGCATGGTGGCTCCACATTTGGTTCCGGATACCGCTCACACTGGCGGGTCTGTGGCAGTCCGGGTGGCGGGGAGAGCCATGTACCGCCTACCCACTGCAAAGGTGCATTTGAACTGGGGTGCTGGGGAGGGGGTCGTGGAAGTGGCGATCATGAAGAAATTACCCGCGGATGTTGTATTGGGGAATGACTTGGGCCGGATGACATCTGCATTTGTACCTCAGGCCCCTCTGCAAGAGGCCCATCCTGTGACCACTCGGCAACAGGCTCGCACCACGGTTCCACCAACACACTCTGAGGCTCAGGTAAGAGACCATGACTCACCCTTGACCCATATAACCTGGGAAACCCCGACCACCTTTGAAGCCGAGGTCCAGACAGACCCCACGTTACAGGTATACCGGGATAGAGTAAGCACTGATCAGGCAGGGCTATAGGGGGAGTGGTATTTCTGGGAGAAAAGGCTATTATACAAGGTAGCAGAGAGGGTGATAGGGGGCTCTGTCACGGTGAAAACCAAGCAGCTAGTAGTTCCCCAAAAATATAGACAGGAGCTTTTGAGGATAGCTCACGATATTCCCCTCTCTGGCCATTTAGGGATGACCCGTACCCGTTACCGGCTGACACACGCCTTCTTCTGGCCGGGAATTTCCAAAGACGTGAGGCATTACTGCACCTCATGTGACATATGTCAGCGAGTAGGTAAGAGGGGGGACCGCCACAAAGCGAAACTGTGCCCCCTGCCCATCATTGAGGAACCTTTTGGCCGCGTGGCCGCAGACATAGTGGGGCCGCTGCCTAAGCCTAGTCCCTCTTGGAAGCGGTATATCCTAACCATAGTGGACTACGCCACCCGGTACCCTGAAGCCATCGCCCTGCCCAACATCCACGCTGAAACGGTAGCGGAGGCCCTGATGAAAATCTTCTCTAATGTAGGGTTCCCTCAAGAGATAATCTCTGATAGAGGGACCCAATTCACAGCCGAGGTCACCCAGCAATTATGGAAGATATGTGGCATTAAGCCGATCGTCAACTCCGCTTACCATCCCCAATCCAACGGATTATGCGAAAGATTCAATGGTACCCTAAAGCAGATACTCCGTACGTTTGGAGAGGCCCATAAGGACTGGGAATGATTTCTTCCCCATCTGCTGTTTGCCTATAGGGAAGTACCACAAGAATCAACCGGCTTTTCCCCGTTTGAGTTGTTGTTTGGGAGAAGAGTACGGGGACCGTTGGACCTAATTAGAGAACATTGGGAGGGAGAGAGTAGCGCAGATGGGAACCCTATTGTGCCATATGTGCTGGCGTTTAGGGACCGCTTGGAGGAATTGACCCAGGCTGTACGCACCAACCTCCAGGCAGCCCAACAACGGCAGTGCTGCTGGTATGACAGGGGGGCCAGAGACCGTAGTTTTCAAGTGGGACAGAAGGTGTTGATTCTAAAACCCATCCGCACAGACAAACTGCAGGCCGTCTGGCAGGGCCCATACCAGGTGGTAGAGCAAAGATGCGACACCACCTATGTGATCGGCCCATGCTCCGGGGTAGGGAAGAGACGCATGCTCCATGTGAACATTCTCAAACCCTACCACGAGAGGACCGAGGAAGTGGCCGCCATATGCACGCCCACCTCGGAAGATCAGGAGAATCTGCCACTACCTGATCTGCTAGAGCAGGAGGAGCAAGCAGAGCCCTCCAAGGGGGTTCAACTGGGGGAGCGGCTAAGCCCTCAAGAGCGAACCCAGGTACAGGAGCTGATAGCGGCGAAAGGTGCCACTTTCTCTAACTTGCCTGGGTACACTCAGCTAGCCACCCACCGAGTAGAAACCCCTGGACAGCTACCAATGCGACAAATTCCATATCGGATTCCCGAATCTGTCCGGGAACACATGAGAAAAGAAATTGAGGAGATGTTGCAGTTAGGGGTTATCGAACACTCAGATAGCCCCTGGGCATCACCGGTAGTCCTGGTCCCCAAAAAGGATGGTACAACCCGATTCTGTGTGGACTACCGGAGGCTGAACGACAAAATGGTGTCTGACGCCTACCCGATGCCCCGGATAGACGAGCTGCTAGATAGGATGGCCAGAGGCCAGTATCTTACTTCAATAGATTTATGTAAGGGATACTGGCAAATTACACTAGCCGAGGATGCCATCCCCAAGTCGGCGTTTGTCACCCCGTTTGGCTTGTACCAGTTTAGAGTCATGCCATTCGGGATGAAGAACACCCGGCAACCTTTCAGCGGATGGTAGATCGGCTACTGGATGGGTTCCAGGATTATGCATGCGCATACCTGGACGATATCGCCATATATAGCCAGACCTGGTCCGAGCACCTACAACACATAGGGGCCGTAATAGATCGGATTGGAGAGGCAGGGTTGACACTGACGCCTAGCAAGTGTCACATAGGGATGGCAGAAGTGCAGTGTTTGGGCCACCGGGTAGGAAGTGGGCAACAAAAACCTGAGCCAGCGAAAATTGAAGCCGTAGCTAAGTGGCCCACCCCTAGAACCAAGACCCAAGTCCTCGCTTTCCTGGGTACCGCCGGGTACTATAGGAAATTCGTAACCAACTACAGTGCCCTGGCCAAACCCTTGACGGACCTGACGCGCAAGAACCTACCCAGACAGGTCATCTGGGCCCCAGAGTGTGAACAGGCATTTACCCAACTTAAGACGGCTCTGACTAATGCACCTGTACTTGCTGCTCCTGATCCAACTAAACGCTTTCTTGTCCACACAGACGCTTCAATGTTTGGATTGGGAGCAGTACTGAGCCAAGTTGGAGCCGATGGCGGAGAACACTCTGTAGCTTATTTAAGCCGGAAATTGTTACGCCGTGAAGTGAGCTATGCCGCCATCGAAAAAGAATGCCTGGCCGTGGTGTGGGCCCTGAAAAAGTTACAACCATACCTCTATGGGCAACCCTTTTCTTTGCTCACAGATCACAACCCGTTGGTGTGGCTAAACCATGTGGCTGGAGACAACGCCAGGCTACTGCGCTGGAGTTTGGCGCTGCAGCCTTTTGACTTTACAATCCATTATCGCCCCGGGACACAAAACGGTAACGCCGACGGGTTATCTAGACAGACTGACTTTGAAAAGTGATCTGTGGCCCTCCTCCGGACATCCCCAAGCCTATCCGTTGGGATCAGACTGTGTATGCCGGCTTGGTTCTGGGAGAGCATTGTGGCAAACCTAGCTACTTGAACAATATACAGAGACTATGGCTTTAAGGGTTGCCTGTATGGTTGTGGTGATGTGTATGTTCCTGGGTGTAATGTATGCTGACTGTATAATATTGTATTGCCTGCATTGGCTATCTGCCGAAAGCAGATAGCTGGATTTCCTTTCGTTTCACGAACAGCGCCTTTGCGGGCTGTTCATGAACCGAATAGACCAACATGTAATAGCCCACACATTGAGAGACGTGTGGCGCTTGTTAACCGATTGCAACAATGGCGGTCGGCCATCTTGGATCCTTTGTTCCCCCAGCAGTGTTCGGTCGTCGAGCGTGTGGTACTGAAAACGGCTACTCGACGGCGTGAACACCGCTGGACTTCCAGGCCGTTCGGGAGTTCCGGGACCTTCGGGACCTTCGGTAATTTACTCCCTTTAGGTCAATCGGTAGTTTGAATAAAAGTATGGTGAATACGTTTTTCGTGCGGCGTTCGGTTGTTTTAGCTGGGATCTGGGCGGTAATCTCACGAATTGTGTGCCCAGACCCCTGCTATCTACCGAACGTCCATTCATGTAAATCACCCCAATATTGGGGAAGTTATGTATTTTCATGTGAATTGTCGGTTCTGCTGCACGGAGGGATAATCCACTTAACTGTACATTCCAGTGGGATTGTCCCTCGAGTGCAGCAGTGCCTGATGGGAGAAAAGGTCTGAATGTTAAGTCCCCCATGTAGTCCCCTACTGTAATACCCCTGTGATGTGACTCAGGAAACCCCTTGCATGGGGAATTGTATAAATTCTGGAGCCTGTGAATAAAGCCTCAGTTGACTCCTAGAATTGTGTTTCGTCCGGTTACTGGGGGATTTGGGATATTGCCTTACTTTTCAGCGCTGATTGTGGATTACTGAATGTACCAGCGGAATTCGTGTGTTTTAATACTGCCGATCCGCTACAACAGTATATAATACACAGAGCCATGCTATATATATAATACACAGAGCCATGCTATATATATATATATAATACAGTGTATAATACACAGAGCCATGCTATATATATATATATATATATATAATACAGTATATAATACACAGAGCCATGCTATATATATATATATATATATATATATATATAAAATACAGTATATAATACACAGAGCCATGATATATATATATATAATACAGTATATAATACACAGAGCCATGCTATATATATAATACAGTATATAATACACAGAGCCATGCTATATATATAATACAGTGTATAATACACAGAGCCATGCTATATATATATATATATATATATATATATAATACAGTATATAATACACAGAGCCATGATATATATATATATATAATACAGTATATAATACACAGAGCCATGCTATATATATAATACAGTGTATAATACACAGAGCCATGCTATATATATAATACAGTGTATAATACACAGAGCCATGCTATATATATATATATATATATATATATATATATATATATATAATACAATGGAGAGAAAAGCACAAATAAGGGTGCGCCTAAGACAAGTAGAATGAGTGTATAAAAATATGTATCAGAGAGTCCAAGCAGCGATACCTAGAAAGTCCGAATATAAATAATCCACATATGCAGGAGGTAGTCCTAGTGCTACATAAAATGGTATGTGAAGTCCCAGATGTATATCCGCAGAATATTCAGAGCTTATATCCAGCTCTGGTGTAAATGGCACGTAGTGGAATAATCCCCACTCAAGGATATACGTTGCTCCTCTTTTGTTCTTTAGCAGAGTACTTTGGTGGAGTAGTCCAGCTCGAGGTAAAAGAATAAAATATAGTGCTCACTGTATAGTTGATAAAATGTAAAAAACAGAATAAAATATACTCACGGTATATACAGGGAGTGCAGAATTATTAGGCAAGTTGTATTTTTGAGGATTAATTTTATTATTGAGCAACAACCATGTTCTCAATGAACCCAAAAAACTCATTAATATCAAAGCTGAATATTTTTGGAAGTAGTTTTTAGTTTGTTTATAGTTTTAGCTATGTTAGGGGGGTATCTGTGTGTGCAGGTGACTATTACTGTGCATAATTATTAGGCAACTTAACAAAAAACAAATATATACCCATTTCAATTATTTATTATTACCAGTGAAACCAATATAACACCTCAACATTCACAAATATACATTTCTGACATTCAAAAACAAATCAGTGACCAAGGTTCTCAATGGGGTTCAGATCAGGTGAACAAGGAGGCCATGTCATTAGATTTTCTTCTTTTATACCCTTTCTTGCCAGCCACGCTGTGGAGTACTTGGACGCGTGTGATGGAGCATTGTCCTGCATGAAAATCATGTTTTTCTTGAAGGATGCAGACTTCTTCCTGCACCACTGCTTGAAGAAGGTGTCTTCCAGGAACTGGCAGTAGGACTGGGAGTTGAGCTTGACTCCATCCTCAACCCTAAAAGGCCCCACAAGCTCATCTTTGATGATACCAGCCCAAACCAGTACTCCACCTCCACCTTGCTGGCGTCTGAGTCAGACTGGAGCTCTCTGCCCTTTACCAATCCAGCCACGGGCCCATCCATCTGGCCCATCAAGACTCACTCTCATTTCATCAGTCCATAAAACCTTAGGAAAATCAGTCTTGAGATATTTCTTGGCCCAGTCTTGACGTTTCAGCTTGTGTGTCTTGTTCAGTGGTGGTCGTCTTTCAGCCTTTCTTACCTTGGCCATGTCTCTGAGTATTGCACACCTTGTGCTTTTGGGCACTCCAGTGATGATGCAGCTCCGAAATATGGCCAAACTGGTGGCAAGTGGCATCGTGGCAGCTGCACGCTTGACTTTTCTCAGTTCATGGGCAGTTATTTTGCGCCTTGGTTTTTCCACATGCTTCTTGCGACCCTGTTGACTATTTTGAATGAAACGCTTGATTGTTCGATGATCACGCCTCAGAAGCTTTGCAATTTTAAGAGTGCTGCATCCCTCTGCAAGATATCTCACTATTTTTGACTTTTCTGAGCCTGTCAAGTCCTTCTTTGACCCATTTTGCCAAAGGAAAGGAAGTTGCCTAATAAATATGCACACCTGATATAGGGTGTTGATGTCATTAGACCACACCCCTTCTCATTACAGAGATGCACATCACCTAATATGCTTAATTGGTAGTAGGCTTCGAAATTATAAGAAGTTTTTGGAGTAAGACAACATGCATAAAGAGGATGATGTGGTCAAAATACTCATTTGCCTAATAATTCTGCACTCCCTGTAGAGCAGACGTACTGCTCGGTGGATGGCGTATGGGTGGTATAATCCCCACCTTAGGATTCTTGGTACTCCAATATGGACAAAAAAGTAGTAGTAGTCAGGTCTGAATAAAATAAACTTGCAAATAATGGAAAATTTATTCATACTTACCGTAATTTTCTTTTCCTGGTCATATGCCATGGCAGCACAACATTGGGTAGCTCCTCCCTATCCCCATTGGACAGGAATAATTATTAAGCTGTATAAGTACCACCTCCTACCCCTCCTTCCCCAGTCATGTTTTCCAGCAATAGCCCCGGGTGGGACCCTTGTGCTGCCATGGCATATGACCAGGAAAAGAAAATTACGGTAAGTATGAATAAATTTTCCATTTTCCTGGCCATATCCATGGCAGCACAACATTGGGTAATACCCAAGCAATAAACCAGGGAGGGAAAGAGACACAGACTCCAAAATTTGAATGCAAAGTGTATTAACACCACAACAAGTGAAAAAATAGAAATCAGGCATCGGATACAGACAGAACTGATTTAGCAAATTGATCAGATATACCTGCTCTAACATCAATTTGGTAGCTCTTAATGAAAGTGTTAGAGGAAGACCATGTAGCTGCTTTACAAATGAGTTCAGGAGAAACATTAGCAGCGGCTGCCCAGGAAGATGAGAGAGCCCTCGTGGAATGGGCTTTAAGACCCACAGGGACCGGATATCCAGCCGATTGATAAGCCAGAATAATAGCTGCTACTATCCACCTGCTAATGGTAGATTTGGGAGCTTGTGAGCCCTTTTTACAGCCGCAATGAAGGACGAAAAGACTGTGAGAAGTACGCCAAGCAGAAGTCCTATCAATATATATCTGGAGACATCTTACTAGATCCAGAGAAGATAGGTTAGTAGAATTCTCCATTTCTTCGGAGTCAGACCTCAGAGATGGAAGAACAATATCCTCGTTGATGTGAAAGGAGGAGGTGACTTTAGGTCGAAATTCGGGAACCGTACGGAGGACAACTCTGTCTTTGTGAAAGACCGTAAAAGGCTCCTTAATGGATAGAGCATGGAGCTCAGAAACCCTCCTGCCGGAAGCTAGGGCAATCAGCAGAGCAGTCTTAACAGAGAGAGCATGAAGAGGAACTGTGTCAAACGGTTCAAAAGGTTCCAACTTTAGGGCATTCAAGACCAAAGGGAGATTCCAAGATGGAACAAATGGTTTAATAGGAGGTTTTATCTGAAGGACTCCTTTGATGAACCTGATGACATCCGCGTCCAGTGCCCATCGATGATTGGTTAGAGCGGACAAAGCTGAGACGTGCACCTTGAGAGTGTTATAGCTCAGCCCTTTAGCAAGCCCAGACTGCAGGAACTCCAAAATATTAGAGGAGGAAGGATCTTGAATATTAATGTTCCTGTGAAGGGCCCAGTCAGAGAAAACTTCCCACACTCCATAATAAGTGGCCGAAGTGGAATGCTTACGTGTCTTCAGCATAGTGCCTATAACGTCCTGGGAGAATCCTTTACTCAAAAGCCGGTTCCTTTCAGTCTCCAAGCCATGAGATAGAGAGAGACCGGATTTGGATGAAACACAGGACCTTGGAACAGAAGATCCGGAGTTCTGGGGAGTGGGAGAGGAGGTTCCACCAAAAGACTTTGAAGCAGAGGAAACCAGGGTCTTCGAGGCCAATAAGGCGCAATCAGGATGAGAGACACCTGCTCTGTTCTCATCTTCCTCAGGAGCGGGAGAATTAGTGGAAATGGGGGAAAGGCATAGCCCATCCTGAACCTCCAGGGGCTTGATAAAGCATCCCTCCCCAGTGCTAGGTGGTCGTCTTCTTTCGTGAAGAAAAGCTTTACTTTTCTGTTGGCCCGAGTGGCTAGAAGGTCTACTTGAGGGAGACCCCATTTGTCCACAATCAAGCGGAATACACTGTCTGAGAGGCACCATTCCCCCGGATCTATCCTGGATCTGCTGAGAAAATCCGCCAGCTGATTCCGTTTCCCTGGTAGATGGATGGCAGTAAGGCCCGCCAGGTTTCTCTGAGCCCACCACATCAGGTGATTCATGATTTCCATCATCTTGCAGCTCCTGGTACCCCCTTGGTGATTGACATAGGATACCACCGTGGAGTTGTCCGTACTTATCTTCACCCATTGCCCCTTGAGATGATTCGAGAAGTGTTTCAATGCTTTGAGGACAGCCAGAAGCTCTAGGCAATTGGAATGAACATTGTTTGCCCTGAAACTCCATTCTTCCTGCGCAAAGTCGTGGAGACAATGAGCGCCCCATCCCCATTGGCTGGCATCCGTTGTCACAGTTATCCACGCGATATCTCCTAGTGGAAAACCCTTTGATAGGTGCTCCCTGTTTAACCACCAGATTAGAGAATGGCGTACATTCAGGGAAAGTTTGATGGGTTGGTGCAGGTTCCCGGAGGAGAACTGTCTCAGGAAATTGGCTTGGAATGGTCTCATTCTCCACTGTGCCCATCTGGTCAGTCCTATTGTGGAGGACATGGAACCAAGGAGGCTCATTATGGCCTTTGCCGGGGCCACCCTGGATATCAGCATTCTTCTCAATAACATCTTGAGTTTCCGTATTCTTGCTGATGAAAGTTGAACAGTGCCCTTTAGAGTGTCGAAGTGAGCACCTAAGTAAACCATAGATTGCGTTGGGTGGAGGTGGCTCTTCTTGGTGTTGATCTTCCAGCCGTGAGCTTGCAGAAACTGAATGCTGGTAATAGCATGGGATGTCAGAGAATCTACGTTGTTTCCTAAGATCGAGATGTCGTCCAAATAATGGTAAATCGCAATGTTCTGTTTTCTGAGCTCTGCAATGAGAACAATCAGGACCTTTGTAAATGTCCTCGGAGCTGTGCTCAGTCCAAAGGGGAGGGCCCTGAACTGGAAGTGACCTTCTTCCACAGCAAACCTCAGAAACTTTTGATGAGTTTGGGCGATGGGTATGTGAAAGTACGCATCTAACAGATCTATGGACAGCATCCATTGGTTGGGTGACACTACTTTTATTATAGATTGTAGGGATTCCCTTTTGAACCTGCGAATGTGCAGATGCTTGTTTAGCCTGTGTAGATCCAGAATGGGTCTCCATCCCCCTGAGGATTTCTTCGTTAAGAAGATGTGGGAGTAGAACCCTTGAGTTCTCTCGCCGGCTGGCACTTTGGTGATAACTTTCTCCTTCTGCAAGGAAAGGATGAAGTCTTGTAAGGCCATGCACTTTTCCTTGTCCCCTGGCCACTTTGTGAGGTGAAAGGACCTGCTTGGAGGATGCTCGAGAAATTCTATCAAGTAACCTCTCCGAATAATATCCAGTACCCAACCGTCGCTTGTGGATACTCCCCATATCGGTAGATATTGGAGAAGACAAGCCCCGACACCTTCGGATTTGGGAATTATATAGTCATAAATTCCTCTGGTTTTTATAGGAAGATGAACCGCGTGACTTGCCTCCTCTGTTTCCAGCTGGGGCTCCTCTCCCAGGTTGAAATCTGGAATATTCTCTGCCCGGTTTGTAGGACCTACTGTCACGAAAGGAATGGTACTCTTTCCGGGCACGAAAGGATCCTTTATACTTTCTCTCCTGAGGTAGAAAGGCTTTATTCCCTTCAGCCGCCCTCTTAATGCATTCGTCCAAATTCTTGCCAAATAACATGCTCCCGTGAAATGGCAAAGAACACAAACTATTCTTGGAGGAAGCATCGGCTGCCCAAGATCTGAGCCAAAGAGCTCGCCTAGAGGAAATCGAGAAGGACATATTTCTAGCAAGACTCCTTACCAGATCCACTGCAGCTTCTGATGAAAAATCAATTGCTAGACGCATATCTCTTAGGTCCTCCAAAATGGAAGAACGGCTTCTGCCACTCCTTATGTCCCCTTCCAGCTCCTGTATCCAAACCTTCATAGCTCTCGTAACTGACGTGAGAGCAACGGCCGGGTGGAGACTTGTGCCTGAGGCTACATAGGATTTGTAAAGGTAGTATTCCATCTTACGATCCATAGGATCCCTGAAGGAACCTGCATCGTCTACAGGAAGGGTAGTGTGCTTGGCTAGTCTGACCACTGCAGCATCAACTTTAGGTGGAAAATCCCATGTTTCAGCATCTTTGGAATGAAACGGATATAATCTTGAGAACTTCCCTTTTGCAGATGATCTCCGGTCAGACCTGGACCATTCTTCTTTAATAAGGTCACTAATTGTGGTATGCACAGGGAAAGCCGCTCTCTTTCTTCTAAGATCAGAGAAATAGCGGTTAGATGTAGACGGTTCCTCTTCTGAGGGTTCCTTCAAGGTAAGGGTTTCTCTGACCCGGGCAATTAAATGATCCACCTCCGCAGGTACCAGGAAGGATCAGGGATAGCCTCCTCCTCCGAGGAAAAAGCTAGGTCTCTCAGAGAAGCTGAATCCATTAACTCTTCTTCAGAGTTTCCTGGAGATAAATCTGAGGGCTCAGAATATCTAGGCCGCTTGTGGGTCTTACCAACCTCTCTTATACCCTGGGCAACTGCATGCTTAATAAGTTGCATAAAGTCCGGTGTTGAATGAGAAGGGCCAGCTGCTGCTGAGAGACAATCTGAACAGAGACGTTTTCCTTCTATGGCTCTGTTATCACAGGATATACACAGCGTCCTTTTGGGCGACTTCCCCTTGGACGATCCTGAAGTCTTTGTACTTTTAGCACTGAAATACAACAAACGTGCTCATTAGTACATTACCTCTCTTTTTTTTTAAAAGGATGGCTTACCTATATTGCTTAGATTGTGACCTATTGTGATGAGAAGAATCCGATTCCCTGGATCCTGAGCGAGAATCCATCTATAAAGAATAGATGGAACAGCGAAACTAATACCAAGAAGAAATATATATAAAAAATAAAAATAAGAGGGGAGAAAAACTTACTTCGATGCTTGAGAAGGAAAAAGGAACCTGGAAAGGCGAAGAACCAACAGA
Source organism: Pelobates cultripes (assembly GCA_933207985.1). Classification (NCBI taxonomy): domain Eukaryota; kingdom Metazoa; phylum Chordata; class Amphibia; order Anura; family Pelobatidae; genus Pelobates; species Pelobates cultripes. Next base: position 374,150,351 of record OW240913.1, on the reverse strand, counting down.
ATGGTGCAGAAAAAACTTTCCTGGAGGTAGAAGCTCAACCTACCCTGAAAAAGAGGTCTGGCGCTTTAAGAAGGGTATCTGATGTCATCGCGCATGCGCAAATGAGCGAAAAAACGCGCGAACGGCCCAAATGGATAGATTTAGCGCGTGAACGTGCTAATTCGTTAATCGCGTTCGCGCGCTTATTCAAACGAAGCCGCGCGAACGCTTAGAAACAACCGAACGTCGCGCATGCGTCCAGGAGCCCACGAATGCCGCGCAGGCGCCCATGAGACTCCCGAATGCCGCGCAGGCGCACAGGAACTCCCGAACGCCGCGCAGGCGCACAGGAACTCCCGAACGCCGCGCAGGCGCACAGGAATTCCCGAACGCCGTGCAGGCACAGGGGAACCCCAGGACATAGAGATTACAGTTTTCTTAGAGAAGGAGACCGATTACCTACTGTATCTTCAGAAGAATAATCTTACAGGTAAGAACCAAATCATGGAGCCATTACCTTGATTCAGGGGTGAGATTCCAAGTCCGGAAACCAGCCATAATTCCATGTTATTCCACTTGCTACATTATTGGAAGAATCATAGGAAGGTAAAAACCCCGGTCACTAAAGGGGTTCTCTCCAGGGGGACACCTTTGCGCAGGGCCGTATACTGGAGACTTCCCAGGGGAGAGAGGGTGAACTCCCCAGGGACCAGAGGAACTAATCCTCAGGTAAGCCATAAAGAAATTCTAATAGTCTGAAAAGACCGACATGTCCTAGGGATAGGACAGGAAAAAAAGACTGGGGAAGGAGGGGTAGGAGGTGGTACTTATACAGCTTAATAATTATTCCTGTCCAATGGGGATAGGGAGGAGCTACCCAATGTTGTGCTGCCATGGATATGGCCAGGAAAGTAAAATAATAAAATTATACTAAAAGAAGGTAATATAATACTAAGGTGGGAAGAGGAATGTGGCAACCAAATGTATAATAGCCAAATATTCCTTTATTAACACTTAGATTATATAAAAAGTTCCTATACGCGTTTCGCCACAATAGGCTTCATCAAGTAGAAACTTATAAAAAGAGAAAAACAGACCTAACATATAGCACTTATATAAGAAAACATAAAATTGCAGATAAATTGAAATTCCCGCCAAAATGACGTCACCGGCGTCATGGGAGTGGACACAATTCAATAAAAATGTGGAAAATATAAAAAGTCAATATAAGAGTGTTTAAAATATAGTATAGAAGTCAGAAGCATTATTTGTACACAAAATATTAAAAAACGAGGTTTTACAGTGTAAGAAATTATAACATCATGTGACACGGAAGTAAATAAGAACCTGTCATGTGATTTTAGGTTAAGTAGGAGCCTCTGGGTTGAGTTTTATGATCAGACAAGCAGGTTCAATACTCAGAAAAGGCTGGCATACAGTTATATGGGACAGGTGGCTGCACCAGTAGAGTGTCAGACTAGGAACACACACTCCACAAGTTTGAAACCCCTCAGAGGTTACTAACATATTCCAATAGATTAACATAGGTAAATATTATTAGAACAGAATATAAATATAGATACAACTGTAACATTAATAAAATACATATAAATACAATAATATAATACATTAAAAAAAGTAAGTATAAAAAGACATACTTAAAATAAGTTAGGAAAAATAATAACAAATACAGTGAATTATATAATCAAGTAATTTTAAAATTATAGTAAGAGGGTTGCATAAAAGCTAAAATAAAACATTTTTTTTTTTTTTTTTTTTTTTAAAAGATTACAAGAAATTAAAAAGGTCAAATTCTATATTGAGGCCTAATGGGGTGAGGGTCTTCAAGTTGCAAGCCCATTCCATTTCTTTACTACCTAAGATCTTTTTTATATTGCCTCCTCTCCATGGGATTTCACACACATCGATACCTATACATTTAAGTAATTTGCACAGGAGTACATGATGGCGCAAAGGAATCAAGCCTTCTCACCTCAAGCAGAAACCGCTGCTGTTTCAACTGTGGGCCAGGGAAGGCCAAAAATACCACATCATGCATTTAAAACTTTTTGCGAGGATAAAGACGAAATAGATGGATTCTTGCAAGATTTTGAAAGATTGTGTGACTTGCATGATGTAGAGCAAGCTATGTGGGTACCTTTGTTGGCAGGCAAACTGTCTGGGCGTGCAGCAGACGCCTACCGGGCTGTACCCAGAGAGGACAGCAAGAATTATGACAAGGTAAAGCAGGCGCTATTAGAAAGGTATGCCATTACCCCAGAGGCATACCGGCGCAAGTTCCGAGAATTGAAAAAAGGGGACAAAGACTCACATGCGGAGTGGGCACACAAGCTTGACCAAGCCTCACAAGGCTGGATACAAGCCAGCAGAGCTACCACCATGGAAGAGTTACGCCAGATGTTGCTACTGGAGCAGTTTTGTAATGGCCTGGCACCAGAGGCTCAAGAATGGGTGAATGACCGAAATCCTCACACCCTAACCGAAGCGGCACGATTGGCCGACCAACATTATGATGCTAGGAGGCATCATAAAAATAATAACCGAGGGTATGCAAAACCCAACCCGCAACCGTTTCCAGTTATTGCTCCTGCCCCAGCGACAGCACCATCCAGACCAGCACTTGTGGGACAACCTCCCCACTCCCGTTATAATGGCAGGTCCAACATCCAGTGCCATGCCTGTAAGCAATGGGGGCACATGGCCCGGGAGTGCACCCAAAACCGGAGCCGCAAGAACTGGAATCAGCTCCGGCAGAATATGGCCCCGCGGGCAGCTGCTCATTATTATCATGCAGAGCCAACTTTGCCAGGAGTGCCGCTTGAGTCGGCTGATGAACCCCTGGGCGTTTTGCACGATGTAATGTCCATCCATGCTACTGACAACCGACAACCACATTGCCAGACCGTGACTCTGGAAGGGAAAGAGGTACAGGGGCTACGTGATTCCGGCGCTACCTTAACTTTGGTTGCCCCGCATTTGGTGTCAGGATCAGCACATACCGGGGGATCGGTAGCAGTCCGGGTAGCAGGGGGTGCCATGTACCGGCTACCAACTGCCAAGGTACATCTGAATTGGGGTGCGGGGGAAGGTATGGTGGAGGTGGGGCTGATGCACAAGTTACCAGCTGATGTTGTTTTGGGGAATGACCTGGGGCAAATGACTTCCGCTTTTGTGCCCCAAAGTCCTCGCCATGAGGCATATCCAGTGACCACCCGTCAGCAGGCTCGCACCACGGCTTCATCTTCCACACACTCTGAGGCTCAGGTAAGAGACAATGTACCCCGTGTAACCCGTGTTTCCTGGGATACCCCGACTGACTTTGAGGCAGAGGTTAAAAACGATCCCACGTTGCAAATTTATAAGGATAAGGCGACAGCTGGTCAGACAGGTTTAGAGGGAGAACAGTATGTATGGGAGAAAAATCTGTTATATCGTGTTGCTGAGCGGGTGGTAGGGGGTTCTGTACATGTGACTAATAAGGCATTTAGGGATGACAAGAACGAGGTACAGATTGACACATGCATTTTTCTGGCCAGGTATATCTAGAGATGTGAGACAGTATTGTCAGACATGTGACATTTGTCAGAGAGTGGGAAAAAGGGGTGACCGCCACAAAGCGAAATTGTGCCCCCTTCACATTATTGAAGAACCCTTTAGCAGAGTAGCAGTGGATATAGTAGGACCACTGTCCAAGCCTAGCCCTTCCGGCAAGCGGTATATTCTGACCATTGTAGATTATGCCACCCGGTACCCGGAGGCTATAGCCCTTTCCAATATACAAGCAGAAACGGTAGCCGAAGCTATGATGAAGATATTTTCCAGGATGGGATTTCCCCAAGAGATAATTTCAAATAGGGGGACCCAATTTACAGCCGAAGTGACCCACCAGCTATGGAAGTTATGTGGCATTAAGCCAATTGTAAATTCTGCCTATCACCCGCAGTCCAATGGGTTGTGTGAGCGCTTTAACGGTACCTTGAAGCAGATGCTCAGGACATTTGGGGAGTCCCATAAAGACTGGGAGAGGTTTTTACCCCATCTGCTTTTTGCGTACCGAGAAGTGCCACAGGAATCTACCGGCTTCTCTCCGTTTGAGTTATTGTTTGGGAGAAGGGTGAGGGGACCCCTAGACTTAATTAGAGAACATTGGGAGGGGGGGAGCAGTGCAGATGGAGTCCCCATTGTGCCATACGTGCTGGAGTTCCGGGACCGCTTGGAGGCTCTAACCCAAACCGTACGGTGGTACAATAGGGGAGCCAGAGACCGTAGCTTCCAGGTGGGACAGAAAGTTCTAATTTTGAAACCTGTCCGCACAGACAAGCTACAGGCCACCTGGCAGGGCCCATACCAAGTGGTAGAACAGAGATGTGACACCACTTATGTGATCGGCCCGTGCTCTGGGGTAGGGAAACGACGCATGCTCCATGTGAACATGCTCAAACCCTATCACCAGAGAATAGAGGAGGTAGCAGCCATCTGTGCCCCAGCCACTGAGGATTATGAGAATCTGCCCTTGCCAGACATGTTAGAAAAGGAAGATTCTGCAGAAAAAGTCTCCAGGAGCGTGCCCAGGTACAGGAGTTGATTGCGGCAAAAGGTGCTACCTTCTCCAATTTACCAGGGTACACTCTGTTAGCTAACCACCGAGTAGAGACCCCAGGACAGCTCCCTATGAGACAGACTCCGTATCGTATCCCTGAAGCAGTAAGGGAGCACATGAGGAAAGAAATTGAGGAAATGTTGCAGTTAGGGGTTATCGAACATTCAGATAGCCCCTGGGCATCACCGGTAGTGCTAGTACCCAAGAAGGATGGCACCACGCGGTTTTGTGTAGACTACCGGAGGCTCAATGACAAAACAGTGTCTGACGCCTACCCGATGCCCCGTATAGACGAGCTGCTAGATAGGATGGCAAGAGGCCAGTATCTCACTACCATTGATCTGTGTAAGGGATACTGGCAGATTCCACTAGCCGAGGAGGCCATCCCCAAGTCGGCGTTTGTCACCCCGTTTGGCCTGTATCAATTTCGGGTCATGCCTTTCGGGATGAAAAACGCTCCGGCTACCTTTCAGAGGATGGTAGATCGGCTACTGGACGGGTTCCAAGAGTACGCCTGTGCGTACTTAGATGATATAGCCATTTATAGCCAGACCTGGGCAGATCATTTGAAACATATTAGTGTGGTCATTGACCGTATTGGAGAGGCAGGGCTGACACTAAAACCTAGCAAGTGTCACATAGGGATGGCAGAGGTGCAGTACCTGGGTCACAGGGTAGGATGCGGACAGCAGAGGCCCGAACCGGCCAAGATAGAGGCAGTAGCTAAGTGGCCTACCCCCAGGACAAAGACACAAGTATTGGCGTTCCTTGGTACCGCTGGTTACTACAGAAAATTTGTGCCCAATTACAGCGCCCTGGCCAAACCCCTGACGGACTTGACCAAGAAAAACTTGCCACGACAGGTCAACTGGGCCCCAGAGTGTGAACAGGCATTCCATGAACTAAAAACTGCATTAACTAAGGCTCCTGTGTTAACTGCCCCTGATCCAACTAAACGATTTCTTGTTCACACAGACGCTTCCATGTTTGGATTGGGGGCAGTACTGAGCCAAGTGGGAGCTGATGGCGGAGAACATCCCGTAGCTTACTTAAGCAGAAAATTACTACCAAGGGAAGTAGGCTACGCCGCCATCGAGAAGGAATGCCTGGCCGTGGTGTGGGCCCTCAAAAAGTTACAACCTTATTTGTATGGACAACCATTCTCCTTGCTCACAGATCACAACCCGTTGGTGTGGCTACACAGGGTGTCAGGAGACAATGCCCGGCTGTTGCGCTGGAGTTTGGCGCTGCAGCCGTTTGATTTCACGATCCATTATCGCCCTGGAAAACAGAATGGTAACGCCGATGGGTTGTCCAGACAGACAGAACTTGAGAAATGATCTGTGAGCACTCCCCCGGACATCCCCAAGCCGATCCGCTGGGATCAGACTGTGTATGCCGGCTTGGTTTTGGGGGAGCATTGTGGCAAACCTAGCCACTTGGGACTGCCTAAGATAGAATGGTTGTGCCTATTTTCTGTTGTGTACTGCGCGCCGGTATAGTGTGGCGTCTCCGGCTATGTTTAATTTATGCTGTACTGTGTATGTCTGTTCGAATCCTCCCCATTCGTTAGCATTGCTATTAAAACTGACTAAGTTGTATATTTTGAAGTAGAAAGGTAACGGTTTATGTCCTCGTAGTTTTCATTACTGTATGTTACAGCAGGGGCTGTTGGGAGGAGGACCTGGAAACGGTAGTCTCCCTCCAGTCCCCTCAACCAAAACCCCTGCTGCCCATCTTTGGAAACCCCTGTTGAGTGACCTGCTTTAAATATCAGTTATTTTTAATAAAGTGACAGTTGAGTGACCTGCTTTAAATATCAGTCTTTTTGAATAAAGTGGCAGTTGACTCTCAGACTGTGTTTCGTCTGGTTCTTGGGAGGATTTGGGAATATTGCCTGCTTCCAGCTTTGTACTTGGTTATTGCATTCTACCAGCAGAGATCCTGGGATTATAAAATTGCAGCTCCGCAACAAGTATATAATACACAGAGCCATGCTATATAATACAGTGTATAATACACAGAGCCATGCTATATATATATAATACAGTGTATAATACACAGAGCCATGCTATATATATAATACAGTATATAATACACAGAGCCATGCTATATAATACAGTGTATAATACACAGAGCCATGCTATATATATAATACAGTGTATAATACACAGAGCCATGCTTTATATATAATACAGTGTATAATACACAGAGCCATGCTATATATATAATACAGTGTATAATACACAGAGCCATGCTATATATATATAATACAGTGTATAATACACAGAGCCATGCTATATATATAATACAGTGTAAAATACACAGAGCCATGCTATATATATAATACAGTGTATAATACACAGAGCCATGCTATATATATAATACAGTATATAATACACAGAGCCATGCTATATATATAATACAGTGTATAATACACAGAGCCATGCTATATATATAATACAGTGTGTAATACAGAGCCATGCTATATATATAATACAGTGTATAATACACAGAGCCATGCTATATATATAATACAGTGTATAATACACAGAGCCATGCTATATATATAATACAGTGTGAAATACAGAGCCATGCTATATATATAATACAGTGTATAATACACAGAGCCATGCTATATATATAATACAGTATATAATACACAGAGCCATGCTATATAATACAGTGTATAATACACAGAGCCATGCTATATAATACAGTGTATAATACAGTGTATAATACACAGAGCCATGCTATATAATACAGTGTATAATACACAGAGCCATGCTATATATATAATACAGTGTATAATACACAGAGCCATGCTATATAATACAATGTATAATACACAGAGCCATGCTATATATATATATATATATATATATATATATATAATACAGTGTATAATACACAGAGCCATGCTTTATAATACAGTGTATAATACAGTGTATAATACACAGAGCCATGCTATATAATACAGTGTATAATACACAGAGCCATGCGATATATATAATACAGTGTATAATACACAGAGCCATGCTATATATATAATACAGTATATAATACACAGAGCCATGCTATATATATAAAACAGTGTATAATACACAGAGCCATGCTATATAATACAGTGTGTAATACAGAGCCATGCTATATATATATAATACAGTGTATAATACACAGAGCCATGCTATATAATACAGTGTATAATACACAGAGCCATGCTATATATATAATACAGTATATAATACACAGAGCCATGATATATATGTATAATAAAGTGTATAATACACAGAGCCATGCTATATAATACAGTGTATAATACACAGAGCCATGCTATATAATACAGTGTGTAATACAGAGCCATGCTATATATAATACAGTGTATAATACACAGAGCCATGCTATATAATACAGTGTATAATACACAGAGCCATGCTATATATATAATACAGTGTATAATACACAGAGCCATGCTATATAATACAGTGTATAATACACAGAGCCATGCTATATATATAATACAGTATATAATACACAGAGCCATGATATATATGTATAATAAAGTGTATAATACACAGAGCCATGCTATATAATACAGTGTATAATACACAGAGCCATGCTATATAATACAGTATATAATACACAGAGCCATGCTATATAATACAGTGTATAATACAGTGTATAATACACAGAGCCATGCTATATAATACAGTGTATAATACAGTGTATAATACACAGAGCCATGCTATATAATACAGTATATAATACACAGAGCCATGCTATATAATACAGTATATAATACAGTGTATAATACACAGAGCCATGCTATATAATACAGTATATAATACAGTGTATAATACACAGAGCCATGCTATATAATACAGTATATAATACACAGAGCCATGCTATATAATACAGTATATAATACAGTATATAATACACAGAGCCATGCTATATAATACAGTATATAATACAGTGTATAATACACAGAGCCATGCTATATAATACAGTGTATAATACACAGAGCCATGCTATATATAATACAGTATATAATACACAGAGCCATGCTATATAATACAGTGTATAATACAGTATATAATACACAGAGCCATGCTATATAATACAGTATATAATACAGTATATAATACACAGAGCCATGCTATATAATACAGTATATAATACAGTGTATAATACACAGAGCCATGCTATATAATACAGTGTATAATACACAGAGCCATGCTATATAATACAGTTGTGGCAAACCTAGCCACTCGGACTATAACTGGACACTATGCCTTTAAGGGTTGCCTATAGGTCTGGAGAGAGATGCGTTGTACCTGTATGTGCCTGCTTCATGTATTCCCTGCATTGCCTGTACCTATCTGTTCCGCCGAATGCAAATGGCGGTTTGTATGGGGATTCCCGTTCGTTTCGCGAACGGCACTTTGGAGGGCCGTTCGTGAAACGAATGCGATACCCCCTAATAGCCCACACACTTAGAGGCGTGTGGCGCTAGTTAACCGATTGCAACATTGTTGCAATCGGTTATTAGAGGCTCTCCTGGGTGGCCGTCGTTCGACTACCGACCATGCGGCGGTCGGCCATCTTGGATCCCTGGTTCTTCAGCGGGTCCGTGTTGTCGAACGCATAGCATTGCCAACAGTTATTCGACGGCACGAACACCGCTGAGCCTCCAGGACGTTCGGGAGTTTCAGGACCAGGTTCACTAAAAGCAATCGGTTCTTTTCGTGGGTTTTGAAAGAAATGTGTTTTCTGTGCGGCGTTCGGTTATTTTAGCTGGGATCTGAGCGGCAATCTCACGAATGATGCGCCCAGACCCCAGCTATCTACCGAACGTCCATTCGTGTAAATCCACCGTATATTGTACCAGTTGTAGATTTTTGTGTGAATTGCCGGTTCTGCTGCACGAGGGGATAATCCCCTTAACGGTGCATTCTGGGAGGATGATCCCTCTCGTGCAGCGGTGCCTGATGGGAGAAATATGTGGTACTGTAAGTCCCCCATGTAGTCCCCTCCTGTACAACCCCTGTAATGTCAGTTTGGAAACCTCTTGCATGGGGAATTGCATAAATACTGTGACCTGTGATTAAAACCTCAGTTGACTCCCAGCCTATGTGTCGTCTAGTTCTTGGGAAGGAAGGGTTACTGCAGTGCTGTTTGGATTATTATATGCTGATTCCCTGGATTATCCTTTGTTGTTCCTGTTACCCAGCGGAGATATCGTGGATCATACTGCCTCTCCGCTACAATTGGTGGCAAGCGACGGGATTGAATTTACACAGCAAAGCAACGTTCGGCAGATTTTTAAACGAATCAAGGAACAAGCATTCGGGAATTAGCGCATTCGAATAAACCTCACGAACAGCAGGTGAATGGGAACAGATTACGCCCTGCTAAAACGGAGCACATTAAAGGAGCTGCTGGAAGCAAGAGGAGCAATCGCCAGTAACAAGGCAAAGGCTGTCCTAATTACGGAGCTCATGGAAGGAGACAGAGCCGCAGCTGCTGCAGCACCTCAAATGGAGGGACAAACCAACGAATTTACAGCGGAATTCCGAGCACGAATGGCTTTATTTCCTGAACCACCATCTACAGAGATGATTAACCGGCTGTTCGCTGATGTACAGGAGTACATTATGGCTAGAGGACCGCCAGGAAACCAGCAAGCCAGAGAAAGAGCCGCAACGCCAGTCCATATTTTCCCAGGGAAAGCCAAAATCCCATATCAAGCCTTCAAAAGCTATGTGGAGACAGAGGGTGGCGTTGACGACTATTTACAGGATTTCGAGAGACTGTGTTTGCTGCACGAAATTAATGATGCAGACAGAGTACCCCTACTAGCGGGGAGATTATCTGGGCGAGCCGCCGAAGCGTACCGGGCAGTACCAGACGAGGATAGTAGAGACTACGCTAAAGTAAAACGGGCCATCCTAGCCCGGTATGCCATCACATCAGAGGCATACCGAAAGAAGTTTCGGGACATTAAAAAACCCACTAAGGACACCCATGTGGAATGGGCGCACCAGCTGCAACGAGCTGCCAAAGGGTGGCTGGAGGCCGCCCAAGTTGATACATTGGAGGGTCTGTTCCAGCTAATAGTACTGGAACAATTCTTCAATGGCGTCCCGACCTACCTACAAAACTGGATCCGGGACAGAAAGCCACACACCCTGCAGGAAGCGGCTAATATGGCAGACGATTTCCAGGACAATCGGAGAGATCAACCCATACCAACCCGAGCCACCATCCCCCCTACAACGACCAGCCCTCCAGGGGGCCCCGCAGGGGGACCAGCGACCAGGGGTAAACCAGAATTCCTACCCCCCCAGATATTCAGCACGTCCACCAATCCGGTGCCATACCTGCAACCAACAGGGGCACATCCAGAGAGACTGCCCACGGAACCGGCCTCGACCCGGCTGGAATAACGCCGCCCCGAGCAACCGTGCCGCAGTCCATTGTCTACAGGCCGAATCCTACCAAAATCTGGAGTTGGGGACAACCCGGGAGGAACCCCTCGGTACTCTACACGAGGTGAACCCTATCCAGGCCGCCTCCGATAACCGCCAAGGGCACCGCCAGGAAGTACACATGGAGGGGAGGAAAGTACAAGGACTTCGTGACTCTGGAGCCACCCTAACTCTAGTACGCAGTCATCTGGTACCAAAGCCCAAGCTCACGGGGGACTGTGTGGCTGTGCGGGTGGCTGGGGGAGCCATTTACAAAGTACCCACGGCCAAGGTGCACTTGAATTGGGGAGCGGGGCACGGGAATGTATATGTGGGGATGATGCAAGACTTGCCAGCGGATGTGATTTTGGGCAACGATTTGGGGGAGCTGACTTCAGCTTTTGTTCCACAGCCCACCGTACAAGAAGCATACCCGGTTGTGACCCGGCAACAGGCCCGCACCACTGCACCATCCGAACACTCTGAGGCTCAGGTAAGCAATGACCCTCCCCTACCCCCTATCATGCCCTGGGCCAATTCCATAGAGTTCGGGGCCGAAGTAGCCCTAGATCCTTCGTTACAGGTATACAAAGACCGCATGGATAAAAATCAAGCCGGGTTAGAGGGGGAAAGATATATCTGGGACAAAGGACTACTATATCGGCACGCAGAGAAGGTAGTGTCCGGGTCAATACCGTTGCCCATTAAACAGCTAATAGTGCCTCGAAAGTATAGGTTAGAGCTGTTACGCATAGCCCATGATATCCCTCTGTCTGGACACCTAGGCATCAGTCGGACCAAGCACAGGCTGACCCAAAATTTCTTTTGGCCAGGTATTTCCCAGGATATTAAGCGATATTGTCAGACCTGCGATACCTGCCAAAGGGTAGGCAAGAGGGGGGACAGATACAAAGCCCGACTACGGTCTCTGCCCATCATTGAAGAACCATTCAGTAGGGTGGCAGTAGACATTATAGGTCCCCTTGCAAAACCCAGCCCCTCCGGCAAGAAGTATGTCCTAACTGTGGTGGACTACGCCACCCGGTACCCCGAGGCAGTGGCCCTAACGAACGTACACGCAGAAACGGTAGCCGAGGCCCTGATGAGGATATTCACCCGGGTAGGATTTCCCCGGGAGATTATCTCCGATAGAGGCACCCAGTTTACTGCTGAAGTGACCCATCAGCTCTGGAAAATCTGTGGGATACAACAAATCCTCAACTCCCCATATCACCCCCAGTCCAATGGGCTCTGTGAACGGTTTAACGGAACCCTGAAACAAATGATCCGCACGTTCATGGACACCCAAAAGGACTGGGAGCGGTTTTTACCCCACCTACTGTTCGCATATCGAGAAGTGCCACAAGAATCCACCGGATTCTCTCCGTTCGAATTATTATTCGGGAGGAGAGTGAGGGGACCTCTTGACTTGATACGGGAACACTGGGAGGGAGACGAAACCATTAATGGCACCCCTATCTTACCATATGTGCTCGAGTTCCGGGAACGCCTGGAGAGGCTAACCCAGACCGTCCGAGACAATCTCCAGGTAGCGCAACAACGACAGCGCCGATGGTATGATAAGGGAGCCAGGGACCGCAGCTTTCAGGTGGGGCAGAAAGTCCTAATCCTGCGACCCGTCCACAAAGATAAGCTGCAGGCTTCCTGGCAGGGCCCATACAAAGTGGTGGAACAGATCTGTGACACCACCTATGTGATCGGCCCGGTTACCGGCGTGGGAGGCAAACGCATGCTCCATGTGAACATGCTCAAGCCATACCACGAACGTACTGAGGAAGTCACCGCAATCTGTGCCCCTGCCACGGAAGATTTTGATAACCTACCCCTACCCGATCTCCTAGACCAAGAGGGCCAGAGCGGAGATCTGGGAGAGGTACAGTTAGGAGAAAGATTAAATACCCAAGAACGGGCCCAGGTACAAAAGTTGCTTCGGGAAAAGAAGGCCACGTTTTCCAATTTACCCGGCTATACCCCGTTGGCTACCCATAAGGTAGAAACGTTAGATCCGACCCCCTTGCGCCAACCCCCATACCGCACTCCAGAAGCAGTCAAGGAAAATATGCGCAAGGAAATTGAGGAGATGATTCAGCTAGGAGTAATAGAGCACTCGGACAGCCCCTGGGCCTCCCCGGTAGTACTGGTGCCGAAACGGGACGGGACGACCCGTTTCTGCGTAGACTACCGACGGCTCAACGATAAAACGACCTCTGACGCATATCCCATGCCCCGAATAGACGAACTCCTCGACAAGATGGCCAGGGGTCAATACCTAACCACTATAGACTTGTGCAAAGGGTACTGGCAGATTCCCTTAGCGGAAGACGCCATCCCTAAGTCGGCTTTTGTCACCCCGTTTGGCCTGTATCAGTTTAAGGTTATGCCATTCGGGATGAAAAACGCTCCAGCTACCTTCCAGAGAATGGTGGACAGACTATTAGATGGGTTCCAGGAGTATGCCTGCGCGTATCTAGATGATATCGCCATATTCAGCCACTCCTGGCACGAACATCTGGTTCACATAGGAGCCATTCTAGACCGAATCCGAGAGGCCGGACTGACCCTAAAACCCAGCAAATGCCATATCGGTATGGCGGAAGTCCAGTATCTGGGGCACCGGGTAGGGAGTGGGCAACAGAAACCCGAACCTGCTAAAATAGAGGCAGTCGCCCAATGGCCTACCCCTCGCACCAAGACCCAAGTGCTCGCTTTTTTAGGGACCGCCGGGTACTACCGGAAGTTTGTGGCCAACTATAGCGCCCTCGCCAAACCCCTCACAGACCTGACCCGCAAGAACCTCCCTAAGTTAGTAGTCTGGGCCCCAGAGTGTGAGCAGGCGTTCCAACAGCTCAAGACGGCGCTGGTTAATTCTCCTGTACTTTCTGCTCCTGATCCAACTAAACGCTTTCTCGTCCACACAGACGCTTCTATGTTTGGATTGGGAGCAGTACTGAGCCAAGTTGGACCCGATGGCGGCGAGCACCCCGTAGCTTACCTAAGCCGAAAACTTTTACCCAGGGAAGTAAGCTACGCCGCCATTGAAAAGGAGTGCCTGGCTGTGGTGTGGGCCCTCAAGAAGTTGCAACCCTACTTATACGGCAACCCTTCACTTTACTCACGGATCACAACCCGTTGGTGTGGCTGAACAGGGTGTCCGGAGACAATGCCAGGCTGCTGCGCTGGAGTTTGGCGCTGCAGCCTTTTGACTTTACTATCCACTACCGCCCTGGGAAGCAGAATGGCAACGCCGACGGGTTGTCTAGACAAACAGACTTGGAGCCGTGATTCGTGAGTACTCCTCCGGACATCCCCAAGCCGATCCGTTGGGATCAGACTGTGTATGCCGGCTTGGTTCTGGGGGAGCATTGTGGCAAACCTAGCCACTCGGACTATAACTGGACACTATGCCTTTAAGGGTTGCCTATAGGTCTGGAGAGAGATGCATTGTACCTGTATGTGCCTGCTTCATGTATTCCCTGCATTGCCTGTACCTATCTGTTCCGCCGAATGCAAATGGCGGTTTGTATGGGGATTCCCGTTCGTTTCGCGAACGGCACTTTGGAGGGCCGTTCGTGAAACGAATGCGATACCCCCTAATAGCCCACACACTTAGAGGCGTGTGGCGCTAGTTAACCGATTGCAACATTGTTGCAATCGGTTATTAGAGGCTCTCCTGGGTGGCCGTCGTTCGACTACCGACCATGCGGCGGTCGGCCATCTTGGATCCCTGGTTCTTCAGCGGGTCCGTGTCGTCGAACGCATAGCATTGCCAACAGTTATTCGACGGCACGAACACCGCTGAGCCTCCAGGACGTTCGGGAGTTTCAGGACCAGGTTCACTAAAAGCAATCGGTTCTTTTCGTGGGTTTTGAAAGAAATGTGTTTTCTGTGCGGCGTTCGGTTATTTTAGCTGGGATCTGAGCGGCAATCTCACGAATGATGCGCCCAGACCCCAGCTATCTACCGAACGTCCATTCGTGTAAATCCACCGTATATTGTACCAGTTGTAGATTTTTGTGTGAATTGCCGGTTCTGCTGCACGAGGGGATAATCCCCTTAACGGTGCATTCTGGGAGGATGATCCCTCTCGTGCAGCGGTGCCTGATGGGAGAAATATGTGGTACTGTAAGTCCCCCATGTAGTCCCCTCCTGTACAACCCCTGTAATGTCAGTTTGGAAACCCCTTGCATGGGGAATTGCATAAATACTGTGACCTGTGATTAAAACCTCAGTTGACTCCCAGCCTATGTGTCGTCTAGTTCTTGGGAAGGAAGGGTTACTGCAGTGCTGTTTGGATTATTATATGCTGATTCCCTGGATTATCCTTTGTTGTTCCTGTTACCCAGCGGAGATATCGTGGATCATACTGCCTCTCCGCTACAGAGGTTCTATTTCAACTGTGAAAAGTAAAGACAAATAAGTCAATGGGAACTGATGGAATACACCCAAAGTTATTAAAAGAGCTTAGTGGTGTACTAGCAAAACCATTAACAGATTTATTTAACCAATCATTGTTAACAGGAGTAGTCCCAGAAGATTGGAAGTTAGCGAATGTTGTGCCCATTCACAAGAAAGGTAGTAGGGAGGAGTCGGGCAACTATAGGCCAGTAAGCCTTAGTTCAGTAGTGGGGAAAGTAATGGAAACCATGTTAAAGGATAGGATTGATGAACATCTAAAATCGCATGGATTTCAAGGTCAGACACGACATGGGTTTACTATTGGGAGATCATGCCAAACTAATCTTATTGATTTTGGTGCAGTAGACATTATTTACCTAGATTTACCTAGACTTTTGACACTGCTGCACATAGAAGGCTTATCATTAAACTGCAATCCATTCTTTTAAAGATTTTTATTAGTGATATTGCAGAAGGTCTTGATGGTGAGTTATGTATTTTTGCTGATGATACTAAGATATGTAATAGGGTTCATGTTCCAGGAGGGATAAGCAAATGATTTAGGTAAACTAGAAAAATGGTCAGAGTTGTGGCAACTGACATTTAATGTGGATAAGTGCAAGATAATGCATATTGGACTTAAAAACCCAAGGGCAGAGTACAGAATATTTGATAGAGTCCCGCATCTAGGAAAGGGATTTAGGGGTGATTATTTCTGATGACTTAAAGGTAGGCAGACAATGTAATAGAGCATCAGAAAATGCTAGCAGAATGCTTGGTTGTATGGGGAGAGGTATTAGCAGTAGAAAGAGGGAAGTGCTCATGCCACTGTACAGAACACAGGTGAGACCTCACTTGGAGTATTGTAAGCAGTACTGGAGACCGAATCTCCAGAAGTATATTGGTACTTTAGAGAGAGTTCAGAGAAGGTTCATGGATTGCAGGATGAAACTTACCAGGAAAGGTTAAAGGATCTTAACATGTATAGCTTGGAGGAAAGACGAGACAGGGGGGATATGATAGAAACATTTAAATATATAAAGGGAATCAATACAGTAAAGGAGGAGACCATATTTAAAAGAAGAAAAACTACCACAACAAGAGGACATAGTCTTAAATTAGAGGGACAAAGGTTTAAAAATAGTATCAGGAAGTATTATATAAGGAAATTTGGTATATCCAATACCCATTTGGTAGTTTTCTCTTAAACGGCCAGAGTAGCAGTGAAATATAACTCTCCGTTTGACAAAATAAAATAAATAATTCCCATACGAATAACAGCTTCCCAAGTAGATTCCCTTAGTAAAACAGACAGGTACCCAAACATCAGTCAAAGTCTAGATGAAGGGTATAACAGAACTGAAGTTCGCACAAACATGATGGCCGCCGTTTTCTCAGCCATGTGGCGTTCAACAATACGAATGGCCGCACAGGGAGAGGGCTTAATTGAGGTACGCTTTGAAGTTAACGAGCCAGGGGGTGGTCTCTGTTCGGTAGTTACAGCTACCGAACGAAGGGAAATAAAATAAACTAAATGACTTAGTGATTTCTTCACATATTACTTTACTGAGAGGGTAGTAGATACATGGAATAGCCTTCCAGCTGAAATGGTAGAGGTTAACACAGTAAAGGAGTTTAAGCATGCATGGGATAGGTCTATCCTAACTATAAGATAAGGCCAGGGACTAATGAAAGTATTTAGAAAATTGGGCAGACTACATGGGCCGAATGGTTCTTATCTGCCGTCACATTCTATGTTTCTAGTGGATAAAGAGCCAAGACCTCTCTTTTTTGCCTGTTGGTAGGAAGCCTTGTTCTGACGAACCTTGGTGGAGGAGAAGATTCCTCAAACTCCAGACAATAACCTGGATTATGGATTTTAGCCAAGCATCCGGAACCCTGAATGGTCGATTATCCTGTTGTGGTCTCTTTGGTCGAATGTCTTGTGGAAGCATGACCTGTTTGACTTCAGCTCCTTTTTTTTTTTTTTTTATCATATTTGTGTTTATTGTTTTTTTCTTGAGAGACAGGGGAACAGAAAGAAAGGGGAGAAGGAATAGGGGGTTCCACAATATAGTATACATACATTAGTCATACATTAGTCATGCACAATACATGGTAGTTTGCGTTATCAACAACTCTCTCTCGGGACAGTATTCGTTTCAATCCTGTTTTTACGCCTACAACTTTTCATTCGGTTGTAGATATCGGTTCACGTTTTCAGATATTGCTATTTTACAATACACATTGCATTGTATGTGCAGGTTCGCCTCCTAGGGTTACTTCTATTCAGTAACTATGTACTGGTGCCCGCATATGTTTGACTCTTGACATGTTTATTGCTTGGCCCTCATTGATCAGCGTGTGTGGAATATGGGGGGAACTCGGGGGAAGGGAGTGAACTCAACTTAACATAAACTTGTACTTGAACTTGAGCTTGGTCTCGGTCTGGGACCATTGAGGAATGCTTAGGGAACTTCCTTGGGTACGCTCTCCTCAACTTGGACTCGTGGTTTGTGGGTGTAATTTATCTTGTGGTTGTTATTGTAGTTACTATTTTGTATTGTATCGGGCCTGGCCCGCTATGTAATGCTCGCCCTTCGGTATGTGAGCCAGTCCTGCCATACCACCTCATATTGTTGTGCTTTCCCCTTCAAACTCATAGCCATGTTTTCGTATAGACAGACATTATCTAATTTCTTTGAGATCTCTTCCATCGAGGGGATTGCTTTGTCCTTCCAGTGAAATGCTATAGCCATTTTAGTGACTGTGAGAAGGTTTACAATTAGTGGGGTGTGGTGCTTCTGATGTAGCATCGGCAGCATATGTAGTAAGTATACTTCAGGTGTCAGTGGCAGGGTAATTTGGGTTAGTTTGTTTACCAGTGTTTGTACGCTTGACCATAGAGGCTGAATGTCTTGGCATTCCCAGAAGACATGGATCAGTGTACCGTGGGCTTTCTCGCACCTCCAACATAAAGGGGAGACTGTGCTGTACATTTTGGCTAATCTATGAAGCACCATGTACCATCTCATTGTGATTTTGCTGTATGCTTTCCACATGGAGATGCTACTAGATGCCTTCTTGGTGATGGATATGGCCTTGTGCCATTGTTGTGTCGCGAATTCCCTGCCGATATCTCTTTCCCATTGTGTCATGTAATGAAGTTTGAGTGGGGTAGCCGCTTCCCATAGGGCATTATAACATAGTGCCAGGGGCTTGATGTGGCGGGCATTCAACAGGTGTTGTGGGTTGTGAGCTGTAAGCCTTTGTGTGGACTCTTTAGCTTGTATATTGGTCTGTAAGATGTTCTTGACCCTTAAGTATAGGAATAGGTCCCAGGGGGGGAGGGAGAATTCTGCCTGTAGAGCTGGGAATGGTTTTACTGCGGTCTTGTCCAGAAGGTTTTCTACCCTCAGGATACCTTGTGCCAGCCACTTATGGACTTCTAGGTTCGGGGAGTGGATCTGTAGCGCTGTGATTGGGGACAGCCTTAGCAGTTCCTTTGGGTCTAGTATATTCGAGGCCCAATTTCTCCAGGCCTGTAGAAGTGTCATTGTGCATTGTAGGATTGTTTTTTTGTTGAGGGTCGGGATACCTACCCACAGAGCATGGGTTATTTGTGCCGGGTGGATGCAGGCGTCCTCAAAGGAGAGCCAGATTGGGGTTGGTGTTTTCTCGGAAGCTCTGAGTAGTCTTAGGCCTTGGGCTAATAAGGAGGCTTGATAATAGAACCGAACATCAGGAAGGCCCAACCCTCCTCTAGTGAAATGGAGGCCTAAAGTTTTGTTTCTAATTCATGGGGGTTTCCGTTTCCAGACGTTTATAACAGATTGGAGTCTATTAAGGAGGCGGGCTGGCAGGGTTATGGGGATGGTTCTGAACAGGTAAAGTATGTGCGGGAGAACCATCATCTTAATCGAGTTGATGCGGCCTAGCCAGGAAACCTCTAGGTCTTCCCATTTCGTTACCTGTGTTACGAGTTTGTGGATCAGGGGAATGTGGTTTTCTTTTATCATTGTATGTACAGGGAGTGCAGAATTATTAGGCAAATTAGTATTTTGACCACATCATCCTCTTTATGCATGTTGTCTTACTCCAAGCTGTATAGGCTCGAAAGCCTACTACCAATTAAGCATATTAGGTGATGTGCATCTCTGTAATGAGAAGGGGTGTGGTCTAATGACATCAACACCCTATATCAGGTGTGCATAATTATTAGGCAACTTCCTTTCCTTTGGCAAAATGGGTCAAAAGAAGGACTTGACAGGCTCAGAAAAGTCAAAAATAGTGAGATATCTTGCAGAGGGATGCAGCACTCTTAAAATTGCAAAGCTTCTGAAGCGTGATCATCGAACAATCAAGCGTTTCATTCAAAATAGTCAACAGGGTCGCAAGAAGCGTGTGGAAAAACCAAGGCGCAAAATAACTGCCCATGAACTGAGAAAAGTCAAGCGTGCAGCTGCCACGATGCCACTTGCCACCAGTTTGGCCATATTTCAGAGCTGCAACATCACTGGAGTGCCCAAAAGCACAAGGTGTGCAATACTCAGAGACATGGCCAAGGTAAGAAAGGCTGAAAGACGACCACCACTGAACAAGACACACAAGCTGAAACGTCAAGACTGGGCCAAGAAATATCTCAAGACTGATTTTTCTAAGGTTTTATGGACTGATGAAATGAGAGTGAGTCTTGATGGGCCAGATGGATGGGCCCGTGGCTGGATTGGTAAAGGGCAGAGAGCTCCAGTCCGACTCAGACGCCAGCAAGGTGGAGGTGGAGTACTGGTTTGGGCTGGTATCATCAAAGATGAGCTTGTGGGGCCTTTTCGGGTTGAGGATGGAGTCAAGCTCAACTACCAGTCCTACTGCCAGTTCCTGGAAGACACCTTCTTCAAGCAGTGGTACAGGAATAAGTCTGCATCCTTCAAGAAAAACATGATTTTCATGCAGGACAATGCTCCATCACACGCGTCCAAGTACTCCACAGCGTGGCTGGCAAGAAAGGGTATAAAAGAAGAAAATCTAATGACATGGCCTCCTTGTTCACCTGATCTGAACCCCATTGAGAACCTGTGGTCCATCATCAAATGTGAGATTTACAAGGAGGGAAAACAGTACACCTCTCTGAACAGTGTCTGGGAGGCTGTGGTTGCTGCTGCACGCAATGTTGATGGTGAACAGATCAAAACACTGACAGAATCCATGGATGGCAGGCTTTTGAGTGTCCTTGCAAAGAAAGGTGGCTATATTGGTCACTGATTTGTTTTTGTTTTGTTTTTGAATGTCAGAAATGTATATTTGTGAATGTTGAGATGTTATATTGGTTTCACTGGTAATAATAAATAATTGAAATGGGTATATATTTGTTTTTTGTTAAGTTGCCTAATAATTATGCACAGTAATAGTCACCTGCACACACAGATATCCCCCTAACATAGCTATAACTAAAAACAAACTAAAAACTACTTCCAAAAATATTCAGCTTTGATATTAATGAGTTTTTTGGGTTCATTGAGAACATGGTTGTTGTTCAATAATAAAATTAATCCTCAAAAATACAACTTGCCTAATAATTCTGCACTCCCTGTATTGATTTAGTAAGTTTAATCCCTAAGTAGGAGAGCGACTTTTTCCTCCAGTCGAATGTATATGTGCGCTCGAGTTGTGTCGTGAGGGTGTGTGGTAGTAGTATTGGGAGAGCTTGTGTTTTTGCAGTGTTGTCACCTACTTGCTTGCCTGGGACAAATCCTGCCTGTTCCTCGGAGATCAAAGTCGGGAATAAACGTTTAAGTCTGTTTGCGAGCAGTTTAACATACAGCTTGATATCTGCGTTGAGTAAGGAAATAGGCCTTAGGTTCGCGCAGATCGTCGGGGATTTGTTTGGTTTGGGTAGCGTGACTATAAACGCTTCCAGCATTTCTCTAGGGATTTGCCCAGTTTGTTTGATGTAATTGAAGAGTTTGGTGATGTGCGGAAGTAGTGTGGTGCCTAGTTTGTGATAGTAGTAGTTGGACAGCCCATCCGGGCCAGGCGATTTGTGTTTAGGTATACTGGCTATCGTGTTGGCCACTTCTTCGCAAGTGAATGGGGCTTCTAAAAGCTCCTGTTGTGGTCTTGTTATGGATGGGATGTGGGTAGTGTTCAGAAAGCGGGTGATTTCTTCTTCAGACGGTTGGTGTGTTTGGGGGTCCCTGTCAAGCTGGTATAGGGAGGCATAGAAGGAGGCCAATTCCTCCACAATGTGGTGTGGGTTGTATAGTTTGTCACCCGTCTTGGAAAGTATGTACGGTATTTTCGTGTGTAAGTATTGCCGCTTTAGTTTCCTAGCAAGTGCTTTACCTGCCTTGTTTCCCGTAGTGTAGTGGGTTTGTTTAAGGTAGCGCATATGCTTCTCTGTTGTGGCGATCTCAAGGTTGTGTAAGTCAGTTCTGAGTCGTTGTAGCTGCTTGTGGGTCGCTTTATGTGGTGTGGTTTTGTGTTGGGACTCTAATGCGGCGAGTTTTGCGAGGAGTTCAGCCTTCGTTGTGTTGTGTTGTTTTTTCACCCTGGCTCCCGCTTGTATCAAAGCGCCTCGCATAACTGCCTTGTGTGCTAGCCATTGAGTTGTGATGGGCGTGGTGCAGGATTCGTGTTGTGAGAAGAAGTCAGTTAGTTGGGTTAGGACGGTGGAGTAGGTGTTGGGGCGGTCCAGAAGAGCCTCATTGAGGTGCCAGGATCCCGTGCCGCGTGCCGGGTACGGGACCCGGAGGGTCACCGTGAGCGGCGCGTGGTCGGACCATGTGATAGGGCCGATTGCGACTGCCATGACGTGTGTCAGTGTGGTTTTGTCCGTGATGCATAGATCTATTCTGGAGTGTGTCATGTGCACCGGGGAGTAATACGTGTAATCTTTGGTTCCTGGATAAAGACAGCGCCATGAGTCGTATAGGTCTTGTGTAAATAGTAATCGGCTTAGGTGTCGTCCCAGTGTTAGTGATGCCCTTTTTGGTCCTCTGTTCTGTGTGCGTTGAATGTCTAGGTGGGGATCTGGTGTGCAATTGAAGTCTCCACATAGAATGAAATGTCCTTTCTTGTGTCTTGCTACCTGATTTAATGCTTTTGTGAGGAAGGCTGTTTGGTTCTCATTGGGGGCGTATATTGAAGCAATCGTTATCAGTATGCCATTTAATGTGCCAACTAAAATAAGTAGCCGGCCATCTCATCCTGTATGTTGGTGGCTTGGTGTGAACGCCCAATCGTCATGAAAGTATATGGAAACCCCTTTTGATTTTGTTGGGGAGTGTGCATGATATGCTTGGGAATAGTGTCGGACTGCAAATCTTGGGGGGTTGCGAGTGCAGAAGTGTATCTCTTGCAGACAGGCTATGGCCGCCCCAGAGGTTTGGATGTCGCGTGCCGCCAACCTCCTTTTATGGGGGCTATTAAGGCCTTTCACATTTAGGGAGAAAAGGGTCATAGTATTGGGTGTCCCCATGGTTAGAGTTTGTGGGTGTCTGCTTTAATGGAGGTCCCTCGTGGGCACTAGGAGTGAATAGGTGTCCTGCGGTAGTGTGTAGGTTCTCTGGGGTCTCCCTCCCCTCTCTGCATCTAATGGTGTTCCCTCA